>OX123187.2:66804890-67404890 GCA_944739405.2 Euclidia mi | reverse complement strand
TGGAGAGACCGACAGACTGCTACGCAGAGGGTCCGCGTTCGAACCCACGGCACCAATGACTTTTCGGAGTTATGTGCGTATTAAATTGTTAATTATCGCTTGCTAAACGGTGAAGGAAAACATCGTGAGGAAACCTGCATGTCTGAGAGTTCTCCATAGTATTCTCGAAAGACAAGTGAAGTCTGCCAACCCGCACTTGGCCAGCGTGGTGGACTATGGCCCTACCCTTCTCATAATGGGAAGAGGCTCGTGCCCCGCAGTGGGACAGTATAAAGGGCTGATGATGACTTTTCAATTAAGAACAATGCACACAATATAAACTAAAGTACTTTCTCATGTGAATTCAACACAATTTTTACAAACGAATTCACTTACCCGAGCACAAACCAAAATTAATCACACAACACAGTACATAAACAAAGTCAATTAAATTTAGCATGATCATTGAAATAATTCGGCAACTTTTGATGGGCTCTCATTAGCCAATGTCATTTATCATTTCTCTGGGAAGGGAGAAGTGGGGGGTGGGAAGGAGGGTGGGAGCTTGAAACTTGGGGCATCACAAAGACATTTGACATGTACCCTGGGTGGAAAATTCTATGTATCCGCTTCTTCAGAGCGACATTCGTATTAGACCGAGTTTCGAGTCGGTGCGTGCGTAAAAAGTTTGTGAGTTGGCGTTTTAGAATTGTGTATGTGTGTGTGATTGATGAAAGAGGCTGTAGATGTGTGCGATGCGGGTTTTGTGGGCTGTCAACTGCATGTTTCTTATTTGAACTAATGAAATTTGGAAGTTTTTAGTACTGCCTAATTAGCTAATACAAAAACATTTCATGTTACTGTATTTTAAAACAAAAATATCTCGTCATTGTGTAAACGACACTTGCAAATAGTATTTTCTAGGGTTTACGCGAATGTAACACATTGAAAACAATCTACGATGTACGGATTCTATATCGATATGTTTACTCGTAACATTAATTCCAACATACACATACCTAATTATATTCTGTGGATAACGGTGTGAGTGCACATTTACTCATGTTTTATTGTGTATACTATTAGACTAAGGATAATGTGTCACTGTTTGTTTATCCCTAATAAATAAATAGATATATTTCAGTAGGGAAATGGCTAGAATGTTCCTCCAGCTTGGGACCCTGTTATCAAGCTGAGTGAAACCCAGGAAGACATCAGGACATTTACTGTGTAAATACTAACACGAATAGTTAACAACGTTATACGATTTTAGTTAAACGAATCCTGAAAAGAAATCGAAACTTCGGCAAGTAATAAAAAATGTTGCTTCGATGTAGATCATTCTGCTGAAATGTATAATACCCATAAAATCAATATATCGCAATAGAATTCGCAAACCGACTTTGATTGCAATTTCGATAATTACAAATGTTCAAATCAAAATAATAAGTATCAATAAATAGTTAATAAAGAAATAATTATCCATTGTAAATCTTTAAAAAGATATAATGTGACTAATATTAAATCGTTAATAAGAGTATTAACCAATCTTGATACAAATATTAATATTTAAGAATATTTCCGATTTAAAATTAATAAAGTGCGTTCTGTGACTTAACTGTTTCGTATAGTATGATTATATAATAGAATATTGTATCTTTACTTTTTAATACATTACATATCGAAAGGTTTTATTCAAACTACAAACACAGTAAATTTATCATACAGACTTGGTAAGTAGTAATCTTTGTGGATCGACCAAAATCTTATACCTTCTGGATATTGAACCCACAATGCTCGGCAAAGTCCAAATAGCGATGCGGCCACCCTCTGTAATAAAAACATAATTTTTTTAAATACTAGCTTTCATTAGAGCTTTCCTTACCAAGCCCGTTTATATATGGCCTATATAGCTATGGCTGAGTCACACGTCATACTCGTGAACGGGTGCCGTCTGCCGGGACTGGTCGGCTCTGAACTGTTGCGGCAATTCTATCAAAGGATAAAGTCCACTATATTGTAGCATATAGTCGTCTCACATTGTACTCAAATATTTATACTTTTTTTAATATATATTTTTTCATTATTCTTTTGTCTGGAATTTCGTAATTCTTGCTTGCCTCCCGCGTCGGTGACCGCGTTAAGCCGTTGATTCCGGCTGTCATGAAGATCAGCCTTTGACAGTCGTTAGGTATGGGGAGTCGAGTTGACACAGGTCTTATTAAGGAATTTTGGTCTCCCTTTGGGTGGCTGAGGTCGATGGTAGTCGCACTGGTAGACGGTGGAGGGGATCGATGGTAGTCGCACTGCTGCTGCTGGAAAAACTAATATTCTGACAAATCTGTGATACCTATTGTAAAGCAGAAAATCGTACTCCAAAGCGAAAATCTTAGATGCACCAGGATAATGCCAGGACGATGATGGTGATACAAAAAATAGGTTTATATAATATAACTAGCCGTTTCCCGCGGTTTCACCCGCGTCCAGACAGACCCCTATTTTTTCTAAAATAAAATATAGCGTATGTTACTCGCAGATAATGTAGCTTTCTAATGGTGAAAGAATTTTTAAAATTGGTCCAGTAGTTTTTGAGTTTATCCATTACAAACAAAAATACAAATTTTTCCTCTTTATAATATTAGTGTAGATATCAGGTACTAGATACAATTAAGTAGCAGGATCCTGATGCGCTTCAAGCTGGTGATTGGCGAAAAGTGCTAAGGCAAAGGCACATTTTGGGTCTATGAGCCATTGCAGTAAGTAAGTAAGATACAATTAAATAAATGCTTACGGCTCTTATCGCTCTTTAAAAGTCGATCCCATGTTCAAAATCTTCAGTTTAAATTCAATATTCATGATTTACTTTTCAACTAAGGACAATAATAATAATAATATTCGACACAATATAAACTAAAGTACTTTCTCATGTGAACTCAACGCAATTTTTACAAGCGAATTCACTTACCCGAGCACAAACCAAAATTAATCACACAACACAGCACATAAACAAAGTCAATTTAATTTAGCATGATCATTGAAATAATTCGGCAACTTGTGATGGGCTCTCATTAGCCAATGTCATTTATCATTTTTCTGGGAAGGGAGAAGTGGGGGGTGGGAAGGAGGGTGGGAGCTTGAAACTTGGGGCATCACAAAGACATTTGACATGTACCCTGGGTGGAAAATTCTATGTATCTGCTTCTTCAGAGCGACATTTAAATTAGACCGAGTTTCGAGTCGGTGCGGTGCGTAATAAGTTTGTGAGTTGGCGTTTTAGAATTGTGTATGTGTGTGTGATTGATGAAAGAGGCTGTAGATGTGTGCGATGCGGGTTTTGTGGGCTGTCAACTGCGTGTTTCTTATTTGAACTAATGAAATTTGGAAGTTTTTAGTACTGCCTAATTAGCTAATACACAAACATTTCATGTTACTGTATTTTAAAACAAAAATATCTCATCATTGTGTAAACGACACTTGCAAATAGTATTTTCTAGGGTTTACGCGAATGTTACACATTGAAAACAATCTAAGATGTACGGATTCTATATCGATATGTTTACTCGTTACATTAATTCCAACTTACACATACCTAATTATATTCTGTGGATAACGGTGTGAGTGCACATTTACTCATGTTTTATTGTGTATACTATTAGACTAAGGATAATGTGTCACTGTTTGTTTATCCCTAATAAATAAATAGATATATTTCAGTAGGGAAATGGCTGGAATGTTCCTCCAGCTTGGGACCCTGTTATCAAGCTGAGTAAAACCCAGGAAGACATCAGGACATTTACTGTGTAAATACTAACACGAATAGTTAACAACGTTATACGATTATAGTTAAACGAATCCTGAAAAGAAATCGAAACTTCGGCAAGTAATAAAAAATGTTGCTTCGATGTAGATCATTCTGCTGAAATGTATAATACCCATAAAATCAATATATCGCAATAGAATTCGCAAACCGACTTTGATTGCAATTTCGATAATTACAAATGTTCAAATCAAAATAATAAGTATCAATAAATAGTTAATAAAGAAATAATTATCCATTGTAAATCTTTAAAAAGATATAATGTGACTAATATTAAATCGTTAGTAAGAGTATTAACCAATCTTGATACAAATATTAATATTTCAGAATATTTCAACTAACCTAGTAGTACGAGCAAGGTCAACGGCGTATATCCACCTCTTGAATCAATGCTGCGATATTGAAATTCTGTGTTTCAAACTGCCTGTCAATCCCGAGTGATGACGGTAATCCAAGTTGAGTGTGGATTTAAATCTGGATAGTTCGAACTTTGTCACGTTAGCTGTGAGGTTCAAAATCAGTTCGTTATTGATGAACACTGTCAATAAGGGCTAGAGAAACCTTACGTTGTTAAGCTAGTTCATTGGGAAGATCGAAGACTGGCGGATACATGTTGTACAATGTATGAAGTAGATATAACCAGTTTATGGACCATACAGTGGTATAAGTCAAAGTCAAGTCAAAGTCAAAACATTTATTTGTTTATAGGTTCATAACAAACACTTAAACAACGTCATGTTTTTTTTAAATTAAACTAGATGAGGCCGGTGTTTCCTACCTGATTGCCCTGAGAAGAAACATCCAAAACAAACTCAGAGGTCATAGTCTCTCAAGAATAATGAAAAAATATATATTAAATAAAGTATAAATATTTGAGTACTTTGATAGAATTGCCGCAACAGTTCAGAGCCGACCAGTCCCGACAGACGGCACCCGTTCACGAGTATGACGTATGACTCAGCCATAGCTATATAGGCCATATATAAACGGGCTTGGTAAGGAAAGCTCTAATGAAAGCTAGTATTTAAAAAAATAATGTTTTTATTACAGAGCGTGGTCGCATCGCTATTTGGACTTTGCCGAGCATTGTGGGTTCAATATCCAGAAGGTATAAGATTTTGGTCGATCCACAAAGATTACTACTTACCAAGTCTGTATGATAAATTTACTGTGTTTGTAGTTTGAATAAAACCTTTCGATATGTAATGTATTAAAAAGTAAAGATACAATATTCTATTATATAATCATACTATACGAAACAGTTAAGTCACAGAACGCACTTTATTAATTTTAAATCGGAAGTATTCTTAAATATTAATATTTGTATCAAGATTGGTTAATACTCTTATTAACGATTTAATATTAGTCACATTATATCTTTTTAAAGATTTACAATGGATAATTATTTCTTTATTAACTATTTATTGATACTTATTATTTTGATTTGAACATTTGTAATTATCGAAATTGCAATCAAAGTCGGTTTGCGAATTCTATTGCGATATATTGATTTTATGGGTATTATACATTTCAGCAGAATGATCTACATCGAAGCAACATTTTTTATTACTTGCCGAAGTTTCGATTTCTTTTCAGGATTCGTTTAACTAAAATCGTATAACGTTGTTAACTATTCGTGTTAGTATTTACACAGTAAATGTCCTGATGTCTTCCTGGGTTTCACTCAGCTTGATAACAGGGTCCCAAGCTGGAGGAACATTCTAGACATTTCCCTACTGAAGTATATCTATTTATTTATTAGGGATAAACAAACAGTGACACATTATCCTTAGTCTAACAGTATACACAATAAAACATGAGTAAATGTGCACTCACACCGTTATCCACAGAATATAATTAGGTATGTGTAAGTTGGAATTAATGTAACGAGTAAACATATCGATATAGAATCCGTACATCTTAGATTGTTTTCAATGTGTAACATTCGCGTAAACCCTAGAAAATACTATTTGCAAGTGTCGTTTACACAATGATGAGATATTTTTGTTTTAAAATACAGTAACATGAAATGTTTGTGTATTAGCTAATTAGGCAGTACTAAAAACTTCCAAATTTCATTAGTTCAAATAAGAAACATGCAGTTGACAGCCCACAAAACCCGCATCGCACACATCTACAGCCTCTTTCATCAATCACACACACATACACAATTCTAAAACGCCAACTCACAAACTTTTTACGCACGCACCGACTCGAAACTCGGTCTAATACGAATGTCGCTCTGAAGAAGCGGATACATAGAATTTTCCACCCAGGGTACATGTCAAATGTCTTTGTGATGCCCCAAGTTTCAAGCTCCCACCCTCCTTCCCACCCCCCACTTCTCCCTTCCCAGAGAAATGATAAATGACATTGGCTAATGAGAGCCCATCAAAAGTTGCCGAATTATTTCAATGATCATGCTAAATTAAATTGACTTTGTTTATGTACTGTGTTGTGTGATTAATTTTGGTTTGTGCTCGGGTAAGTGAATTCGTTTGTAAAAATTGTGTTGAATTCACATGAGAAAGTACTTTAGTTTATATTGTGTGCATTGTCCTTAATTGAAAAGTCATCATCAGCCCTTTATACTGTCCCACTGCGGGGCACGGGCCTCTTCCCATTATGAGAAGGGTAGGGCCATAGTCCACCACGCTGGCCAAGTGCGGGTTGGCAGACTTCACTTGTCTTTCGAGAATACTATGGAGAACTCTCAGACATGCAGGTTTCCTCACGATGTTTTCCTTCACCGTTTAGCAAGCGATAATTAACAATTTAATACGCACATAACTCCGAAAAGTCATTGGTGCCGTGGGTTCGAACGCGGACCCTCTGCGTAGCAGTCTGTCGGTCTCTCCACTAGGCTATCGCTGCTTGCTGTTGAAAAGAAAATCATGAATATTGAATTGAAATTTAAGATTTTGAACATGGGATCGACTTTTAAAGAGCAATAAGAGCCGTAAGCAATTATTTAATTCCAATGGCTCATCTCCAATGGCTCATCGACCCAAAATGTGCCTTGGCCAATACGAGAGAACGCCAATTCACCGGATCTTTGGCCACTTTTCGCCAATCACCAGCTTGAAGCGCATCAGGATCCTGCTTCTTAATTGTGTCTAGTACCTAATATTATATTATAAAAACCTATTTTTTGTATCACCATCATCGTCCTTGCATTATCCCGGTGCATCTAAGATTTTCGCTTTGGAGTACGCAATGCGACTACCATCGACCCCCGCCACCATCTACCATTGCGACTACCATCGATCTCAGCCACCTAAAGGGATACGAAATTCCTTAATAAGACCTGTGTCAATTCGACTCCCCATACCTAACGACTGACAAAGGCTGATCTTCATCACAGCCGGAATCGACGGCTTAACGCGGTCACCGACACGGGAGGCAAGCACCACCCACTATACAAGTCAGTCTGTTGGTATCTCCACTAAACTATGGCTGACTTTTTACACTAACATTGAATGACCACCCACATATTATTACTAACAGCCTTCGTATACATCTACTGGAAAATATAGAGCACACATTACAAGATCAGCTAGTTTGTGATAAACATACAAAGCGACAAAGTAATATTTCAAAGGCATTTACAAAGACTGCTGAGGTACAAACGAATCATGTTGTGTAATGTTACAAACAAAACATAATTATGTTCCGAGCAAAGCCTTACAAACGTCGGGAAATATCGCTGTAACTATATTGTTATAGCAAAGTACTGAAGCTTCTGAATAACTCAAGCGAAAAATATCGAAAACATGTTTTCTTACTAGTTCTTACTGGTTATTAGTACATACAGGGTGTCACAAGACCCGTCACCAAGCCAGGATGTAATCGTTTTGGTCATCATGCCAAGTCATACTAAGTTATTGTGTATACTATTAGACTAAGGATAATGTGTCACTGTTTGTTTATCCCTGATAAATAAATAGATATATTTCAGTAGGGAAATGGCTAGAATGTTCCTCCAGCTTGGGACCCTGTTATCAAGCTGAGTGAAACCCAGGAAGACATCAGGACATTTACTGTGTAAATACTAACACAGATAGTTAACAACGTTATACGATTTTAGTTAAACGAATCCTGAAAAGAAATCGAAACTTCGGCAAGTAATAAAAAATGTTGTTTCGATGTAAATCATTCTGCTGAAATGTATAATACCCATAAAATCAATATATCGCAATAGAATTCGCAAACCGACTTTGATTGCAATTTCGATAATTACAAATGTTCAAACCAAAATAATAATTGTCAATAAATAGTTAATAAAGAAATAATTATCCATTGTAAATCTTTAAAAAGATATAATGTGACTAATATTAAATCGTTAATAAGAGTATTAACCAATCTTGATACAAATATTAATATTTAAGAATATTTCCGATTTAAAATTAATAAAGTGCGTTCTGTGACTTAACTGTTTCGTATAGTATGATTATATAATAGAATATTGTATCTTTACTTTTTAATACATTACATATCGAAAGGTTTTATTCAAACTACAAACACAGTAAATTTATCATACAGACTTGGTAAGTAGTAATCTTTGTGGATCGACCAAAATCTTATACCTTCTGGATATTGAACCCACAATGCTCGGCAAAGTCCAAATAGCGATGCGACCACCCTCTGTAATAAAAACATTATTTTTTTAAATACTAGCTTTCATTAGAGCTTTCCTTACCAAGCCCGTTTATATATGGCCTATATAGCTATGGCTGAGTCACACGTCATACTCGTGAACGGGTGCCGTCTGCCGGGACTGGTCGGCTCTGAACTGTTGCGGCAATTCTATCAAAGGATAAAGTCCACTATATTGTAGCATATAGTCGTCTCACATTGTACTCAAATATTTATACTTTTTTTAATATATATTTTTTCATTATTCTTTTGTCTGGAATTTCGTAATTCTTGCTTGCCTCCCGCGTCGGTGACCGCGTTAAGCCGTTGATTCCGGCTGTCATGAAGATCAGCCTTTGACAGTCGTTAGGTATGGGGAGTCGAGTTGACACAGGTCTTATTAAGGAATTTTGGTCTCCCTTTGGGTGGCTGAGGTCGATGGTAGTCGCACTGGTAGACGGTGGAGGGGATCGATGGTAGTCGCACTGCTGCTGCTGGAAAAACTAATATTCTGACAAATCTGTGATACCTATTGTAAAGCAGAAAATCGTACTCCAAAGCGAAAATCTTAGATGCACCAGGATAATGCCAGGACGATGATGGTGATACAAAAAATAGGTTTATATAATATAACTAGCCGTTTCCCGCGGTTTCACCCGCGTCCAGACAGACCCCTATTTTTTCTAAAATAAAATATAGCGTATGTTACTCGCAGATAATGTAGCTTTCTAATGGTGAAAGAATTTTTAAAATTGGTCCAGTAGTTTTTGAGTTTATCCATTACAAACAAAAATACAAATTTTTCCTCTTTATAATATTAGTGTAGATATCAGGTACTAGATACAATTAAGTAGCAGGATCCTGATGCGCTTCAAGCTGGTGATTGGCGAAAAGTGCTAAGGCAAAGGCACATTTTGGGTCTATGAGCCATTGCAGTAAGTAAGTAAGATACAATTAAATAAATGCTTACGGCTCTTATCGCTCTTTAAAAGTCGATCCCATGTTCAAAATCTTCAATTTAAATTCAATATTCATGATTTACTTTTCAACTAAGGACAATAATAATAATAATATTCGACACAATATAAACTAAAGTACTTTCTCATGTGAACTCAACGCAATTTTTACAAGCGAATTCACTTACCCGAGCACAAACCAAAATTAATCACACAACACAGCACATAAACAAAGTCAATTTAATTTAGCATGATCATTGAAATAATTCGGCAACTTGTGATGGGCTCTCATTAGCCAATGTCATTTATCATTTCTCTGGGAAGGGAGAAGTGGGGGGTGGGAAGGAGGGTGGGAGCTTGAAACTTGGGGCATCACAAAGACATTTGACATGTACCCTGGGTGGAAAATTCTATGTATCTGCTTCTTCAGAGCGACATTTAAATTAGACCGAGTTTCGAGTCGGTGCGGTGCGTAATAAGTTTGTGAGTTGGCGTTTTAGAATTGTGTATGTGTGTGTGATTGATGAAAGAGGCTGTAGATGTGTGCGATGCGGGTTTTGTGGGCTGTCAACTGCGTGTTTCTTATTTGAACTAATGAAATTTGGAAGTTTTTAGTACTGCCTAATTAGCTAATACACAAACATTTCATGTTACTGTATTTTAAAACAAAAATATCTCATCATTGTGTAAACGACACTTGCAAATAGTATTTTCTAGGGTTTACGCGAATGTTACACATTGCAAACAATCTAAGATGTACGGATTCTATATCGATATGATTACTCGTTACATTAATTCCAACTTACACATACCTAATTATATTCTGTGGATAACGGTGTGAGTGCACATTTACTCATGTTTTATTGTGTATACTATTAGACTAAGGATAATGTGTCACTGTTTGTTTATCCCTAATAAATAAATAGATATATTTCAGTAGGGAAATGGCTGGAATGTTCCTCCAGCTTGGGACCCTGTTATCAAGCTGAGTAAAACCCAGGAAGACATCAGGACATTTACTGTGTAAATACTAACACGAATAGTTAACAACGTTATACGATTATAGTTAAACGAATCCTGAAAAGAAATCGAAACTTCGGCAAGTAATAAAAAATGTTGCTTCGATGTAGATCATTCTGCTGAAATGTATAATACCCATAAAATCAATATATCGCAATAGAATTCGCAAACCGACTTTGATTGCAATTTCGATAATTACAAATGTTCAAATCAAAATAATAAGTATCAATAAATAGTTAATAAAGAAATAATTATCCATTGTAAATCTTTAAAAAGATATAATGTGACTAATATTAAATCGTTAGTAAGAGTATTAACCAATCTTGATACAAATATTAATATTTAAGAATATTTCAACTAACCTAGTAGTACGAGCAAGGTCAACGGCGTATATCCACCTCTTGAATCAATGCTGCGATATTGAAATTCTGTGTTTCAAACTGCCTGTCAATCCCGAGTGATGACGGTAATCCAAGTTGAGTGTGGATTTAAATCTGGATAGTTCGAACTTTGTCACGTTAGCTGTGAGGTTCAAAATCAGTTCGTTATTGATGTACACTGTCAATAAGGGCTAGAGAAACCTTATGTTGTTAAGCTAGTTCATTTGGAAGATCGAAGACTGGCGGATACATGTTGTACAATGTATGAAGTAGATATAACCAGTTTATGGACCATACAGTGGTATAAGTCAAAGTCAAGTCAAAGTCAAAACATTTATTTGTTTATAGGTTCATAACAAACACTTAAACACTTAAACAACGTCATGTTTTTTTTAAATTAAACTAGATGAGGCCGGTGTTTCCTACCTGATTGCCCTGAGAAGAAACATCCAAAACAAACTCAGAGGTCATAGTCTCTCAAGAATAATGAAAAAATATATATTAAATAAAGTATAAATATTTGAGTACTTTGATAGAATTGCCGCAACAGTTCAGAGCCGACCAGTCCCGACAGACGGCACCCGTTCACGAGTATGACGTATGACTCAGCCATAGCTATATAGGCCATATATAAACGGGCTTGGTAAGGAAAGCTCTAATGAAAGCTAGTATTTAAAAAAATAATGTTTTTAACACGATGCAAATACCATCTTTGCGTAGAGACGGAAAACTCGACATCAAACCCTATACGACTGCCTCGTTGGTCTCGCGGCATAAATGTGCGCGTGGGATCGGGAGGTCCCGGGTTCGATTCCTGGGTCGGGCGGTGTTATTGGGTTTTTCTGTCACGAAATTCTCAGTAGCAGCACGGAGTCTGGAAATGTGCCCGGTACGGCAATAGGCTCGCCCCTTATTACGTGGGACTGAAGTATATCTGGCGAAAAGTGGGTGTAGAAATACACCTCTGCCTACCCCTTCGGGGATAAAAGGCGTGACGATATGTATGTATGTATGTATGTTTTTATTACAGAGCGTGGTCGCATCGCTATTTGGACTTTGCCGAGCATTGTGGGTTCAATATCCAGAAGGTATAAGATTTTGGTCGATCCACAAAGATTACTACTTACCAAGTCTGTATGATAAATTTACTGCGTTTGTAGTTTGAATAAAACCTTTCGATATGTAATGTATTAAAAAGTAAAGATACAATATTCTATTATATAATCATACTATACGGAACAGTTAAGTCACAGAACGCACTTTATTAATTTTAAATCGGAAGTATTCTTAAATATTAATATTTGTATCAAGATTGGTTAATACTCTTATTAACGATTTAATATTAGTCACATTATATCTTTTTAAAGATTTACAATGGATAATTATTTCTTTATTAACTATTTATTGATACTTATTATTTTGATTTGAACATTTGTAATTATCGAAATTGCAATCAAAGTCGGTTTGCGAATTCTATTGCGATATATTGATTTTATGGGTATTATACATTTCAGCAGAATGATTTACATCGAAACAACATTTTTTATTACTTGCCGAAGTTTCGATTTCTTTTCAGGATTCGTTTAACTAAAATCGTATAACGTTGTTAACTATTCGTGTTAGTATTTACACAGTAAATGTCCTGATGTCTTCCTGGGTTTCACTCAGCTTGATAACAGGGTCCCAAGCTGGAGGAACATTCTAGCCATTTCCCTACTGAAATATATCTATTTATTTACTAGGGATAAACAAACAGTGACACATTATCCTTAGTCTAATAGTATACACAATAAAACATGAGTAAATGTGCACTCACACCGTTATCCACAGAATATAATTAGGTATGTGTAAGTTGGAATTAATGTTACGAGTAAACATATCGATATAGAATCCGTACATCGTAGATTGTTTTCAATGTGTAACATTCGCGTAAACCCTAGAAAATACTATTTGCAAGTGTCGTTTACACAATGACGAGATATTTTTGTTTTAAAATACAGTAACATGAAATGTTTTTGTATTAGCTAATTAGGCAGTACTAAAAACTTCCAAATTTCATTAGTTCAAATAAGAAACACGCAGTTGACAGCCCACAAAACCCGCATCGCACACATCTACAGCCTCTTTCATCAATCACACACACATACACAATTCTAAAACGCCAACTCACAAACTTTTTACGCACGCACCGACTCGAAACTCGGTCTAATACGAATGTCGCTCTGAAGAAGCGGATACATAGAATTTTTCACCCAGGGTACATGTCAAATGTCTTTGTGATGCCCCAAGTTTCAAGCTCCCACCCTCCTTCCCACCCCCCACTTCTCCCTTCCCAGAGAAATGATAAATGACATTGGCTAATGAGAGCCCATCAAAAGTTGCCGAATTATTTCAATGATCATGCTAAATTAAATTGACTTTGTTTATGTACTGTGTTGTGTGATTAATTTTGGTTTGTGCTCGGGTAAGTGAATTCGTTTGTAAAAATTGTGTTGAATTCACATGAGAAAGTACTTTAGTTTATATTGTGTGCATTGTTCTTAATTGAAAAGTCATCATCAGCCCTTTATTCTGTCCCACTGCGGGGCACGGGCCTCTTCCCATTGAGAATTGAGAAGGGTAGGGCCATAGTCCACCACGCTGGCCAAGTGCGGGTTGGCAGACTTCACTTGTCTTTCGAGAATACTATGGAGAACTCTCAGACATGCAGGTTTCCTCACGATGTTTTCCTTCACCGTTTAGCAAGCGATAATTAACAATTTAATACGCACATAACTCCGAAAAGTCATTGGTGCCGTGGGTTCGAACCCGGACCCTCTGCGTAGCAGTCTGTCGGTCTCTCCACTAGGCTATCGCTGCTTGCTGTTGAAAAGAAAATCATGAATATTGAATTGAAATTTAAGATTTTGAACATGGGATCGACTTTTAAAGAGCAATAAGAGCCGTAAGCAATTATTTAATTCCAATGGCTCATCTCCAATGGCTCATCGACCCAAAATGTGCCTTGGCCAATACGAGAGAACGCCAATTCACCGGATCTTTGGCCACTTTTCGCCAATCACCAGCTTGAAGCGCATCAGGATCCTGCTTCTTAATTGTGTCTAGTACCTAATATTATATTATAAAAACCTATTTTTTGTATCACCATCATCGTCCTTGCATTATCCCGGTGCATCTAAGATTTTCGCTTTGGAGTACGAAATGCGACTACCATCGACCCCCGCCACCATCTACCATTGCGACTACCATCGATCTCAGCCACCTAAAGGGATACGAAATTCCTTAATAAGACCTGTGTCAATTCGACTCCCCATACCTAACGACTGACAAAGGCTGATCTTCATCACAGCCGGAATCGACGGCTTAACGCGGTCACCGACACGGGAGGCAAGCACCACCCACTATACAAGTCAGTCTGTTGGTATCTCCACTAAACTATGGCTGACTTTTTATACTAACATTGAATGACCACCCACATATTATTACTAACAGCCTTCGTATACATCTACTGAAAAATATAGAGCACACATTACAAGAGCAGCTAGTTTGTGATAAACATACAAAGCGACAAAGTAATATTTCAAAGGCATTTACAAAGACTGCTGAGGTACAAACGAATCATGTTGTGTAATGTTACAAACAAAACATAATTATGTTCCGAGCAAAGCCTTACAAACGTCGGGAAATATCGCTGTAACTATATTGTTATAGCAAAGTACTGAAGCTTCTGAATAACTCAAGCGAAAAATATCGAAAACATGTTTTCTTACTAGTTCTTACTGGTTATTAGTACATACAGGGTGTCACAAGACCCGTCACCAAGCCAGGATGTAATCGTTTTGGTCATCATGCCAAGTCATACTAAGCAAAAAATAATAACTGAGAAAGTATTCATTTTCAAGTGGACACCTTTTTTAAACACGTGCACGTGCACGTGTGCAATGCTCGACATACCTTCTTATTTATGGGGTCATAGGACGCCTATAGATCATATTGGCGGAGTAAATGCATCAATTTTGTACCTAGTTAGAAAAAAAAATTGTGACTTTGAGCCTCAATATCACCTGAACCAGTAATTTCCCAGGTATGGTGCCCAAGTAAAAAAAATCGTAATAATCGGTACAATATTTCAGTTTTTGTTAGGGGTCTTTTTACACTCCGTATTTGTTATTGCTAATAAGGAACTCATATAAATGTGGACGAATCTTCCGATCCGCCAGTTTAAGCCCATTAAGTTAAAAAGTCCCCGCTTGTTGAAAGGTGGGTGATCAGTCATACAAGTTACATGGCAGCTTGCCTCAGAGAGTAGGTAAGGTCATTGGTGACGGCCGTCATGATGATGTGTGACGTCAGTACTCTCGAATATTCAGGCACTGAACTAAAATATAGGTACAAATATGGCTGTCACTTAGATTATTTCAAGGTGAAACTCTTGGATGCAGCCGTGATAAAACTGATTATGATATGATTGTAATTTAAAACATAACCTTGACCCTTGAAATATTTAGTTTGCTTCAGCAGTACATAGTTATCATCAACAAAGCAATTGAATTAATGTCATAACAGACGTCCAATAATCTGCTTATCATAAAATAATTCACGATTCAACCAAATTTCATTCCTAATAATATTCCAAATTCAAACTTGCCGCACCACCGTCCCGATCTCCAACGGAAAACTTTTATTCATCTTTTATTTGTAAATTTAAAAATCTGGAAGAAATTAACATTCTTTTTTTTGACAACGGACAAGGGTTTTCAGTGTTAGTTTTATTAATAAGGCGGAGTTTGTAAAACTTTGAGGGGATTTGCGATGTTTTAAAAATGGGACGTCAATCAAGGGCGATGTTTTTAACTTCATAGCCTGTCATGAATCCCGTTTTATGTTTAAATTAGATTGTAATTTATAAAAATGAAAATGTAGAATATAATCAACTGTGATGTTTGGTGTTTTATTCACAGATTTTCTCTATTAATTAATTTTTCTAATACCTGCCTGATGTTGCTTAGTAAAATGTAGGACATAAAATGAAACATTTGGAAAAGGAATCACTTCGAATCCACATTATCCCAGATCCAATATAATGCAAAGGAAGTAGCTCTATAGTATTTACGTCCAATAAGTTCTTTCGGTTTACTAATCCCTAATCAAATAATATTTTGACTAAAACGATTGACTATCAAATATTCGAATCATAAATATTGCTATAACTAATGTAACAATATATTCTTCAAAGTAAACAACAAAATGTAATAAAAATCATTAAAAACACGCAAAAATATAGGTACGTAGTTAATTCTAGGCACCGGCCTAGAATTAACTACGTACCTATATAAGTTACAAAACAACGTAATAATTATTTACAGAAGGCAAGTTTAAAATCCTTTACTCTCATCTTAATTGTAAAAAATGCTAATGTGAAAAAAAGCAATGTTTATTCTTGTTACAAAATAAGATAAATCGCTATCAATACACCAGCACAATACAAAGTTGAAACAACAATGAATATAATCAGTTTCACTACAAGTTCATAATTGTAAACAAACGACACTCAAGCGACGCCGCGGGCAATAGCACATAAATCCTCAAACTTTTTAATATGAAAAGTACTAATAGGATTTATGCTATAACATCACAAGTGAGTTAATGAGAATTTGCGTGTTTTTGATGATTTTTTATTACATTTTGTTGTTTACTTTGAAGAATATATTGTTACATTAGTTATAGCAATATTTATGATTCGAATATTTGATAGTCAATCGTTTTATTTAAAATATTAGTTAGAATATATACCGATATATTCTATCTGCAATATCTGGCATTTTACAGGAAGTAATTTTTGTAGGATACACCCACTAGCAAAAAATCTGTACCGTGGAGAACTTAAACAATTGATGGACTTAAACAGTCAGACTTTAAACAATCATTTATGAATCACACAAAATGTTGTCCTAAGAATAGATCGAACCCACGTTAGTCGGCGTAGTGTGAAGAGATGAGGCGGCTAATTCAACTACTACGCCATTATTGCTGTCCAATGTAAAGCTTTATGTTTCAAGCTAGAGGTTCTATATTAAGTTTCAACTTTAACACTTAACTTTGTTAAATCTGTTGCTGGGAATCGAACACGAACTATCTATCATAAGTGGCACTTTACAACCTAGTACAAAATATTTTTATTCTGAAAATCTTATAAGACTAGCTTTCTAAATCTCTTATTATTTTGTCAAACTTATTTATGGCACTAATGAACAGCAATATTTCTTAACTCAGTGATAATTTATACCGGAGTCTATGAAAAATTTGCTTAATCATAATTTATAATAATAAGAAAATTGTAGTTCATGAAAGACTTGTAGAAGTACTCCAGTTTATTTGGATAATATTTAGATAGCAATGGATATGATTAAATTAACTAATTATTATATTTTGCTAAGTTGAAGGTTAGTCTAAGTCTCACGCTAGAAAATAATGCGATGTCTATACGTATAATATGTAGATACAAACACATTTTACCAAGCTGTACTAGTCCAATTTTAAAGACTAACCTATAAGTTATGTAATAGTGGACAACTGGGATAGTAGTTGGCAGCCTGCATCAATAGCTATGCATCTGAATTTATTGAAGGCGTTTCCGATTTAAACGAATCCAGATTTATATCAAAATATTTGCACGCAGAACACGAAAAACTAAATTCGAAACTGTGGAAATGCTTTCAGCGTCCTCACTAGGTTTTCAGGCGAATTAATATTGATCCATACGAGTCGGATTCATTTACGTTTTATACGTTATACCGCTATACCTAGGCAGTTATAGCACCTAGCTATACTCCTAATATATTCACATAACCGTCACATGGTTATTTCCGCCCGCATCAGTAGGTAAACTTTTATGTAGCTACCTACTTATTAAATTATTAATTCTGGAACTATCATAGTTGTCTTGTAAATCTCATATTTCGAGCAACTTTTATTTCCACAGCTCTAAAGTGTTGCCTACTTAGCCTACTTAGGTAAAATAATAGATACATTAGATATTCTTATTTTGTTTCGTTCTCATTAGCTTATACTTACGTAAGCATGTCACAACAAAAGAAGTCACGCGTGTCGGAAGACAAAGAGATGACAATCTTAGAAGCGAAACGCAATATTTTATTTGAGCGCATTCAAAATATCTATGAATGCTCAAAAACCGCATCTATGTCTGACAGTAATAGCGAAGCATTTCTCAGTTATTGTATAACAGTAGATAGTATTCGAACAGATTTTCATAAGTTGTTAGACGATTATAACACAAGATTACTATCTATCAATCCTGATGAAAAACCGAACTATCAGGCGTATACCTCATTCGAAGATCTTTATTGTATTATTAAGCGTATACAATCGCAATTGGAGGGTAAATGTTCGGCAGAGCCCGTTGCCCGCAAACCGAGATTACCGCCAATCGAGATTATGTCGTTTGACGGAGATATACGAAATTGGCCGTTATTCTATGCGAGTTTTAAGTCTACATTGCACGATAATGGTTCTCTGACAGATGCTGACAGGTTGTACTATTTAATAGGTAAACTGTCACCGAAGGCCCAGTCCGTATTTGCAGGTGTCACACCCAGTGCTGAGAATTATCAGGTCATATTTCAGTCACTACTTGACAGATATCAGGACACGCGCGTCCTAGCGTCTACGTACGTTGACCAAGCTTTAAATCTCAAACTGTCCGGCAACGCGTCTGTCTCGAATTTCCAGCTGTTTATTGATAACTTCGTAACCGCGGTTAATTCTCTTAGGAATTTAAAATTAGAAAATCTTTCCGACTTTATGTTGCTTCAACTCGCTTTAAAAAAGTTTGACACTGATACAATTCGCCCATTCGAGATGACGGAACGCAATAATAAAATACCTACTATAGTTTTATTTCGTTCATAAAAGATCAGTGTCGAATATTTCATAATACGCAGTCTGGTTCACCTGGCCCGACTAACACTAGCAGCAACAAACAAAGGTTGAATAAATCGCGAAATAGTAATAATAACTCAGTCCCTAATCCACAATCTTACGTAACATGTTCGGAATCTAATAGTAATAATTCACAGAAGTGTCTGTGCAGTAATATAGTGCACGACCATTACTATAAGTGTCCCACCTTTAATGATTTAAATCCAATTGCTCGTTTTAAAAGCGTAAAAGATAACAAAGCTTGCATTAATTGCTTAAGCATAAAACATAAAACGAGTAATTGTTCCAGTAGAACGAGATGTCGCTCGTGTAAACAAAAACATCATACACTGTTACATTTCGATAAAAATAACCGGTTGTCAGGTCAAGCCGCTAACCTTGACACACTCACGCAAGTGCAGAACACGGTAGCTGCGCCTTCCACGCCTAGCAATGAGATATCGTTGTGTACGACATCCATTGCGCGGGCGACGCGCACGCGAGGACGGCACTCGCGCATCTATAATGATCCGCGCAGGGCCAAAACGCAGAGTACGGCGTCTAAGACGGTACTGTTAGCGACAGCGCAAGTTATCGTATATGATGTTAATGGGTCGCCGCACATGGTACGTTGTCTGCTAGATAGCGCGTCTCAGACCAATCTAATAACATCGGAATGCTTCAAACGCCTCGGATTATGGAATAACTTTAAAAATACTAACTCAACCGTCAAAGGGATAGGCGGATCAGAAAAACATTGCAAAGGTTCCGTAGATATTAAAATACATTCGCGTTTTGATAGGGACATTAATTTTAACATTTCTTCGCTTATCGTGGAACGTATTACGGACACGTTGCCAAACGCTAATGTAGACGTAGCATCACTCACTCATCTCGAGTCATTGCCGCTAGCCGACGCGGAGTTTGCGAATCCGGCAGGCATTGATCTTTTGATCGGAGCTTCAATATTTCCGCACTTGCTACTAACTAAAATAGTACGTAGTGAGCGATATGATTTACCGCCCGCTATTGAGACGGTACTTGGGTATGTGATTATGGGTACCGTACCTACGTTATATACTTCTCATTGTATTACGTCTTGTTGTTGTTCTGCTCTTCAAGAGATCAAGGTGGGTGCTAAAACTGTGTGTAAGATAAAGCACTAATTAGCTATGCTATGCTATGCTATGCTATGCTATGCTATGCTATGCTACGCCATGCTATGCCACGCTATGCTACGCTATGCTATGCTAAGCTACGCTACGCTACACTATACTATTCTACACATCCGCTTTGTATATAGATGACATTGCCTGTAATGTCACACCCGCTCCGCTAGCAATTTTGCTTTGTGAAGAGCTTATTCAGCTTTTCAAGCGAGGCCAGTTTGATCTTGTCAAATGGACAAGCAACTCTTAGGAGGTTCTCGCACGCATACCAGATTCTCATAAAGCTTCTCCAGACATTGAGTTTGAGAAGTCTGTACCGCATAAGGTTCTCGGTTTACGCTGGGACAAATCCTGTGATAGTTTTCGGTTTGACGTCTCACCACCAGATGATAAGTGCACCAAACGCACTATGCTGTCCACAGTGGCTCGACTATGGGACATAATGGGTTTTGTGGCTCCCACAATTTTGTACGCCAAGCTCTTGATCAAAGAGCTTTGGCTATCAAAGTGTGAGTGGGATGAAACATGACCATACACCCCTGACCATATTGTCGCCGTTTGGGGCCAGTTTTGTATTGAGCTTACCGCGCTCAATCAAGTTACTATTCCGCGTCATCTTGGGTTGGTAGATGGATGTACCATCAACTTGATAGGTTTCGCTGACGCCAGCGAGCGTGCTTACGGCGGAGTCGTATATCTGCAAGTCCGCATTGGTTCTAACTACTCAGTGCAGTTAGTTTGTGCCAAGTCTAAGGTCTCGCCTGTTAAAACCATTTCGGTTGCGAGACTGGAGTTGTGCGCGGCCCTTCTGCTGTCTCAGTTGCTCCGCAAGGTTCAAGACACAGTTTTGCCCCACCACTCTATTAATAAATATACGCATTTTCCGACTCCAAGGTAGTGCTCGCTAGGATTTATTCTTCTCCTCACCGCTGGCAGACTTTTGTCGCCAACCGCGTTAGTAAATTGATTGAACTTGTTCCCGCTACTTGTTTCAATCACGTCGCGAGTTATCGTACTCGTCTTCAGGAAGAACTCTCCATAGATCATATTGACTGGAAGTTTATTCCACCAGCATCACCACATTTCGGTGGATGTTGGGCAAGCATGGTCAAAGTAATTAAAACGCATCTCTTCAAAGTTATAGGTCAACAGATCCTCTCTTACGAAGAGCCTTTAACTGTCCTTGCACAAGTCGAGGCACTGATCAGCTCGCGTCCGCTTCCAACTCAGTGAGATCTAGCCTGATGTTGGACCTACCTCTTAGTTTAAGTATTTAGTTAGTAGTTTTCGCTATTATTGCGTTGGTAGTTTTCGCTAAAGTTAGTTTAGATTAATTTTATTGTCATATCGCTGTCTTAGCCTATTGAGGGGTTATGCGGTAGTACACCCAACATAGCTAAGTTCAATTCTATTTTTTTTAAAGGCAACCCTTTAGGGCCGGGGGGATATGGTAGCGCCATCTACCTTCCTATCCATAACTTATCGCATCAAGATCAATCGTTCCACGTCTAGTGCGAGCGATACCATATTTCCGTCCCGCTCTATCCCTCTCCCTGGAAGAGGCACTGCCTTCGCCTGATTCGTCGCCGCGATCGTGAACGCGAGTGACAGTCGAGAACATTCCGCTCGCTGAGAACGCCGTCTCGTTCGCACCGCGCCGCTCCCGTATGTGTTTATTACCGCTTCCACCAAGGAAAACCCGCTCGCGAATGGTAAATTGAAGTGAAAACAAGCAGCTGCATCACGAAACCACCAGGAGACTGCCCTACGGAAACGAAGAAGGTTATATAAGGTAGGTGCCATCCATCCTTGAAATATCCTATACCCACTCAATCTCCTCTTCCCTTATTCCTTTCTAGGCGACCCAGAACTCGCCCTAATACAGTCCATTTCCTTCTCCAAGTCGCCTAGAACCCTACGGTTTCGGTGTAAAGCCGAACCATTTTTTTAAGGCCTACAATAACTACAATCCGCGTCAAAACTCAAGGTCACGCTCAAGATCACAACCCCGCACTGCGCCCAAGCCGGGCGATTCTAATTGGCTATGCAAGTACCACTACAGATACGGTGATGAAGCTCGTCACTGCGAGTCGCCATGTTCAAAATCGAAGCGGGAAAACTAGAGCGTACATCGACTGTGGCGGGCGTCGATGTTAACCAACCAAGCCACCGCCTATGCGTCGTTGATATCAACAACAGAGAAAAATTTCTAGTCGACACGGGAGCCGATATCTCAATCCTTGCTGTAAGAAACAATAATCAATTGAAACCTACCGAGAACAGTTGAAAACTATTCGCTGCGAACAGCACAGAAATACATACCTACGGAGAACGTACACTCGAGCTCAACCTAGGTTTACGTAGAAGTTACAAATGGACATTTATTGTTGCCGACGTTAAGACTTCCATCCTGGGCGCAGATTTCTTATCAAAACACAAGCTACTAGTCGACCTTCACCAAAGAAAACTCATCGATCGTGTCACCGACCTCCATGTTAACGCAATCACAGTGCAGAGTAGCGAAGAAGCCGTCTACATGATAAGCCACAATCACGCTTATCATAACATACTCAAGAAATACCCAGATGTACTACGACCCATGTCACTCAAAGTTCCCGCCAAACACGACGTAACGCATCGCATTGAAACGATCGGCCAACCAATCTACTCGAGGCCACGCCCACTGCCACCCGACAAGTACAAAGCGGCAAAGTTGCAGTTCGAGAAAATGATGGAAATGGGTATCTGCAAGCCTTCACACAGTCCCTGGGCAAGCCCACTACATGTCGTCAAGAAAAAGGATGGATCGCTACGTGTGTGTGGCGACTACCACAGACTTAACGCCGTGACTATTCCCGATCGGTACCCCATACCTAGAATTCAAGATTTTACATACCAACTACACGGGAAGAAAATATTTTCAAAGTTAGACATGAAGATGGCCTACTTCAGTATACCTATACAAACGGAAGACGCACCGAAGACAGCTATAATAACGCCCTTCGGTCTCTTCGAATTCAACTGCATGACGTTTGGCTTACGCAACTCAGGCCAAACGTTTCAACACTTTATGCATGAAGTTCTACGCGGGCTAGATGACATCGTATTCTGTTTCGTCGACGATCTACTTATCCATTCAGCAACGCCATTGGAACACGAGCGCCATCTACTCGAGCGACTCAACAACTACGGAGTAACGCTAAACATCGACAAATGCGAATTCGGCAAGGACAAAATACAATTTCTTGGCTACGAAGTTACACCTGAAGGAATCAAACCCACGGAAGAACGCATTCAAGCCATACTCAATTACCCGAAACCTACCACAGTACAAGAACTTAGAAGATTCTTAGGTATGATCAACTTCTACCGCAGCTGCCTACCTCATCAAGCCGATCATCAATACCTACTCAACAAATATCTACACAACAGCAAGAAAAATTGGGCAAGTGCGAGTCGGATTCGCGCACAAAGGGTTCCGTACCATCATCTATAAAAGAAAATCACGTTCGTTGTATGTATACTTAAATACTTTATCAGTTTCTACCTGTTTATTAAGATCGAGTAACAAATTGCTTAAAAATTAGGTTTGTTGTATGGGAGCCCCCCTTTATTATTTACTTTTTTTAAATTTAATTTGAAAGGTAATATACAACTACGTATTCTGTAAAAATTTAAAGCGTCTACCTGTAACAGTTAGTAATTTTGAGCAAAATATACGAAAAAAAACACGTTTTTTGTATGGGACCCCCCCTTAATTTTTTATTTTTTTTTTATTTTTAGTATTTGTTGTTATAGCGGCAACCGAAATACATAATTTGTGAAAATTTCAAAATCTAGCTATCATGGTTTATGAGATACAGCCTGGTGACAGACAGACAGACAGACAGACAGACAGACAGACAGACAGACAGACAGACAGACAGACAGACAGACAGACGACGGAGGCTTAGTAATAGGGTTCCGTTTTTTACCTTTTAGGTACGGAACCCTAAAAACGACAAGTCGCCTATAGAATGGACACCCGACTCAGAGAAAGCTTTCGAACATTGCCGCCAAAGCATACTCGACGCTACTATTCTGTCTCACCCGATTCCGTCCGCTCCCTTATGTCTACTCACCGATGGGTCTGATACAAGTCTCGGCGCAGTGCTGCAACAAAAGATCGACGACACGTGGAAGCCTCTTGCCTTCTATTCAAAAGCAATGAGTGAGACGCAACGAAGATACAGTGTGTACGATCGCGAACTATTAGCAATGTACACAGCTGTTAAAAGCCTAAGCCAACTCATAGAGGGCAATGAACTCACCATATGTACAGATCACAAACCGCTTACATACGCGCTGACTAGAACACCAAGTAGCAGTGATACACCGAGGAGAGAACGCCAGCTTCACTACATAAGTCAATTCTGCAATAACATCAAGTACATACACGGTGATAAGAATGAAGCCGCGGACGCCTTATCACGTATAGCGGAGATCGACGTATTACATTCAACTATAGATTACAACAAATTAGCAGAAGAACAAGAGATCGACACTGAGCTACAATCCTGTATGAAACAACCCAACCTTAAGTTTACTAAAATTAACCTACCCGGAGTTCTACGACCGATTTGGTGCGAAACATCGACTGATAACATACGACCATATCTACCAAAGACGTTTCGTGTCGTAGCATTCAAAGCTCAACACGACTTATGTCATCCCGGAGTACGAACAACAAGGAAAAATATGTCAAGCAAATTCTTTTGGCCGGCGATAAACAAGGACGTCGCTGATTGGGCGCGAGCGTGCATCGGCTGTCAGCGCGCGAAATTTCAAAGGCACGTTATTAGCCCACTCGGCCAGTTCCAACAATCATCACGTTTTGAACATCTACACGTCGACATAGTTGGACCTCTCGTACCGTCTAACGAGTATACTTACATAGGGACGATGATTAACAGATGTACCAAATGGCCTGAAGTAGTACCTACACGTGATATCACTGCAGAAACAGTAGCGAAGGCAGTGTACGATGGATGGATATCAAGATTTGGGTGCCCTCTACGACTGACTACGGATCAAGGTAGACAGTTCGAGTCTTCACTGTTCAACGCGCTTATGAAGAAACTCGGCGTCACTCGCATACGTACAACTGCATTCCACCCGCAAGCAACCGGCCAAGTAGAACAATGGCACCGAACACTGAAAGCTGCATTGATGGCTAGAGCGGCCGGCAATAGATGGAGTGAAGAACTATCTACTGTGCTACTAGGTCTCCGTACAGCCCTGCGTGAAGATACAAATGTCAGCCCAGCCTTGATGACATACGGATCACCGCTACGAGTACCATCTGATTTTTTCGTGCCTACAAAGCCGAACATTGAAGACGCAGTATTCGTTCGTCAGCTGATGGATACAATGAACTCGCTCACCCCGACAAACACATCGCATCGTTCACAGACAAACACATTCGTCTACAAAGATCTCGCTACGTGTTCACATGTGTTTGTGCGCAATGACACAGTAAGAAAACCGCTCATTCCACCTTATGATGGGCCTTATCAAGTACTACAGCGCAGCGCAGACGGCAAACATTTTACGTTACAACTTCCACTTCGCACTTCAGTTGTGTCTATAGATAGACTGAAGCCAGCTCATCTATGCAACGACAGCGGCGAAGTTTCAGACAGCAGAGGAATTCAAGCAAGCACTTCACCCGCACAGGCTTCGCACATGACACCGGACGAAGCAGAGACATCGGCACCTCAAGCACGGAGCACATACGTCACCAGATCCGGTCGGAAGGTGAAACAGAACCTACGCTACGCTTGAGGGGGGATAATGTGGCGTACTACGTGCACATACCTACTTGCACAGTACGCACACACACACAACAACCCTACGTAGCGTAATCAACTGATAAGAGCTGATAATGCTTCGTCGCGTCGCATACGCGAGCGCGCCTTCCACCTGCCTCGCCAACGCAATACATCTGACTGGCGACGAACATCGCGGCCACCGAGTTTTGTTCAGTGTGCCACTTTATTATAAAGTGTGCGTGAAGGACAGAGCGCTAGTTAGAGTGAGTTGACCGATGTAAATCAAATTGTGTTTATAGCTAGTTATAATATGTAGTCATGTAAGAACCGTTAGTTGTAAGTCTCCTTTTATTGGTCAATATCGATATTGTGCTCATCGCCACCAGTAACCTCTCTGAACGTAAATTTTTGTATATAGCTTGGCACTATTTATAAATAAATTATTACCACTTACCGATACCGAACTTCAAGAATAGTTTTATTATACTCGTCACGTCGTCAGTCTGAACAAGTACCTCGTTACTCTGCCAGTACCCAGTAACCCAGTAAAACCAAGTATCCTTCTATCCTAACATTCAGGAAAAAGTTATAGGGGGATTGAATGACGAAATAACCTTGCCTTTAAATTTCAGAAGACTTGACTTAGAAATAAATATGAAGAGTTATATACAAGGAAATCTGAAAAATGATAATTACCATTCCTTATAATAGAATGGGCACAGATAGGAAAAATATACCTCCTTTTTTAAGACAGTTAATAACCTTTTATTCCTTGTGACATAAGTATAAGAGACACTGTATTCAAGCAATTCCACAAATGTGACGTCTAAATCATTATAGTATTTCTATAGGATTTCTATTTATATTTTTAAAATTATTGCGTTATTGACTGTCTGACTAGCAGGCCGCAGTCGAAACTATTGGGTGCAAGAAGCTACAATTTGGCAAGTAGATATGTTCCTTGCGGACTGCAGGGGTGCACAAAAATCGATTTTCCGAAATTCTCTGTAAATTACAAAAAAGTGCGAGCTTAGCTGTGGGCGTCATTTAGTATATCATAATTCTGCGATATCTAAAAGCTTAAACCACATATTATTAGTATCTACAAGATGTATTGTTGATACAACCTGCATACACAACCTTCGAAGCAGGTTTACCTAGAAATAGGTCACAATATTTCTCTAAGGTGAGGTATTCTTGGAACCTAGGTGAACTCTAGTAACCAAATCGACGTTAATTAATAGAATTTAATTCATGCTGGAGTTGACCTTTCGTCGATTAAGTGAGGTTAGTGTAATAGTTAAGGTGGTATGAGTTTCTTTGAAGTATCAATACTGAGTCCTTGTTGGTCTTATAGTGTATGTTCAGTTTATGTTACGTATAACAAGTACATATCAATTGAATGATTGAATGTGGTGTAGTGTGAGGTTAAACTTGTGAATAAGGACGAATGATATAACAGCACCATAAAATAAATGGTTGTAAGGAGATTTTGTACATATGCCAATATCCAGCAGTGGAATATGACAGACTGATGATGAGTACGGTATGCAAAGAAATGTTATGGCGTCATGGAAAAAATATTTTCAAACTTACTTCAATTTAGCATTAATATGCCCGTATTTTAATACTGTTAAATCGCAGGATACACAGTACATGGAATATAATGCTGCGACACATCGCTTACTTCATATCGTTAAAGGAATGTGAGTGCTAAATAATATATATAAGGTTGAATTTAGCTTGTTGCTACTCAGACAAGCGCATCTTGACTGGCGTTACAAGATTCTTTGTCACCGAGTAAGCCGAACATTGAAGACGCAGTAGACTGCGCTAGGCCAAGCCGTACTTTGTTGAGCCATCTGTATTCGGGGAACCTAATAGTCTATGTATCCGATGACATAACAAAATTATAGTCGTGTAATACGCATTATCAAAATACAAGGAGACGTTTTCGTATATATAGGCAAACCTTTGAAAATTAAATATAAATGAACAATTCGCTTGACGCCATTCCTTTATTTAACCTGCATTGTGGTATGTTGTAGTGAGCATGCTGTATGAGTGATCATCATAAAACAAACATTCATAGCACATAGCTGGTACAAAAATCTATTTTTGTAAGACATCGCAGCGCGAACCTTCTGACACCATAAAACCTGCCTATGAGTCTGTCATTTTGAAGGAATACCTACTATTTAATATATTCTGTAAGTGACTGAGTCTGAAAGTGTCATAATTTTGATTAACTACCTAATCTGCATAGGAAATGATGGCTAAAGACATCAGGTTTAAAAATCATATAAAAGCTCTCTTCACATCAGCTTTCTTTGATTTTTGTGGTATGTGTAGTCTACCACAACTAGCAAACCCCGTTTTATATCAATATTTACTATACCTATCCACCAAAGTTCATTTGTAGTAAAGTCTACAAAATCTTTAACAACAAAAACAGCATTTCACACGCACTCAAAGTGACTTTTATAAGTTTTGTACTAAGTAACAGTAATGTTATTCAATTTGAGCATTGTTTATTCAAAAACTTTTATGATTAACTCGCGGAATTGAATTTACCGAGAGCGGCAATACGCGCTCAAGAGGTCCGTGATATATGGCTGCTAAGAATGGTGGGCTGAATAAACTTTATAGAAAATAAAAATTTCTAGCATTTCATTTTCAAGTCTACAGATATGGGACTTTTGGTGGTTAAATTACTGGTGACTTGTAGATAGAGGATTCGATCCCGGTCGTTTTTTCTAGTCCCGGGATTTTGGGATTATCACCAGTTAATACCGGGATCCCGGGATAGTCCCGGGATTGTATTGGTAATAGAAAGTGGTAGCAAAAAGAAAGTAAAACATATCAAAGTCAACCTTTTATTTTAAATCTTTACTTAAATCGTCAAAAACAAAACAGAATTATAATTCCTTCTAATAAAATTAACAAACTAGGGCCTTATAAAATAGTTTAATAAATTATTGCTAAGTTTTTATTTTATTTTACAATAAACTTAAAAAGTTAACTTCTTAAAATTTGTCAAAAGAGATCAATGTTTATAGGACTCACATTTTATATCAAATGGACCAGAACCTATAATTTACTTATTTAAGCCACGAAAATAAAATCTAAGAAATAACAACGCATCCAACGTCTCATCCGAAAGCATACTTCTTAATTTGTTGCACAAATATGAAGCAGCGGAAAACGTGCGTTCAGGCTCGATGGAAGTTGGTAAATATATTAGTCCCGAAAATCCCGGGATTCATAGAATTTAATCCCGAAAATTTCGGGACTAAAATATAATCGGGATCCCGGGATCCCGATCATATTTTAGTCCTCTACTTGTAGAGCAGTAATTTTGAATATCCGTTACTCGTCGGTAATTTGTAAAGCACGTCTAAACGAAATGTTGAATTTCTATCTCTCGTTTTCTTTGGAAAATTTGAAAGAGACGAAATCCAATAAGATGTCACAATCACAATGATGTTGGCAGTAATTTTGTGAAATGATTTAATAAAAAAATATTTAGAATAAAATGCCGTCGAGAACTTTAGAGAGTTTAATTTAAAATAAGAGCATTAAGACCTGTTTAATAATTATGGTCTTCAGATAACTGCATTCAGCTTAAGCAGCTTGTGTTGTTCATAAGATATGTGACCGTTTAGCCAATTTCATACTAATTCGCCACTTAACTATTTATAATATTTTGATGCAAAATTGAATATCTTGGCATTAAAATGTTCGTTTTATTAAGAGCTCGTCCAACAATCATTCCTTGTGTCCAAACACCGCGAAGTAACTTGTTTATTGGTTCGTATTTGTCAATCCAATCGGTCGGTGCGTGTCAATAAAAAATATTTTCGTAATCCCGAACCGAAGCCAAGTTGTTTTATTTGAAGATAGATGTATAAAGAAAACATTCTCCATACGAGGTGAAACGGGATGCAAAGGAATTTCATTCGCATTGAAACTAAAGTAAATATTGTTATGCCTCTCTGTAATAAAGAAACTTTGAAGTCGAGTTAACAAAGTCCGTTTGGTTTTTGCTGTGCGTTTGTCATGCGAGACTTTAAAGTTATATGTGAGCAAAATTAAATATTGTTACTTTTAAAATTTTCGTTTTAGAGATGGCTTTGTATGTGTATATTATTATGGTATTACATGAATTTATATTTAAGAATATTATTATCTTAAAAATCGTACAGAAAGTAATACTGGGTCTTCCAATCAATACTACCTACTCGTGTCTCAATTTACTGGTTTACTTGAAAAAATTGATTAAAATAGTGGTAGATTTCTTGCCCGTTTCTTCGTTGAAAGATTTTTGAATAGGCATTGTGGTCATTTATTTTTCGAAGCACAATATTTATCAATTACCATTTATTATTACAACTTTTTAATTTATTTGTTGTAAACTACCAAAACAGTTTAATTAAAATAAACATAAAGTATAATATTAGCCATATAAAACGAAACAAAACCATTAAGGCGAGGACATATGTGAATTGGGCGTCATTAGGGGTAAATTAAAACCGTTTTTCTCCGTAATTGTTATAGAAAAAAATCCCAAAAAAATATGTCTTAATCTACATCATATAAAGCATTTTCTCTTTGGTACCAAATCCAAAAAAAGTATTTTCAATATCTGAATAAAATATGGAAAGTAACCTCTGTTTTTTGTAGTTACTACCTTTTTTCTCCTAATCTATCAATCATAAGATTGCTTAAACTGAATCAGCCTCTTATATATTAGAACACCAAAGGAACCTTCAGCTTATTTTTGCAAATAACTTTACTTATTATTTTCTAAGGATTTTTTTACGATTTGCGAGTATCGGTGACGTGGTCTTTGATTTTCCCATCAATATGGACATCAAACAGGGAAAACACCAAATGAAAAGCCACAGGGAAATGAAGGTAATTTTTTTTAACTTCTCCTTATGGACAACAAATGAAATGGTTCGATTATTAGAATTCAGTACACTACAGTTTCATATCGGAAATGACCGTTACAGTAAAATGGCTGTTTAATTTGTTCTTCAACTTCCTCAGAGTGTGTATCAAATGAAAGGACATGTAAGGTAAGAAAGGGACTGCTCTGCTTAAAAATTCAAAGCTGTGATGGCGTCCGATCGCGACCAAAATATTTTGTAGCTTACACAAATATTTTATTCTTATTTGATTCGCTATGTAATTTTTAAATAAAAATGAATCTATTTGTTTATAGGCTCTTTATTTGTGTAATCGACAGTTCTGTTGAGTTTTGTACTCTGCTTAATTTGATCTTCGAAGATTCCCAAGAAACTAGAACGTATAATACAATGCTATAATTGTTAAGTATTACTGTTACTGAACAATTCCCACATTAAAGCTCCGGGTATGCAGTATATACCCGAATGTTAATAATTTGCCCAAAATATGCTTGAACATATCTCAGCTTAGAACAAGCTGCCGGAGAAGTAAAAGCCCTACCATACACAAAGATAATGACAAATAAAATGATCTGTAAAACAATCACGAGAAATACAATAACATAATACAAAATAAATAAGCGGGTCTTAATCGCGTACAATTAACTTATCCGCTTGACCGCGCACAAGTGACTATTCTCCTTTTTTCGAAATTCCGTAGACCGCGCACAAGTGACTATCTTCCCTTTTTGGTTACAGCGCTATACTCGGTCTGAATTTACTGTTTCTTTCTATTACGTAATGTTTTAAATCCTTATTCTCTGTTCTATTCAAATTATTGAACATTTCTTCATGCTAAAAATACGAAGCGAGTCTTAAAATCGTTAACCCAATTAAATCGTTAACCCGTTAAAAATAATGTCAAATGCCACTCTTTGTTTCGCGCGCTCCGTGATTACGTGCTAATCGTATGCGTGTAATTAAATATTTTTATACTATGATACATGTTTTTTTTTATTTAATTCGGTGTAGATAGAATCCCTCTACAGTGAAAAGTCATAAAATATGTATGTCATCGATTAACTTTTTAAAATAATCCTGTTTAAAATACACAAAGGGTTTTTTCAACGATAGTCAATGTTCGCTGCTAAGTATAATAAATTAGAAACTAAATATCAACAAAGAATTCATACGACTTGAACGAGTCATTTAAAAGGTTGAAAAAAATCATCATTTTAACTTACTCATGTTACCGACTTATCAACAATAAATGTTTATGTTAGCGCGCCCATCTGGCGAGCGGCGGCGCGATATTTTGTTTAGAACGTGAGCGGTCGAGCGAATTCGGCGAATTGGCGCTAGCGGTCAAGCGGTTATTTAAGGTATAAATACCTATTTGTTTCCGATGTTTCGCTCGTCTTGCACCGAGCGTGGTCGCGGAGAGACTGGTACATTAATCTATAGACTGGTAAGAGCTCAGCGCCGTCTTGTGGAAGTGCGGGTTTTGGCACCTACCCTCAATTTACTGGAATGGAAATGTCGTGCACGTGAAAGCGAATTATGCGAAAGAATAAATTATATCTGTGTGTTGGCACAACAAACAAAATCAGTTAAATATTAAAGTTTTAATTCAATAAAGCAATGAAGATTCGTTGAGCAAACACAACGCAGTATTTAATGCATGCATTCATATTTCAGCTAAAATAAAATAAGGATATCCGCCCATTTATTTTTTATTAATTGATTTAATTTAATCCAATGGAAACGCATTATTACTTACCTGTAGAGTGAGCTCAGAATGTATTTATTGTAACTAGGTCTTGTAGGTATTGTAGATAAAAAGGTCAAATTATATAATTTGCGTAAGTCAAACGAGGCCGCATTTTTGCGCGGCATAAGCCTGGTGCTAGGGCCACCCACATCAGGTGCGAAGCTGATACTGAAAAAGCCTTTGGTACAGCATAACAACAATATACAAACTCTAAGTTTTATTATGTCTAAGAAATCTTGTTGTAGTATAAGCATAAATGTGGAAACAAGTTGGCTCATTATATTATGTGGTAGTGTATGTAGATATAGAGATATATAGATATAGATATATATAGAGATATATATTTTTTTTTTATTTATAGACTCACGCCAAGAAGGGGTAGGCAGTGGTGTAAATATTACACCCACATTTCGCCATGAATTTTTAGGTCCCACGTAATAGGGGGCGAGCCTAATGCCTTTACCGGGCACATCACCAGACTCCGTGCTGCTACTGAGAATTCGGAAAAACCCAGTAACACTTTTGCCCGACCTGGGGATCGAACCCTGGACCTCCCAATATTAATATATATACATAACAATAACACCGCTAGGTACGCTAATCGGTCTGTACATGACAGTAATATTAATTAAATGATTAAGACTAAATATTTAAAGGTAGGTTTATTCAATGCTGGGTCTTTAGGAACACGACATTACGAATTTTTGCTGGCAATGAATGAATTAGCTGTGGATGTAATGACCATCAATGATAGGTGGTTACGGGATGGAGAAGAGGGCCGCGCGTCGACTGTCCCTAATTTTCGTTTCAAACATGTACCTTGGCCATCGAGTGTGCGGGTTGGCCGGGGTGGGGGCGTCGGCTTCTATGTACGCCGTGATCTCAGGGTTCGAACCATGGCACATCCTGTAAATCCGAATGTTGAACAAATGTGGCTCAGACTTACGATAAACCCTCAAACTGTCGTCATAGGTACAGCTTATAGACCACCGTGGCTTGACATCAATACTTTCTTAGATGCTATCACAGCCTCTATGGCTTCATTAAATAAAGCTGATAAAACTATTCTTCTTGGCGATTTTAACATAAGTTATCTAAAAAACAGTGAAAACAGTACTATATTGTTAAAAATTTTTTTGCATTACACCAGTCTGACACAAGTGATCCAGCAACCAACACATTTTACAGATCACAGTGAGACGTTAATTGATATTGTGTGTACTGACGTTCAAGTTAACAATATTTCGGTTCAACACAAACCTGAGCTAGGGCAACATACTATTATATCTATGCACTTCTTTTTTTAAATAAGTAGCCCTACACCACAGTGGATCCATTACAGACCATTAACAAATATAATGCCTGATATTTTCAAAGGCGATCTTTGCAGATTAGACTGGGCTTACTTAACAGTTAAAGAGAATGTGAGTGACATGGTTACATTACTTAATACTTTTATCACTACTCTTTTTGATCTACATGCGCCAATCAATAAAAAATTCATTAGAGATAGATCCTACCCATGGATCACAGACACTATTAAAGACATGGTGAAATTCCGCGACATGTATCAAACACGCTACAAACAAAGTAAATCTGACGTACACAGAAGTAGTTATAAAGACTTGAAAAATGTTGTAGAGACTGCAATCAATAATGAAAAAAGAGTTTATTTCGAAACTTACATAAACAGACATATACAAGATCCAAAAAACTGTGGCACAACTTAAAATCGCCAATTAGGATAGGCAAACAACGAAAGCATGAATTGCCGTACATATTTAATAATCCTGAAGATCTAAATAGGCATTTCTTGCATATTCCCGGTAATGATATGGTTTCTCTATCTGACATAATACATTTTGAAAACAACAGGTTCCAAACAAATACATTTAGTCTTGAGCCAGTTAGTGAGGAAGTAGTCCGCCTTCATATTAGAAGTCTCAAATCAAATGCCCTTGGCATTGATAACATTTCGTTAGAAATGCTGAGGATGACACTACCTCATAGCCTTCCATACATCACGGCAATCATAAACAAGTCAATTACATCCTCTACTTTTGCAGATGTGTGGAAAACTGCTATTGTGAAACCCACCCCAATAAGCTTGCTTCCTTGTTTGTCTAAAGTGCTGGAAAGAGTGGTGAGCAATCAGTTAAGAAGGTATCTTGAGAGCAACAACATAAAACCTCAAAGACAGTCAGAGTTTCGCAAAGCTCATAGCACTACAACAACTCTATATGGTATGGGTACCTTGCTTACCCTACTCGATTTCTCACGTGCTTTCGAAACAATAAATATTTCCCTTCTCCTTGCTAAACTTTCCTTCCATGGATGTGACTCAGCAGCGGTAAAATGGTTCCATAGTTATCTGAGTGACTGATCTCAATTCGTCCAACTGGATAATAGTAGGGATGGTAACAAGGCCAATTTTTCTTGCTGTCTGGTGACATGGGGCGTTCCTCGGCACTCTCCTTTTTAAACGGTTTTATTTAGCTTGACCTGTTTATTTGTTTGGGTCAAATTTAGTAATTGGAATTTTACCCCCTCCTGATGACAGATTGATCTGATATTTGGTACACACTCTTAATCTTGGTGACTATATAACATAATATATTCCTTATGATTGTAAATCCAAGATAGCCGCCGATACAAAATGGTGGATCACATATTTCTTCACAACAACCTCAATATGGATATCAAATGAAAAGGCTTCATTGGTAGAATAGAGTTCACTATGAAAAAACCAAGATGGCCGCCGCCACAAAATGGCGGATTACATATTTTTCAGAAATACCTTAATATGGGTATCAAATGAAAGGGCTTGATTGGTAGAATAGAGCTCACTATGAAAAATCCAAGATGGCTTCCGCCACAAAATGGCGGATTACATATTTTTCACAAATACCTCAATATAGGTATCAAAAGAAAGGGCTTGATTGGTAGAATAGGGCTCACTATGAACTAACAACAAAACTAAAAACTTGAAAATAAAATAAAATAAAAAACATTTTTATGTTAAATGGTTTTATTACAATAAAAAATATGTAGTTAGGTTATGTACTTAAAGCTAAAAAATAATTCGGCAAGTCCTAGCTACCAGATCGCACCAATCTTCTCATCAATCTTGGGTATTGATCAGATAAATATAAAATCGTTGGGCGCGTGAAATTTCTATCAAAATGTTTACTCTGGATACGCTACGCCCAACGATTTTGTACTCTTTGTACAGAACGCTTGCGCACGATTCTGTTATAACATCTTACCGCGTACCCATGTCACTTCATTTCTGAACAGTGGGAACCTCATGAAGATGTCTGCTTGTAGGCACCTTCATTTAGCTACTTTACTTTTTGGCACTGTTTTATATGAAAAGCTCGAGTACCTTTATAAAAAACTGACGTGGTCTCGCGATCTCAATCAATACAGGACAAGGGGCGCTTCACATTTTTTGGTGACTTCGAAGCACAGGTCTTCTGCTTTCAGAGGATGTTTTAGATTTTCGGCTACCAAATGTTGGAATGACCTACCGCCACCTCTGCGAAGCCTGAAATCTGTATATACTTTCCGAAATAAGTTAAAGCAAATTTTATTAAAGAAACAAAAATTATTGTTGTAGCTTTGAGACACCCTTGCCTACCTGTATAATATTTAAGAACGTACCTAAGTTTTATCGAAATATGGTTGTCATGCTTATAATTTGGTATTGTATTGTTTTGTTGTTAATATTGTGTACACTCACTGTTGATATGTTCTTGTATTTTGTTATGTTGTTCCTCTGTCTTTATTTATTGAAAAAGATTGTACCTAGTTCTTTTGTTTGTTTTTTTTTTGTTCTCTTAGTTTACAGTAAAAACATTGTGTCATTTATAGTAAGTTCGCTTAATATATCCCTAGACATAAAGTGTATCGATATAGATATATATATATTTATAGTTTATAATAATATTAATAATAGGTCCTGTGAGAATATCAGTGTTGCAGTTCAACTGCAACAAGAGCTGACACAGGTTCATTATTTGCTCTCCATGAATCGACTGTATGTATGTTATTGTTATTTATTAACTGTATTGTTTTGGAGATACGAATAAATATATATTCTTTCTTTCTTCTTTCTTTCTTTCTTTCAATTGATAATTATAATCTTGCTCTTTTTACAGAAAGACTATACTACTGTCATCACTGCTTAACACCAAGATCTAAAACATAATTATTATATTATAGAAAGGTGATGATTTATTATACGTATGGTACATAAATAACACCAACATGAATATTTACACTAAAATTATAAATTGACTTCACGAAACTTGTCTGAAAAGTTAAAATACACTCGTGAAAAATAACAGTAAAATTTGCATTTTAAACCTATAAAATCTTTCTTGAGGCATTACCCAGGACGTATTTTAAAATCTTACCCATTTTTAACCGATTCAGGTTGCATCCCGACTTACTCTAAAATATATTTTAAAGTGCAAACACAAATTATCGTTTTATATTGCAATCTTCTTCTAAAGCACGTGGAATGAATACTTTATTTATGTTTCAGCGTTTCTAGAATATTTCGTAGTGACATTAGAACGGTCTATAGAGTCTATCGAATTTCTTTGAGATACTTTTGCTTCTAATGGAAAGTTGTCATTTTTCTTATAAAAAAATCCCATGCTACCTTGCCTGGAGTCGAACCAGGTAAGTGAGGCAAGATGTGAGCAACAATTCAGTTAATACAATAACGACAAAGTTAAATCAATATAAAGTTTTAACTCATTATGAAAGCGAATCGTCAATCACTTTTTAACATCGCCGGAAAATACCAAGAGATGGCAACAACTGCTAATTATTTAACTTTGCATTTTGAGTTTTTATTTCGTTTGTTGCCTTAGATTATGTTCAACATCGACATTATCTTCTTCGGTATTACTTCCAGGGCAGTCTCATCATTTATATTGCCCTTGTTTGACTGGATTTTTAAAAATCCACGGAAAAAGAACATACAGAGTCAGAACAACGAATTGTGGATCACACATAGTGCATTTTAGGGCGCGTTCCCACTGAGTCGTTACGATTAATTTATCGTTGGACGACTGTCGTCTCTTGCTGTTCCCATTAATACGATTGTTTGTCGTCAACATTTTTTATCGTCTAGCGACTATCGTATCTAGCTGTTCCCATTGGATCGCGACGACATTTTATCGTTTCACGACAGTCGCTTTGTCGTTTACACATCATTAGCAAGCTACAAATCTACAGTCGCCTCTACGTGTAAACGATGGAACGATATTTTTATCGTGGCTACGATAGATTTGCGGTAACGTTTTAGTCGTAACGATTTTTTATCGTTTTACGTCTGTCGTGCTAGCCGTTCCCACTATCACGACAACCTGTTGTCACTGCAAAAAATGTCGTAGACGACAGTAAATCGTGTCGCTCTATATGTGAACACTCCCATTTAAACATATAAGCCACGACACTTAAAACTACACGATTATCTGTCGTCACGACAAAGTGGGAACGCGCCCTAACACTTTGTGTGATCTATTTGGGTCATCTAACTCAAAATTCGGTGATGTGATGCAATCGCTTCACTACCTTATACTAAAACGTGGTCGCCTCAGACACATGACCTCAGAGGTACAGCCAAACAATAATATGTGGGAGAATTTTGCTTTATAATAAGTCGTTTTGACAAGATTATAGGTATTTAGTTTCGCGTGTGATAACAAAATTATCACCTCAACATTACAATGCACATTTAAAATCTCGTTTATTTGTATAAACAGAGTGATAGGTATGTATTTATTTATAGAAACAGAGTGTTACCAGTAATGATAAATAAGAAGGCTAGTTGACAAAAAAGAAATTATAAGTCCGTCCTTTAGATTATTCAAAAATAAGCGATACGTATTTTTTATTCGTAAATTAAACCAAAAATGACCAAGATATAGCTCATTAAAATTACGTATAACGTCACGCCGTGCTGCATTTTTTCGCACTAGGTGACGTCACACGTAACTTTAATGGGCTATAACTTTGCTATTTTTTATTTAATCGAAGAAAGAAAAAAATACGTGTCCAATATTTTTTTATAATCTAAAATACGGACTAAATAAAATGTAATTATTTTGACCTTGGAAACTACCCTATTATTAGCATAATCATCATCACACATCATAATTGTACAGCAGTGTCATTGTTTATGCATTTAGATAAAATATTTACCAGTCATTGTCACAGGCAACGTGTGATGATTATTTAAATTATTATCTCTAAATATGACTTTCACTTTAATATCAACAAATATCGTTGTTTTTATTATGGTATCTAATAGATCTTTGAACTAGACAACGTATAACTCTGTTTAACGTATAACCAAGTGGCTCTTTTGCAGTGTAAGCGACTGTGGATCATAAGGTCTCTGGTTCGATTCCTGGGTAGAACAAAAAGTGATATTGGGTTTTTCTGATAGAAATTATCTAGTAGAAGTAGTCATACCCCCGTGCCTCGGAAAGCTCGTTAATTCGTTGGTCCTGCGCCCTATCTCACTCTGGTTGTGTCGCTCGTGGCGTCCCACCGAAGCATGAGAGTGAGGGAATAGAGAGTGCACTTGAGTTTGCGTACACACTTTTGCACTATAATATTCCCCGCGCAGTTGGCAAGTCTCATATATAAAGACGAGCGGCCGTGGTCGGAATCGGACAGATCACATTATTACCCTGATTTGTATTAGTTTATGCAAGTAGCGATTTTTGTTCCTATATGCAAATGAAGTACAGCATATTTTGGAAGTCTTTAGATTCGAACGACGCAGGATATTATTTCAAATGTGCGGATGTTATATCTGTCCTTGTTATGTTACTTATACACGAATAATTGTCTCGATTTTGGGTGTTCTTTGTATCTGCTAATTGAATGCTTCAAAATGTAACAAAAATACTTACTAATACGCACGGAAATATTTGAAACATAACTAAACATACATTTTTAAGTTTAACCAGTGATAATAACCTAAACATTTCACCCTAAACAATCTGGCTTAAGCTCTGTTATGACATTAAATTGCAATTTTATTCGAGACGTCCCCGACGTCTATACATCCAAACCGGATCGATTCAAATTCTTCTATCAGCCAGCAAACGTTTATGAATTCAAACACGAACCAAGCTATTGCGATTCAATTAAATTAACATTGAGATTTTTCGATCTGAATATAAATGTTTGAGTGAGAGATATGTGGTGTTCGAAAGATGAAAAGGATGTTGACCTTCTGGCATAAGTTTGTGCTGTTTGAAGATGAATTGAATCGCCCCCGAGCGATTCCGGGATGTGCAAAGTGCGTTGTTGTTATAAGCTGCTCAGTAGCAGTACGGTAAGCGTCTTGTTTGTTCAGTTAATAGCGATATGCTTATGAACTATAATGCAAGAGCCTGTTTTTATTGCTTTTAATATATGAGAAATTTGACTATGGAACTAATCTAATACTAATATACACTACTGGAAAAAATTAAGGGATCAAAAAGAAATTCCTAATATTTGGGCAATTTTCAACAGGCCGTAACTTCGAGAGAAATAGTCGTACAGGAAATAAAAAAAAGGAAATTGTAGCTCCAAGTGTCTAGGTTTTGGATTAGAACGTAAAAATTTTGTAACCTCCGCGGCTTTTGAGTAATCGTAGATAAACCAGCGACAAATTTTTTTTTAATTTTTCTTTTAGTTTTTTTTTGTTTTGGTCTACGGGCGCGGATTTTTTTTTTTTTAGCTTAGCCACTATAAGGATTGGATACTGTGTTCATTTAGCTTTAATTTGTTTGATACACCTTGATACGTCCATTTTTCGCTGAGATATCGGTCTTCAAATGGGAAGGAATCCTTTTGTCTTTGATTATTGATATCTCAGCAACCAAATTTTAAGACCCATTGTTCTGCGCAGACAAGAACAGCTGAGGTCGTTCATATTGATGCAAGATAACGCACGTCCACGCACAACCAACATTACCAGGCGCTTCTTTGAGCAGCATGACATCACATTGTTGCAACACCCCGCAAAGAGTCCAGACCTCAATCCCACAGAGCACGTTTGGGACATAATGGGCCGTGCGTTGCGCAGAGAGTATCTAAATTTGCAGAACGCCTTGGAGTGCACGCTTCAGCAAAATATCCGTCCGCGCAACCTCCACGTGGTACGCTTTCGATAACGCTAGTGCCGGCGGTAATTATTCTCATCAATTCATTTTTTTTTTTCATTGTTTTTGGTTTTAAATTTATTAAGCACTTTCTGGAGCAAAAATGTGGAAAAAGCTCGGAAAACCTTTTTATCTCATTGTTTAAAATTATGAGCTTTTCAGAGAATAAAACGTGATCCTTTATTTTTTCAAAAATTCGATCGTGTGAAACAATAAAACAGCTGGCTGGATTAATTTGGTTTTTTGTACGGTTTTTGTGGACATATTGAACTGTAAAAGGCACACTTAACATAAGTGGTTTCCTAAATATTTTTGATGTAGCGCTTGATTTTCCGCATTTTATAGAAAACACCAAAATTCCTTTTTTTATTGCATTTTCAAATTCATGTGACAAAAAGAAAAATATCTTTTTCGGAAAAGCAGTGGCTAGTCGTTAACCTTTAACTTTCTGTGCAATCATTGGTTGCTGAGATATCGATAATCCAAGACAAAAGGATTCTTTCCCATTTGAAGACCGATATCTCGGCGAGAAGTGGACGTATCATGGTGTATAACAAATTAAAGCTTAATGAACAAAATATCCGATCCTTATAGTGGTTAAGCTAAAAAAAATTTTTCGCGCCCGTATACCAAAACAAAAAACTAAAAAAAATTAAAAAAAAATTTGTTGCTGGTTTTTCTACGATTGCTCAAAAACCGCGGAGGTTACAAAATTTTAAAGTTCTAATCCAAAAACAAGACACTTGGAACTACAATTTCCTTTTTTTATTACCTGTACGACCATTTCTCTCGAACTTACGGCCTGCTGAAAATTGCCCAAAAATTTTGAATGCTTTTTTGATCCCTTAATTTTTTCGTTTAGTATATAAAGCTGAAGAGATTGTTTGTGTGTTTATTTGTTTTTTTTTTTGTTTTTGTTTTCGTAAATTTCAGAAACTACTAGTCCGACTTGAAAAATTATTTCAGTGTTAGATAGCCCATTTATCGAGGAAGGCTATAGGCTATATAACATCACGCTATGAGTGACGGGAGCAGAGCAGTAGCTTTAAATAACGCGGGTGTAACCGCGGGCATCCTCTAGTCTAAATATATTATAGAACATTCTGTTTACTGTATTCGATATTACTCATTATACATATAATACCACTACAAGTCTCTAAGACTTAAATTCCATCCCTTTGTTCATGAATCAATTATAGAATGTCTAGAAGCAGTTGTGGTTCACATTATCCATTCAACTGTAAGTTATAATTAATTGTATTGTTCAAAATAATGTTTGTGTAGAACTACTGGCTCATTTTAACAGAATGTAATGTATGTTTGATTTATTTTTACTCTAAAATGATTACCATTTTCGCTCCTTTTCTATACAAAGTTAAACCTACTCCGCATAGTTCTCGTAAATAAGGGTACACAATTTTTACTGCACGTGTAAGTTCGTAGATGCCTTTAAGTAATTCATACATACATAGACTCACGCCTGTTTCCCGGAGGGGTAGGCAGAGACTACGGAACGCCATTTGCAACGATCTTGACATATCTCTCTTGCTTCATTCACACCCAACAAATTCCTCATGCATGTTCTTTTGTTCAGGGTACTTCTTACCTTTCCTGTTTTAAGAATGTCTCCGATCTGGTCATAGAACGTCCGTCTTGGTATTCCCCTTCGTGCTGTCCCATTCACACTTGCCTTATATATCTGCTTGGTCAGTCTTTTGTCATCCATCCTCTCCATGTGCCCAAACCACCTTAGCATTCCTTTCTCGATGCTTGTCACTACATCTTCTTTTACACCACAACACTCTCTTATCACACAATTCTTTACTCTGTCACTCAAAGACACACCACACATATTTCTCAGTGCTCTCATTTCTACAGCATTTATATTTATTCTACTTTCATGACTATTCTGCCATACCCAACTTTCACTACCATACATAAGTGTGGGTACTAACAGCCCTCTATGCACAGACAAACGTGCCTTTTTGGACACATTTTGTCTGTTCATAAAGGCCTTCAAAGCTCCGTTCACCCTATTACATGCATTAACTCTTCTTTCAATATCTTCTTCATTCTTACCATTCCTAGTAAACAGTGTACCTAAATATAAAAAATCATTCACTTGCTCCACTCGCTGACCATCGATCATAATATTACAAGCCGTAACACATTCCTCCTTTTCAAAAACCATAACTTTGGTCTTGCTCACATTCACTTTCATTCCTTTCCTCCCTAAAGCACCATGCATGATTGCTACCATCTCCTGCAACTCCTCCGCTGAAGACGCAAGTATTATCTGATCATCAGCATAAAGAAGGCATTTGACAAGTAACTCATTCATCCTTAATCCACAGTCACTATTTTTCAAATCTTGCAAACAACTGTCTTGAACAGCCACGGTGACGCTACACATCCCTGTCTAACACCTGTCTCGATGGTAAACCAATCAGAGTACGACCCATTTATCCTCACACAAGCTCTAGAATCTTCATGAAGGGATTTCAGAGCTCGTATGAGGCTGCTGTTCACCGCATACACCGACAGTACAGACCATATTTCATTCCTCACCACTTTATCGTAAGCCTTTTCCAAATCCACGAATGCGCAATACACCTTTTGACCTTATAACCCCTCTGGGGCAGCCGTTATCTCATCATGAGACTAACGCAATCTCAGAGGGCAGAGTAACAGCTTTCAAACATCACCTTCATCGTGTAATATAAACAAAAAATGTATTACAAGATGAAAAGAAAGCTTACAACCGCAGGGCAGCTTTGTGGCGAGCTGAATGTGTGTGGCGACACTGCGGTCCCGAATGCTTCAGAGAGTCGGTCAGTGCCTCGTCTCCGGCTTGCCTTTGTTGGCTGGCCGGAGTAGATTTGCAAGAGTGCCCGCAGGACTCTCAACTCTGGCTTGCCTTGGTCGGCCGGCCAGAGGGAAGCCGCAAGAGCTATTAGCTCGGGGGTGGAAGTGTCATCCTCAAGGGCGTAACTACGGGGAAACCCGCTCCGGGCCTCCGTTGTCACGAGGCCCGCGATGGCGAAACCGGTGCCGCACCGCTCGACACCTCTAGCCACTCGCACCGGTGTTGCCCTCTGGCTGCCTTTATGGCAGAGTTTGTTTGCTTTGGGCGGCTGTTTAGAGAGGGCCCATCTAGTGAGTTGGCGAGTCACCACCTGCCACGCGGACGGATGCTATAGGAGTATCACTGGCAGGTGCCGTTTTTCATCCATAGCATTAATTACCAGTTCACTAAACACCCATCCCCATAACCCGTATTCATTAGATCCACTAAAAACAATAGCCCTATACGTGATGCGGCTAGTCCATAGCTGTACTCAGTAGTGCAGTTGTGGAGGCTCCGCGGCATGTGTCCCATCCCATTTTAGATTAAAACTCTCTACGGGCCTCTGCATGTTGGATCCATATCCCCGTGTAAGCCTCCCAAAGGACCGGTTATTCTTCTAACACCAAATGTTAGAAGAATAGCCGTGAAAAAGAGAAACATAATAATATATATATTTTTTTTATTTATTCAGACAGAGTCCATGATGTTAGTACCAATTTGCTTTCTATGATATGACTGTGTTTATCGTGGGATAAAATCGACACAAAAAGGCGCGAGTAAAATGTATCAGGAAACAATATGACTATAGTCCAAAACCTTCAGTCCATAACATCAATAAACCGAAACCAAAATATGATTTATCGTAACGAGCCAAAAATCACGGGCACAATATTTGAATGGCAGTCGGCTTAAAACGACAAAAGCCTTTAGTCAACACACGCACGGTTTTATTCGGTGTGTCAATACGAGGCAGGTGGGAAGTTCCGGGTGTACAAGTGTATACAGAGATTATAGCGGGAAACCAATGTGTATGTGGAGGGATGAGTAAATAAAGAAACATGGTACTATTCGATGATTTATATTTCGAGTAGTAATAAGGCCATGTTTAAATCGCATATATACTAATTTTGAGAGTATAATTAAATTAATAATACCTCTTATTGTCCTGTCGTTAAATTTTATGTGAACAAAGCTCAAATTTATATACCCAATCAATGTAGTAACGTGAAACTGTTCATAACTTGTATTTATTTATCTGAATTAAAAAAAAGTGTCCGATATTTTCATTTTTGTATTTCTACAAAGTGGAACAGATCGTATTTTTTTCGTGTTCCTACATTTCAACACGAAAATCGTAATGAGTACAGACTGTTATAGCTCTTTAAGTTTCACCAATGTTTGACTACGCTCTATACATAGTTAGAAGAAATTTGTGTACCTACCTAGCTGCTGCTAAACGAAATTCTTCGGGAAGCGAGTCAAGCTTGAGTACATCGAATTCTACGCAAGTTTAAGATACTATAGATAATAAGTGAAACCTTAATATTATTATTATCAAATTGAAGACAGACTTTTAATTCTTCTACCTACTCCCATTAGCACACTTGCGTCAAAGTACGTTCCATTTACGTCAAGCCTAATATATATCCCAAAAATCAGTGCATAAACTCCGTAATTTTTTTGACGGCATTCGCAAATGAACCGGGCGAATGTGATGCGAGGCTCAAAATTGCCTTGTATGATTAAATGCCGGCTTCACGAGATGGATGCTATGTCTCCTAAGATATATATGGGACTGCGTCACTGCGTGAGTACCGCCTTGGAACGTTTGTTTTTTAATTAGGATTTATGGCCAGTCTTTGTAGTTATGAGAATTTATGACTGAGGACATTGTGTTTGTAATTAATGTTATTTTATTAATTAGTAAAACTAAAATGTATGGAGCTTATAAAATATCACTTTTTAGGGCTCCATAGTAAACTACAAGGAACCTTTATAGTTACTCTTTATCCGTCCGTCCGTCTGTTCGTCTACTGTTTTATGCGGCAACGCACACTTATTAACACCGAAATGAATTCACATTGTCTGAAATTAACAACTTTATTATGACAAGCCGAGACGCGCCAGCTAAGAGCTGAGATGGCTGAGATATATAATCGCTCTAGCGTCAATTGAAAAAGAAACTCTATATTACTACAATTAAATTCTCTTGTGTAGTAGAAAGTCAAACCTAAAGAACTACAAGTATATAAGTAACTCGAGATAATTCAAATATTCGTCGCTTTACTATTGAAGTAAAACGCTCAAGTCAATATTGTTTTAAGCCCCGCTTACACTTGGGCAGATTACTGGATAAAGGCGATTTGAATAAATTTATTGTTAAGACGAAATATGAAAATATTTATTAGGATGAGCAATATACCTACTTCAATATACCTATTGTGATTTATTGATATAACTAGAGGGAGCCCGCAGCTACGCCTGCCTATTATTTCTTTTTAATTTAACTATTTCTGCCCGATCTCGTAGGGATTTCGGAAAATTCTTTCTTAGTGCACCAAGTCATTCCACCCTTGCCCCATATAATTTTGGCTGTGCGTTTTCTGATAGTCAGTCCGGATTTTAATATATATATATATATATATATATATATATATATATATATATATATATATATATATATATATATATATATATATATATAAAATCCGGACTACATTATAATCCGGATACCTACGTCATAATGTAATTTATTCACTTTCGGTACTTTTCGACTTTGCCATCATCTTCGCGTGTCCGAATTCACACTTTAGCCCATCTTAAGTTTTCATAAACAGGGAAAACTCGAATTTGTTTATTATCCACGATTATGGCCAAATTGAGTTTCTTTTTCGTCACACTTTTTCGAAAGAAGATATGAACTAAGGTTCTTTTTTAAATTAAAAGATTTGATTCAGAATCCAAAGTATCTGAGGGATTTTGTGGCAATGAACGACTAACTTTTGTATAACGTTTATTAAAAGATTTTCGCATCAAAGTGGATGAGACAGAATTTTCAAATCTTTCTTGAACCGACTATTAAAATGTATCAAGTTTGAAACGAAATCTTTAAATTATTTATTTTTCACCCGTAATTAAGAAATTTAGTAAAAGTTGGTAGAGAGTTGAGAATATTTCTAAGTTTTGTTTCTATCAGAAGCTTTTATATTAAGGTTCAATGTACTTTATGGGTAGTTGTATACCGACCGTTTACTATGACTTATATTTGCCCCACTTGTCAGAGCTATGTAAGAAAAATATATTATGTCTGTTTTCATCTTCAACAAAAATAATAGTTTTCTACTGTTGTGTTTTATTTGGTGGGTTGCGCTAGTCGGTCGTAACCGTGTCAAAGTGTCAAATGGGTGTTTAATGAAAATATCACGTATTCTGTCACGATCAATCGCCATAACCCTAGCTAAGAAAAAAACATATATAAAAAAGTGATCAATCTGTGAGGTTACCTCATTCCAATTATGCTCACCTTTTTCAATTTTCGCCATAACAACATAGCAAATTGTGATTCCATCGATACGCCACGGGGTAACTTTCCCATTAAGTGGAGGACATTGACTGAATTTCTATAGCATTAAATGTAACGACTTTAGCTACGTCAGTAACAAATCGAAAATAAAAACCGTTAATGGCTTGTTTCTTTATTATTGTGGCAAACAAATATATGGCCCACAAACATATACATACACTAATCTTACGTGCTTACTTACTTGTGTGTTCAGCAGTGAGATAGTTTATGCCACTAAGCGTCAATGACGTTGAAAATGGCACTATGGCAATTTTAAATATTAATACATAATATTTCTTTGCAGAAAAACTATATATAGTTTTAAATATTATAATGAACTTGTAAGTAGAACTCTGTATACAGAGTTCTACTTACAAGTTCATTCATTTGTTCAGTATCAGCACATAATATGCCATAATTTTTTATAACATACGATACGACTAAATTATTGACATTTTTTGCAAAAAAAAGCCTTCTTTATCCGTACCATCCTTACCGACATTGTTGCTCGTACTTCTGGCTATACGTGAGAAAACGTTATTGGTGGTTAGATAAACGTTGAAGTTTTGCGATATGCTATAATAAACTATTGAAATCATAGATTGATATAAGCTTTATTGCATACCAACATAGCATTATACAGTACATATTTTGTAAAGAGACTTAAAACTACGATAATGTACAATCAAACAAGTCAGCGCTGGACCAGTTTGAAAAAAATCCCTTGGCTCGCCCATAGAGTCGAGGCACACTAGAAACTGGTTTTGTATACGAGTGTCAATGTGCATGTAAAATGGAAGCGACAATGTCTTGCTGAGAGATTCTCGCCCTTATGGTGGTCTAGTGGCTAACTCTCTCGACTCGAAAACTCGTTCGACTGTAAAATCGGCGGCCTTATCACCTAGGGCGATCTCTTCCAGGCAACATTGAAGTGGACGGGAGCGATATAAGCAAAAATGTGGAGCGGTGGTTTAGTTGCTTAAAATAATGCGAAAATCGTAGATACTACACATACATACACATACATACATACATATCGTCACGCCTTTCATCCCCGAAGGGGTAGGCAGAGGTGTATTTCTACACCCACTTTTCGCCAGATATACTTTAGTCCCACGTAATAAGGAGCGAGCTTATTGCCGTACCGGGCACATTTCCAGACTGCTACTGAGAATTTCGTGACAGAAAAACCCAATAACACTGCCCGACCCAGGAATCGAACCCGGGACCTCCCGATCCCACGCGCACATTTATGCCGCGAGACCAACGAGGCAGTCGTATAGGGTTTGATGTCGAGTTTTCCGTCTCTACTCAATGATGGTATTTGCATCGTGTTATCCCTTAGTCGCCTCTTACGACACCCACGGGAAGATAGGGGTGGTGACACTTGTATTCTATGCCGTCAACCACACGGCATTATACTACACATACATATATAAATTATAATTCGATAAATATACGTACTTACATAAATAAAATACAAACATAAAATAAACTTACATGCATTATAATATGTAAGAGACAGTCAAGACATACGATACAGATGCAGTAAATAAGGCTAATGTAAAAAGAAAATAGTTGATTGAATCAGGCGTTACTTGGCGGAACTCCATTGTAAACTAATGGAAGGAAAGAGGAACCCACCACGCACCCTCGGATTGACCACCCCAACTATTGCAATAGAAAAAGGTTGACAATACCGAACTCCTCTAAAATGATAAGGGATATAGGATTGGTATGGGTTCCAGGAAGATACCTGACTTGCAGTATCCCGCTGTATGCGCCGACTATTCTTCGACACGTGTTTCGCCTCTGCACGAGGCATCCTCAGGAGCGATGGGCAACGACTGAGCCAGATCTGAGCTCAGTCGCTGCCCATCGCTCCTGAGGATGCCTCCAAATTACTGCCAGATCAAAGACTATTTCGCTGCCTAGTCTAAAATTTAAGCACTATATAGTTGTTTTTTATTTCGGAACGAAATAGTTCGTTCTTTGTAATTTTTCCGTTGGTATAGTTGTTCTGCAAATTGATGTTTACTAACTGACCAATAACAGGCCACACTTAACAGTGTTATTTTAGCAAATTGGATGTTTGGTTCCCATTGTATTGCAGTGTTGCAGTTGGTTATTGTAAAAATATGTCATAGATACCTTTTCGGCTAGTAGATTGATGGTACTATTTCGTTTACGTAGTCAGAAATTTGATGGCCGAACAAGAATAGATTTATTTATTTCTTTATCGTCTCACGCCTGTATCCCCGAAGGAGTAGGCAGAGGAGTAATATTACACCCATTACACCCACATTTTGTCATGAATTTTTAGAGGTCCCACGAAATAGAGGGCGAGCCTTATTACGGATTATAGGCCCACGTAGGTCATTGTATCAACTATATTTGACTGCACGGTTGGCGTAGTGGTTGAAGCGGTCGCCTCGCTGCGCCGCTTGACACTGCGCCGAGTGTTGTGGGTTCGATCCCCACACGAGACAACACTTTGTGTAATTCACAAACTGTTGTCTCGAGTCTGGGTGTTCATTGTGTCCGTTAGTTGTATGTTTGTAAAGTCCCCCGCGACACAGGATTTAGTCCTAATGCGGGAGTTGTCTTTAAAAAAAATACAAACTATCACTTCCAAATTGCAATCTGCACGCCTTTAATGTACAGAAGAATAATTCCTTCTATCTATTTAATAATATCATTCTGATTTATTATTTCTTCGCAAGTCTTTTCATCAGTTCTTTTTTTCATCTTCCCTTGGACTCAGACTCTACAATCTGTGAACAAAACGGCGTCACAGCGTAAATATTACTATTTCACATATCTGTCACATTCTTGCGTTACTGACTGGCAGATATGCATATCCGTACACACAGTCGGAGATCCGAAGGGATTTTCCACCTCGTAAAACAAAAAAAGGCCTCCGACATGGCCTAATGATGCATTTCCTGATGTCTTGACAGCTGAACTGGGACCGACGGCTTTACGTGCCTGCCGAAGCACGGTAGCGCTCTGAGGGCCAATTCCTGTAAATCTCTTTGTTCAAAATGCAGTTTCGATCTAATGTCAATGTCATACTTATGTCATAAATGGTATTCTCCTAAATTAACTGATATTTAAACGTTATCACGACCAACTTTGATGCAATTCTAAGACTTTACCTGAGCTTATTTTTTAAAATTTATTACCTGCCTGACCAGACATTGAATACACTACTCGAAACGAAACTGCATTTTGAACAAATTGATTTATAGGAATTGGCCCTCAGAGCGCTACAGTGCTTCGGTAGGCACGTAAAGCCGTCGTTCCCAGGTCAGCTCTCAAGACATCAGGAAATGTATCATTAGGCCATGTCGTAGGCCTTTTTTTTGTTTTACGAAGTGGAAAATCCCTTCGGATCTCCGACTCTTGGCGAAATGAGTGACTTTATCTTGTACCCGTGTGTCGGAGGGTCGGGTATCGCCGAACCATTCGTCGCAACTCCCCGACGGGTATTGGCCCGCCAGACGGTCAGGCGGGCCCCCAACAAAACCCCCTTGGCGGCGGATGAAGGTGTTGGGCTCCGCCGCCAAAACACCCAGCGGCCGCAGAGGATTGGGAGGACGGCAACGCAACACCGCATTTCCTCCTCCTGCTCCGAATGTTGGAGGCCTTCGGGCGGTCTATAAACTCTGTCACCAGAGTTGGTACCACACTCGTAGGGAGAAGAAAAACGGGTCTATGTCACGTAATAATTTGAAAATAAATGTGAAATTCACTTACGTACAGTGTCTGCCTTCAAACCATTGAAGACAGTCCATTTTTGTGATTTATGACTTCATCAAATCATCACAGCTTCAAATTATTTACTGACAGTAAACAAAATCAAAACAACCGCTGAATAAAATATACTCTTTCATATTTTTTTAGAAATAAATAACTTCATTTTAAAAGAAAAGTGAAAGAAACCAAAGTAAAGTTCTTAAGAATTTCTTTTATTCATAGAGATATCTGAAAGTTTAAGACTTAAAATATGAAAGGCAGTAAAGTATGATCAATCAATTTCATTTGATTTAAGTTCTCAAAGACATGATTGGCGTGAATTTTGAAGGTATACAAATATACTGAGACGTTGTATAAGAAGGCCACATAAACGTTTCACGCTTTTCTATTCTGCTTGATAATAGAAGCGCATGGGACAAAAATTAGCAAAGAGGTTTTAGGAATTAGAAAGGAGCAAAGAGGAGGTTTTATGAGGGAGGTTACTGGAAATAGGAATTAGAAAAGAGTCAAAATGGAATCTTTTTAGCTGACTAAGCCGTGTAGGCGTGAGCCATTAATCATTATTTTCACCATCAGTCCTTGTATATATACTGAGCCCACTGCAGGGCATAGGCCTCTTCTCACTAGGAGAAGGGCAAGGCCATAGTCCACCACGCTAGCCAAGTGCGGGTTAGCAGACTTAACATGTCTTTCGTGAATATTATGGAGAACTCTCAGACAAGCAGGTTTCCTCACGATGTTTTCCTTCACCGTTTAGTAAGCGATAATTAACAATTTAATACGCACTTAACTTCGAAAAGTCATTAAAAAGAAAGCCATGGTGCGTGCCATGGATTCGAACCCGACACCCTCTGCGTAGCAGTCTGTCGGTCTCTCTACTAGGCTATCGCTGCTCCAATCTAACAATTATTTTATATGTTTTTAACTAAGTTGTAGTGTAGACTGCAGAACATCAACTTGCATGGCCTAACGGGAAAAGTTCTTATGCTATGATGGTAATTAGTCGACGTGCCATTCCCCTATAATTATGTTTTTGCCTTAACACTTTCAAAAGCCCAGAATTAAAAAGAATACGTTTACAATTTATACAACTACGAATATTTATGGGACGGGACTTTTAATCTGTATAATTAAGAGTATATTACGCCAAAATGTCGCAACAAATGCTAGGCATTTCACCTTTATTTTCGAATAATTACGTTCAGTAGCGTAATAAAAAACCCGTTACTTAAATATTAAAAAATATAGTAAATGCTACGCCATTTACTTAGCGAATAGGTACTGTACACATACACACGAAGAAAAAAATCGTAAAATCAAACTAATTTCATGACCTTTACTCTTATTTCAATGTGTCCCATCTACCGCGAGTTCGCAACATTACTTTAGTACTTAGGTAACCATAACGGCCCATAATTGGTTTATCCACGAAATTTCATCACCATTGCCAACTTCTTAGTAAGACGTCCAACTGTGAAGTGCTCGTTACGTTCCAAGCACGTCCGTACGCAGATAGTCTTAATGTCCCTGTCAAGACACTCCAATAGTCCTTACAAGCACGTGACGACGGCAAACTAAAATAGTTTGAGGTATAATTTATTTTAAAGTGTGTAATAACAATTGGCTTGAATATTATTATTGCCAAGTTATTTAATTGGTAGAAATATATTTTGTTTCGGCATTGTAGCGGAGGGCGCCCTCCGACTAGGTGTGGTGACGATATATGTGGGAAGTCGCTGTCATGATGAGCAGAAAATCGTGCTCAGTGCCGTGCCATCGGAGATGCCTGTATCCAGCTGCGCATTAAGGGTGACTACACATTGCGTCGCACACCGAACGGACGCCGGGCGCACGCTCATGAAAGCACACGCCTAATGAAAATGGAAAGGGAGACCTTAAAAAGGTTGTTGATGATGATATTGGAATATTTTTGATCTTGCAATCGTTGGCCAATGCATGGGTTCTGCTATTAACTTAATATTATATTACGTAAGCTGACATAGAAGACTGGAAGGTAAGATACATAACTAATGTAACCAGATATTTAATACTGTATGAAAATATATAGTCTCTATTTCTATGGCAGAACCTCACTAGTAAAATATAACATTATAATAAAAATTAAACAACATTATTCTCACCATAATACCGACAAGAAACACCACACTATCATAAAGATGAAACAAGACTATCCAATTACAGGCTCAGTCGTGGACTGTCCACAGTTTATGTAAATCATGGCACTCGGAAGATTCTAAAGAACGTATTTTACTCCCCGTTTAGGGTGACCATTCGTAAGAGCGGTTGCAGAGTAACGTATTTTTCTGCGCATATACCTACGGTCATTTCAGCGTATGCGCTTACACGCGCGCTACATTACGCTCTTCAAAATAGCGGACTCGCGTAAACGGCCATATTTCGTCGTGTTCACTTGAATCGGTAGTGATATCGTGTCAGTATTGAGCTTATACGAGCTTAGAAGCGCGTCAAAGCTCGTACGAGTTGCGCGTGTGCCAAAAAGCGCGCTTATATGCGCTTCCAAAAACGAGCTAAATTAGTTCTTGCCACTCAGCATTGCAGGGAGTGGACGCCAGTACGTGTTTAAAAAAAGATTTTCCTCTCGGATTTTTCGTTAATTAGCACCCTGTTTCAAATACATGACTGAATGTAATTTGTTATTTTCAGGTAAGTAAGTTTCTGATTACACACAATTGCAAAAACGAATAGTGAACTAAATGTAGTAAAGAATTTGCTGGAAATTAGCAAGCTATAACTTGAAGCAACATTTTGGGCATAAACTTAGTAAATTGTAGTTTCATGTTGCTGAGGTGTTTTGACAAATTACCATTAACTGTTATTAAATACAGTTCAATTTAAATAATATAAAAACACATGACCTAGAAATGGTCATGTGTTTTTATATCCGCGAAGATGCGTAATTTGCACAATAGAGATCAAATCTAGAGCTTTTTGAACGGTCTACGATCTTATGGCTGAATATTGCGCGTCTTTCCACTGGATACTGTTACAGTTTTCACTATAGTACATTAGAAACAGTGTTATTTTCAGTCAATGTAATTCAGACGGGTGCGTTGGTGCGACCATTAATCACAACGACTGTTCTGATCAATAGATCTAGTAGTAACAAATAACTTGGAATCTTTATCACCACAGATGACAATACAATGTTACACAAAATAATAGTATAGAGTAAATGTACAATTAAATGTGTTGTATTACACACTAGTGCTTTATGAAGTTCCAAAGTAAGTGTTTAACCGACTTCAAAAAAAGGAGGAGGTTCTCAATTCGTCCGAATCTTTTTTTTTATGTATGTTCCCCGATTTCTCTAAGACGCCTGGACCGATTTAAAAAAAATGTTCTTGTTTTGATTGAAAGAGTATACTTTCTAGTTGGTCCCATGATCATCAGGATCTGATCATGGAATCCTGAAAAAATCGAAGGAACTATTCAAAATTTATAAGCACACTTGAAGCGATTTGACGATAACAACCCAATCCCGTCGAGTTTGGGCTCGTTTGAGTTGTCTTTACATAGACTTTGATGCTGGATGATTTCCATGGTGTGATGATAGAGTTGGAAGGTAGGTAACCATGAGATCTTTGTGATACAATAACCCAATCTCATCGAGTTTAGGGTCGTTTGATTCGTCTTTACATGGACTTTGGTACTGGATGTTTTCCAAGGTCTGATGATGGAGCAGGAAGGTGGCCATGGGATCTTTGTAATACAATAACCCAATCTCATCGTGTTTGCTCGTTTGTTTTGTCTTGGCAAACACTTTGGTATTGGAGGATTTCCAGGATCCGATGATGGAACTGAAACGAACGTGTTTAGGCTAGTTAGTTGAAAACAAAAAAATACTTGAAATCGCCAGAAAGGTACAGGTCTACATTTCATAATTGAGGCACGTAAGGAAGGCCTCCCCATCAGGTACCACTTTTTTTGGTATCGGGTTGGAAAATCCTCATGGAGTCCCTCCGCCCTGGGGGGGAAGGACGAAGGGGGCTGTCAGACTCTTACTGACTAAAAACCAACCCGTGCTCCGCATGTACCCATGTGTCGGAGGGTAGGGTTTCACCGAAGCATTCCTCGCTACCCCCCGACGGGTATTGGCCCGCCAGATGGTCAGGCGGGCCCCGAACGAAACCCCCTTGGCGGCGGATGAAGGTGTTGGGCTCCGCCGCCAAAACACCTAGCGGCTGCAGAGGATAGGGAGGACGGCAACGCAACACCGCATCTCCTCTTCCTCTGCGGCCCCACTGCGACGCAACGATGGTGCGCCCCCATTTGGTCGCGGGAGATAGGGCGCGCGGCAACGCAACACCGACACACCTCTCCTCCCGCGACCGCACCCGACTGCGAGGGACAGACAGAACTGTCCCCCGCACCCGCACCCTGGGACGCATCCTACGCAGGCCCCACGCAAGCCCACGTGGAGCGTCCCCTCCCGGGATCCCGCTTAGCTTCACCGTGGGTGTTGGACCTCACCCACGGTTACTGAGCCCCCCCCCCCCCCCCACGACAAGGTGGAGATCCTATGGGGGGGATCAGGTACCACCTACATTATGCTATGTACCTACTTACCGCCTATTACTATTTTTTATTAGTATACCAATAAAAAGCAAAAATAAACATTATTTTTAAATAAGAAAAAACCGACTTAAAAAAATACTAAGGAACTAAAAAACAAAAAATAATTGGTTTTGGAGCAAACATTTTTGGAGTCGGTGCCAAGCCCTTACGCAAAAAGTTACTAAATTACAAAGTACCTATTCTATCAACAACGAAAGTTATATAAAAATGTGTAGTGGTTTTATAGTCAGATCAGAAATACTTGGGTTGGCACCGATTCCAAAAATGTTTGCTCCAAAACCAATTATTTTTTGTTTTTTAGTTCCTTAGTATTTTTTAAAGGTATTATCTCGTTTTCCATAAATTCATTTGCACTAATATTGTTTGCCATAATCATTCCCGATCATAATATTTACTTGCACTATTATGTTGTCTGTTTGTTTTTCGTGTGAGTGTGTGGACAACTCTGGTGTCGGAGTTTTCAGACCGCCCTCTAAGGCACTATTATCATTTATACTAATAACGTTTGCCTTAACAACTCAACAGTGATAACTTTTATTTGCCATAAAATGACTTTCTATAACAACATATATCATAATAATTAGTTTCCATAAGTAACACATCTCATAATCGACTCTTGACATAATCAAAATTTGATATAATTATGAAAATAATACATAATATTGTTAGGTCGAAATTAATTATCGTTAACACCCCGACTTAGTGCAATCCGACTCGGATAGGTTAGGTTAGAAGATTAAGGCGGGAGCTCCGCTTCGCTTCGCTCCCGCCTTAGTCCTCGTGTTTTTTTTTTAAATCACCCCGAAGTAGGAGCCCCGCGAAGCGTCAGTTAGTAGACGCCATATGAGGTTTAGTTTTAGGTTTAATTGTGAATACAAAATCTGGGGTTGGGTTTCGAAACGAGTCGCCCGACTTTGAGGGTATTGGTGGTGTAGGGGGCTTAAGGGAGTTAGTTTTAATCCCCTAAATCTAATTTTGACTGCCGGAGCTGCGTCTTAATATTTTTAAACAATTTCCAAAAGTTCTTCATTCAAATATGCAAAACGCAACGCAATTTTAGGTTTTATGTGAAAGTAACTAAATAGGTTGTGTTCGGTTCTCTTTTGAAGCTTAACCCGAAAATAGGAGCCCTGCAAAGCAGGGCTCCGTCAACCTCAGTTTATAATCCATTATGCAATTTTTCAATTTCAATGTAGTATTATTTTCATTGCTATAATCTGTATATATAAAATCCTTGCGTTACTGACTAACTGACAGACACGCTACAGCCAAAACTATTAGGTGTAAGAAGCTGAAATTTGGCATGTATGTTCCTTGGGGACCGTAGGGGTGCACTAAGGCGGGATTTCCAGAAATTATCACGGGAACGGGCAGAAATGGTTAAATTTAAAAAAATGTGCGGGCGTAGCTGCGGGCGTCATCTAGTCGCTTATAAAATTAAAGATTTGATTATATGTAATTCTATCTTTATGTGTACACAAAGCAAATAGAAGGGGTATAGTTTTATTCTATCTATTCATAACGATACCGTGTACTGTTTACAGTTGCAAAAAAATATTTTGGGTGCTACCTTAAATGTTCCATCTAATATCCACAAATTTGATCATACTAAATTATCTTTATTTATATTATGGTGAATAAAAGTTATGGAAAATGGCATTATTGAAAACGAAAATTATAGCAAATACATTTATGGATTTAAATTATTATGACACTTGATCGATTATGACCAATGGAATTAGTGAAAGTCATTTTATGTCATTTCACGATTATGGCAACGGAAGCGTTATTTCCAATGAAATTATGGCATATGAAATTATGGCATTTAAAATTATGGCAAACATTAGTAAACTTTTTTTTAAGACGGTTTTTTTTATTTAAAAATAATGTTTATATTACATGTGATTAGACAAGCACAAAATTAAAGAGGATGAAGTTGTCTTGCAGCATCTGGCCCTCGAAAAGAAAATATATGAAAGTGTGTCCAGAAAGACACGTGTGACCGTGCATGCTGGGGTGATAGTACTAACACTTATTTATTGTATTCAAATTTGGGTATAGCAGAAGAGATTAGAAAGTAGAATAAATGCGGTAGAAACAAAGCATTGAGAAGCACCTATGTGTCTTTGAAGGACAGGGTAAAGACGTAGGTTACACGTTCAATCTGGCGGCATTCTGGTCCATCAGTTTGGTCCGGCTAAGACTGATGCCAGAATGATGGATGAAAAACACGGTTATACGTTCAATCCCAGACTGACAGCAGACTGATGAAACTTACGTTAGCCATCATTCGTAAGTTGAAGACGACGGTCAAGTGAGTCACCTGATCCTGCCTAGCCATGGATATTTTGAAAAAAAAAGAGCCTGAGCTTTTATCATTATCGCTTTACTTATGAAGAAACGGGTAAAAAGGAAGCGATGGATGAAAACCTGGCTACAAAAAAGAGAGCATTACACGCATCTTAATTTATTAAATGAAATACGACAACATGATGAAGAAGAAGACTTTCAAAATTACTATAGAATGAAAGAAGTCTGCTACGATCATTTGTTGCAAATGGTCAAACCATATTTGGAAAAACAAGATACCTGTATGAGGAAAGCAATAACTGCCGAAGAAAGATTAGCTGTCACTTTACGATACCTTGCTACTGGAAGAACTATTAAAGATCTTAAATATTCTGCAATAATGTCACCTGCTGCCATCAGTCAGTCAATTATTCAGACATGCGAAGTATTAATTTATGTCCTACAGTCTTATATAACGGTAAGTAAAAAAAAACTTTATATTAAGTACTTAATTTTTATTATTTTGCTTACAAATCAACAATGTAATTCAATTTATGGCACTATGTAATCGTTTAATCATTTACTTATTTAATCATGTTATTCCGCTTGAAATTGAGCGAATAACAAACCAGCTGTATATTCGCTGTCTTGAGACATAGAAGATGGGGATGGAATGTGATGAGTGTTGAGTGGAAGTTGTGCGGGAGCTGCTTGGGTTCGGGTGTAGATGGGTGATTGTGCGGGAGGAGTTCCGACTTGGGTTTGGAAGTGGTTGGAAGAATGCGTGAGAGGAGCTGTGACTGGGGTTTGGATGTAGTTGGGAGATTGTGTGCGAGGTGTTGTGACAGGGGTTTGAATGTAGAAGGGTGATTGTGCGAGAGGAGTTCGGACTTGGGTTTGGATGTTGTTGGAAGAATGCGTGAGAGGAACTGTGACTGGGGTTCGGATATAGTTGGGAGATTGTGCGGGAGGAGCTGTGACAGGGGTTTGAATGTAGATGGGTGATTGTGCGGGAGGAGCTCCGACTTGGGTTTGGAGGTTGTTGGAAGAATGCGTGAGAGAAGCTGTGACTGGGGTTCGGATGTAGTTGGGAGATTGCACGGAAGGCGCTGTGACAGGGGTTTGAATGTAGATGGGTGATTGTGCGGGAGGAGCTTCGACTTGGGTTTGAATGTTGTTGGTAGAATGCGTGAGAGGAGCTGTGATTGGGGTTTGGATGTAGTTGGGAGATTGTGCGGGAGGAGCTGTGACAGGGCTTTGAATGTAGATAGGTGATTGTGCGGGAGAAGCTCTGACAGGGCTTTGGATGTAGTCGAGAGATATTATCTGTGAGTAGAAAGATGATTCGGGTGGAGATGTATAATAGGGAGATGTTGCAGGTGAAGGAGTAGATGTTACATTTATTTGAACCGAGTATCTGTTTAAATTTCCCAATTCCGCTTCAAATAGCACATCATTAATGGCCTTCTTGGCATATAATCTTTGAGTAGGGGTCAGTCGGTCTAATGTTTCTGCCCAGTCAAATGCAATTGACTGAGCACCACTAACTTGGGGTTCTGTTAAGTAACTGCATGCTCGTTCCAGTAATTCATTTTGTGTTTTATAAACACTTTTCTTGGAACTAAGCGGAGGCGGTCTTGTGGGTGGTCGTGGGGCTGGCACGAATGAGGAAATAGACGCAGTCACTTCTTGTTCTTTTTGTGCTTGATCAGATTCAGCTTCATTCTGATTACCATCACTAGACTGAAAATACAAAACGTAGAATAAGTATTAACTTCTACTATTTTTTTCCATTTCAGAAGCCGTCAAAAGAGGAATGGAAAAAAATTGCCGCTGATTTTGGGAATAAATATCAATTTTGGAATTGTTTGGGAGCTTTGGATGGTAAACATGTTAAGATCCAAAAACCAGAACACTCAGGATCACTATATTTCAATTATAAAGGCCACTTTAGTATCGTCTTAATGGCACTGGCAAATGCAAATAAAGAATTTATTATGATTGATGTTGGTGCGAATGGCCGAGTATCGGATGGTGGTGTTCTGTTTTACACAAAATTCTGGGATCTTTATAGTAAAGGCGAATTAGATATACCAGAACCGTCGCCATTGCCATACGCATCCGAAAGTTTTCTTATTACGCATCAGAAAGCCAGCTGTTGCAACAAATTCATAAATAAAATGCGTATAGGGTAAATACGCCATACGTCGGCCGCTCCCCAAACTTCGGCCGTCTGCACATTTTCAGCTTGCGGTCATTTAAAACGTAATGAAGTGACAAATTTGCCACTTGAATTACAATCTTAGTTCATACTCTATATGTACAAACAGTTACTTTCAGATTACGTTACTCACTCTTCGCACACTGAGCGTCAGTAGCGATTGCGCCGTCGAAGCGTCAATTTCATATTTAAAGTACCTTACTTGCTGTGAATACCCACACTTCGGGGATTGATATAAGAACGGACAGACATTCCTTTTTTATTGTTTTAAGCTTTATTATCAGTAATTAGTGATTTTTACTATATTTTGAGATAGATTTTTCAATGTTTTACGTATTGTTTTAAAGGGAAAATAGGAGGCCGCCAATAGAATACCAATTTTGAATTAAAACCGGATTCTCGGCCTTGGCCGACTTAAAGTAAATGCAGTCTGTTTTATAATTTCCAATTGTACTAATTCCATTGGCTTAATAAGAGAATTCGCAACGCATATAGGCAAATAAATCTATTTTTCGTTTAATCGCCAAATACCGGCCGGGGTGATATTAGTTGAATCTCGAGAAATAATGTACACGAAATAGGGGCCGCCTTTAGAAATATAAAAGATCGTAATGTCGACCAGCCTCGAATTCGAGCCCAACGTATAGTAGGCTGATCACTTTCCTTATTTTCTCAAAATTAAATATTTATTATAAATTTATTTATTAATAATATAAAGAATTAAGTTTGTAGGAGTTGATATTATTGAACACATTTATAGTAGCTTATTATGGGGTTAAGGTTTCGAAATACGTCGCCGTTTTTAGGGGTTGTGAGTGATTGGCGGGGGAGGGGGGGAGGTCTCGGAACCCCCCCTCACTATTTTCACTTGCCGGAAAACTTGGTTTCCTCTAAAAAAAAATTTTTTTCTTCAAACATCGGTGTGTATGGCACTGCCAACTTCCACATTCTTCACACTGGTTTAATAAATTGAGGCTGACGGAGCCCTGCTTCGCAGGGCTCCTATTTTCGGATTAAGGGTCAAAAGAAAACTAACAAAACCTATTTAGTTACTTAATACTGGCGCACCTAACCCTAGGTACCTCGATAGCAATTACGCACAAATTTGACATTAGCTGTCAATACCATTCATACAAGATAGCGGTTGCGTTTCGTTTCACGTTTTTCAAATAAAACCTAAATATCGTTTTTATTGATTCCACAAACTGAGGTTGACGGAGCCCTGCTTCGCAGGGCTCCTATTTTCGGGTTAAGGGTCAGAAGAGAACCTAACACAACCTATTTGGTTACTTTTACATAAAACCTAAAATTACGTTCCGTTTTGCATATTTGAATGAAAATTTTTTTGAAATTGTTACAAAATTACTTTTAGGGGATTAGAACTAACTCTCTTAAGCCCCCTACACCACCAATACCCTCAAATTCGGGCGACGTAATTCGAAACCCGACCCTATTATGTTATGTGAATATAAGATATAAATTGCTCTTTGGAACTTGCTACCTTAACCCATGTTAATTAGCTTAAAAAATATAAATATATTCAATAATGATACTCCGGGCCAAAAATGGTAAGAATCATTTTTGAAAAGACATTCAGAACTAATTATAGTTATTGTGATGTTTACTTTGTTATAAATTGTAATAGTTATTTATTTAAGTGCAAATAAAAAATACTTTAGCTACTATTAAAGAAATACGATTAATAACGTATACTTAGTGAGAATCCTGCCAAAATAAATCATATAAATAATATTTGTTAATATTATTAATAAATATAATATTTATGGGTGCATAGGGTTCCCACCAAGAACTTAGGGTCCCAAGCCAACCTCACCTGCAAGTGATGCACCTGCCGATCAACGGACGAGGCTCTGGCAAACAAAATATCCCGGTAAGCGGCAATAGGCTCGCCACCTATTACGTGGGATCAAAACAATGGCGAAAAGTGGGCGTTTAATACCTAATGCCTCTGCCTACCCCTTCGGGGAAACAGGCGTGAGTCTATGTATGTGTATGTTAATAATATTTGTCCGTCTAAATTTGTGTCCGTTTCGATGGCGCGGCCATGACGTTTTTTTAAAAAAAAAGTATGACAGGATTTTGTAAAATAATTTAAAAGTAGAGACCATAAAACCATAAAATTGTCAAATGGTTAAAAAGTTATACAGTTTTGAACGTGGCCGCGCCATCGAGACACTCCGAACCGCGCGGCCACGGAGATCTTTAAAACTAAGCATTGCAGAGACCTGACATTTTGGTAAATAACAGATTGAATTTGTAAAAAAATTGTAAAAATATAGAAAGAAATCCTGAGCTTATATTTTAAGAGCCGTAAGACTAATAAGCCATGGCCGCGCCATTGAAACGGTTAAAAACCCATTTTCGCCGATATCTTGCTGAAAAAGCAACGATGATGATGAGCAAAAATAGGGAAGATTACTGCCAAGTTAAACCACCAGATGGCGGTATCACCGACTACAGTAAACAATGAATCTTGGCAAGTAAGACATTTGAGTGACAACTTGACAACTAGTTTAGACTTCAAACCAGAGAGGTTGGACTAGGTTTAGACTAGAGAGAACATGCCCTATAAATTTCCTTATACCGAACGTGCAACATGTAATGTCAGTTGGTCTTAGTTGGTTAATCATAACGTCAAATTACGCGTCTCATTTAAAGAGGCATAGACTCTTTACATACTCATATCTTTGACTACATTCTCTAAATAGCCGTGCTGTGATCTGTCATCCGTGTAAAATTTGTTGGACGTTTGTGTTTACATTTTTAATAACTTTTTTGCATTTAAATAGTAAGTAAGCTTATAATAATTAAATAGTGTACTCATTAATTAATACACATCGAGTATGTGATATCGGGATGTGGATGCCGCTATTCTCGGAAAGGAAATAACAGGAGAAACTTTATCTTCTAGCAGTGAGTCGGAATTTTCCAACAAATGTATTTACTTTTCTCGTATTAATGCTATAATGAGTGTTAAGTTTACACAATATCATTGTATTGCAAATCAATGGAACAGCTTGCATACGTATGTGTTATGAATTTAACTCACAAATTGTTATTTTGTACATTTATTGATTTAATAGCCTTAGTGATGGGATTTGACAATAAAAGGAGATATCGATGTTTTTTGAATGAGGGATAAATACGGAAACTAACTATCGGACATGAATGTAAAACTGTAGCTGGAAGCGACAGCGGGTAGCCGCGTTTGCTAAGTTGGCAATAAACAAAGACGTCCAGCGGTCTAATTTTCTATCGCGCGTTTGATAGTAAGCGCTGTTTAATGTACATAATTTACTTAGATACCTACCTTAAAAGTAGCGTCTATTAACCTAAAGCCAAGTGTTCCAGTGTACGCGCGTGTGTGTAGGCTTACATTTTTGCATCTATAAAATAGTAGATGGATTAGGGATGTGAGTAGCATTTTTTATTATTAAAAAGGTGTTTTTTATTACAGGTTGCCTATTAATGACGTCACAAGAAAACTTTAGATAAATGCCGTTGGACGGCCTAGTTTGATATAGCAGAAGTACCACCGTATTTATTCACGTCATTTTGAGAAAGACTGTTTTTAAAGACAGAAAGCACCTGGCGTCGTTTAAAACCGAAAGCTGTGCCTACATTACATTTATGCCCGGACATTGCACACCCGGTAGAATTATTTATACAAAGCTAAACAAAAAGTGTGTAATATTAGTTTGAACATATTAATAAAAAATAATAATTACAACGATTTTAATTAATCTACCTACTTCTATATTATTTATCATATTAGTGCTATCCTGACTGATCAAAGACGTCTTGCCTTGTAGTCCGCTACATAATATTCTACCATAAAATATAATATTCTTTCACACTCACACAACATTATCTGGTCCCAAACTAAGCATATCCTATACTGCGAGTACTAGACAATCGATAAACATGCATATATACTTTTCTGTAAATATATTGCATATTATACATAGTACCATCCAGACCAAGACAAACATCTATATTCATGCACACAAATGTTTGACTTGAGCGGGAATCAAACCCGCAAGCTTCGGCGTGGCAGTCGGATTACCTACAACTCTAAAAAAATCGAGCAGTGTCCAACGTTAGCGATAGCAAGCAACGTGATATGATGCGACGCAAACAAATTGCCAAAGCCTGACGTGCCGCATTAGCCAATCTGGTATAATTCGTACAATACATAATCTAAGTGACAGTTTCTTAGCATCGCATCGCAACGCATTGCTCATTAGTTTATGAATACTTTTTGTCAATAGATTTTATGGGTAAAACGAACAATTAAACACGTGATTTTTTTAGTACTGTCTGTCTGGCAAGTCTTTGTAAAGCACTGTCCGGCGTCAACAGCAAAAACTACAATTTCAATATTTTTGTTGTTTACTTCTACGGCTTAAATATATCGACACATTCTAAAGTTAGACATTTGACCAAAAATATTTATCGATAAATCATCACTGTTACGAACAACACTCGGTTTCCTAACTCTATGTTTTGTCTACTGTTTGCCTACCACGAGGCTGCTATAAGAGCGTGCTACTAAACCTATCGACAGCTCTTTCTATCATACTGCATGTGCCATTAGAAAGAAGATATCAATCATAGCAACCGCTGTTGTTATTTAGTGTTACTTCTATGCCTTAGCTTATAAAGTCAAAGTCAAAGTAAAAAAAAACATTTATTCATCTGGGTCACAAAGTGACGCTTATGAACGTCAAATTTTTATGTACATTACTTAATGCTTCTACATTTACATTTACTGCCCATTCGCAAAGCAATAGGTAGAACCACGAGAAAGAACGGGCAATAAAACTCGTGGCCACTCTTTTTAATCGCCAGTGTTATGTTACATATTTTGTTTTTGTAAGGAGCTGCAACTGTTTCACATTGTAATTAATTACTTGTAAATAGTAATTAGGAACATACATAATACTTAAATAATTAATGCAGTTACCAATTTAACTGCTGTAGTAGCCTTCCAGTGTGAATATTGTGTAACAGGAGCATCCACTTACGTCTTATAATGTAGGCAACTCGCGACCATGTTCATAACTATATGGTGGAAATATATGTTTATTTATTTATTTATTTATTTATTTAGGGGACAATAAACAGCTATAATATATGTTTAAACATTACAGCACTGCACAAAGAATAGTCAATATTGCAGCCCACTACATCGTCCGCAAATTCACTAAGGACAAATAATCAATACGTGCCACTAAAAAGCGTAACATTACTTGAATAATTGCATCATTAATATCATTATATACAAAGTAATGAAAGAAAATAATAATTATAGTAATAATATGTTAAAAAAAAAGAGAAAATACATTGAAATTAATTCTAAATTAATTCACAATTACAATTACATATATTTAAGGGACTATAGATATTACATACTCAATTTTAATTCATGAAAATTAATAATACTCAATAAAATTATAATTAACATTCAATTCAATAATTAACAATCATTTTATTATTATTACTATACAACAGAACTATAACAATTGTGGTCTAATACATTAATTACACTCTTTCTGAATTTAAGTTTGGAACATATAAAAATATCAATATCATTGAAGTTATCATTATAACACTCAACCATTCGACGCATGGGGCAACGCAGTCCAGAGTTAGTTCGACAAGTATTGAGAGCAAACAAGGTACCCGCTCGAACACTACGTTTGTGAACTGTACGAGGGACTGCATAACATAATTTGCTTGTGATGTCGATTGCATCAAATTTATTGTGGACAATGTCATGCAGTACATTTGCATCCAAAAACTTGCGTCTAGTTTCTAGTGTCATCAGATTGTACACCCTTAGCAATTGTGGGTATGACAAAAACTCTCGATTACACCTATAGTGCATAGCTCGTAAGAACTTACTCTGAACCTTCTCGATCTGATCGATATACTTTTGATAGAACGGGCTCCATATAGAGACAGCATATTCGAGCTGTGATCGTACAAGCGTCTTATATAAGTAAAGGTAGGTGGTGGGTCGTTTGAAGTCAAGAGAAGATCTCATAATGAAGCCATACATTTTGAAAGCATTGTTAACGATTTTTTCTACATGCTCATTCAAAGATAGCTTGCTGTCAAATAATACACCCAGATCCCTGGTGAGAGAAATATTAGTCAATGCGGTGTCGTGTAACTTATAATTGTACTTGACAATTGACTTATTTTTTGTGAAGTTCACGCAGTGACATTTTGATATGCTAAGCTGTAATTTATTTACCAGACAGTACCTCGTAAGCCTATCAAGGTCTCTTTGAAATGAAAAGCAATCCTCGACAGTTTGTATAGTTCTAAAAGCTTTGAGATCATCAGCATATAGAAGAAATTTGGTATGTTTGAAGCATTTATAAATATCGTTAATGTATATATCGAACAACAATGGACCGATTATCGAACCTTGTGGTACACCAGAAGATACAATGACCGTGCCTGACTGGTAACCATTAACCACAACCTTTTGTGTTCTATTACTTATATAGGACGAGAACCAACGAAGCAGATTTCCGCGTATACCGTTAAATGCTATCTTATTCAATAGGATTTCATGATCGACCTTGTCAAAGGCCTTTTTGAAATCAGTGTAGACAGCATCTACTTGCAACTGTTTGTCTACGTTCTCGAAGAGAAAATTAGAGAATATCAGTAAATTTGATACCGTAGAGCGCCGTTGAACGAACCCATGCTGTTCGGGGATGATGGCATTGTGCAGGATTGGATATATTTCATTATGTACTAGTCTTTCAAAAAGCTTTGACAAGGTTGACAGAATTGATATTGGTCGGTAGTTCTCGATGTTGTGTTTTGAACCCGCCTTGTGCACAGGTTGGATATTTGCCCGCTTCCAGACCTCGGGAAAAACACCGTCGCCTAAACATTTATTGTAAATTATATGTAACGGCTTATAAATACTATGAGCAGTCAATTTAAAAAAGAGAGCTGGGTAGCCATCGGGGCCAGCACCTTTAGACGGGTCGAGTAGTTTCAACTTTTTGAGTATTTTACCCTCCTCTATAAATAAGTTGTCAATCAGAGTAACATTAGTGTCACAGTGTGTTGGCGGGGTCCATGCTGACAGTGTGGTAGACTTAGGCTCAAAAGCCGATAGAAAAAAATCTGAAAACATGTTGCAGATAGTTTCGGGAGCACTTGATTTCAAATTTTTATATTGCATCAAGGATGGAATACCTGATTTCATCCTACGATTAGAGATGTATGACCAGAAGTGTTTTACATTAGACGTTATATTATCTTCAACCGATTTAATATAAGTTATATAACTAGCTCTGCACGCACCCCTAAACTCAGCCCGATAATTAGAAAATTCGTTATAATCTTTGATGTTTTTATACTTCTTCCACTTAATCCAGAGTCGTTGCTTCTTTTTGAAAATTTTTATAAGATTTGGTGGGAACCAAACGGGAAAGTGAAGATCTCGTGTTTTAACTAAAGGGGTGTTTGGATGGACAATATTATGCAACTTGTCATAAAACGTTTTAACTGCCTCCTCAGGTGAGCAGTGGCCTAATAGTTTCGCCCATTCGACTGAATCTATTTGCTCATTAATAATGTCATAGTTGGCTTTTCTGAAATTATACTTACTAATATGGTTTCGTTTAAGTGTTTGTTTAGATGGGTTAATGGGAATCGTTGCAACAAAAGGGGGATGATGTGGATCTACTGGTAGTAATGGGTCTGATGGACAGTCCACGGAGCTAATAGTATTAGATATAAACAAATCTAGGAGTTTACCGTTTTGGTTCAAAATATGGTTATATTGGCATGCATTTAGAGTTGACATAAGCTGCGATAATAGTGAACATTTAGGATGAGTTCCAGAACAAGCCATGCTGGTGGTGATATGTAGCAGATCGTTGGACTGGGAAACTTTCCATGTAATCTCTGGAAGGTTATAGTCGCCAGCTATGAAGACACTCGAGATATATGGTTCATTCAGCAAGTCCTGTAATGCGTCAAAGTGCAAAGAGTAAGCATCAAAATTAGCCCATGGTGGTACGTAAGCTGCACTAAGCACATGCATCTTGGAGCTGTTAGTTTTGTCTGGGAATCCAACCGTAAGATGCTCAATGCATGAATCACCCTGTAGGCGACTACCGTTACTGAGTAAGCAAGAGCGAAGTTCACGTAATACTGCAACCAGAACCCCGCCACCGTCACGTTTCTTGGTCATGTTACGATCACGATCACATCGATAGACGACGTATCGGGAATCCACAAACTCTGAATTAGCAATGTCAGATACAAGCCACGTCTCAGATAAAATTATTACATCATAGGAGAAAGATAAAATACTCAAAAATAAAGTGTGAAGTTTAGTTCTCATACCCCTGCAATTCTGGTAGTATATTGTCATTGAACTACTATCCATTGTCCAAGTAAACTAATACAAGGCTATCCAAAACTATTAGTGTTGAGCTCATATGGTTCAGCAGCGCCACACAATGACCGAAGGCCAAGGCATGATCCTCCAGCGTAGCGAGAGTACCCATCATGATCGAAAGAGTTGAAAAACATATTATCTCGAATACTACACGAACAATAACCATTACAAAAAACAAATACAAGATCAGAAGAGCATGTGACATAATAATATGGTCCAATGATAAGTCCCACTGTACAATAACAATAAGTTTCATATAAAAACTAATGATAAGAAATGAAAACACTAAGACTACTAAAGCATGCAATGTGAAACGAACATTATTATTTATATATAGGCAAACATTATTATTTATATGCATCTTTGAAAAATATAGTATAATTAAGATAATAATACACAGGCCGCTGTTACAGAAGTGACTGTATATGAATACACAAAATTACTAAAACATTAGTTTACAGCCCATAATCACGAGTTATCTTCATCTTACAGTGCAGTAAAACTTTAATAAAATTAGTGGAACAACAATGCAAATGTAAATGTAGTACCTAAGTTGAATGACCTAATAATACATGAACAGTAATTTAAAAGAACTAGAAATATTATATAAAGATTAACTGAAAAATGCAAATTATCTATATAATTCTAATTAGGTATAAAGATCATGAGTTGTCTAGCGTAAGTGACCAGCTATCCTTATCACTGAAATAATCATTAATAGTATAATAACCTTTCTTAATAAGGCAGTCTTTTATTTTAGTTTTAAATGTACTAAATGGTAATTCTAAAAGACTAATTGGTATTTTATTGTATATACGAATACCTAGCCCTACAAAAGAATTATTAACTTTATGTAAACGATGATATGGGGCATATAACCTATGCCTGTTTCGAGTATTTATGTTATGTATATCGCTTTTTGTGGTAAATAAACCTATATTTTGCCTAATGTACAAAATATTAGCAAATAAAAATTGCGAGGCTACTGTAAGAATTCCTATAGACTTAAAGCGTTCTCTAAGAGTATATTTTGCACCTAACATGTATATTGCTCTTACCGCTCGTTTTTGTAGAACGAAGATATTCTGAATATCCGCAGCTTTGCCCCATAACAAAATGCCGTAGGACATAACACTGTGAAAATAGCTAAAATAAACTAAACGAGCCGTGTCGATGTCAGTAAGTTGCCTAACTTTTCTGACGGCATACGCAGCAGAGCTTAGCTTTCCTGCAAGACATGCTATATGTGCACCCCATTGTACCTTATTATCTAGTGTAATACCTAGGAACACTGTAGAGTCTACTGTGTCAAGTTCCTCCCTATCTAGCATAATATTAGGTCCCAGTTGTCTTACATTAGGTAAAGCAAATTTAACGCATTTAGTTTTCCTAGAATTAAGTACTAGGTTATTTGCTGTAAACCATTGTGTAACTTGTAATAGTGCATTATTTACATCATCAAATTGATTTCTATTCCTATCTACTTTAAAAATAAGTGACGTATCATCTGCAAAAAGTACAACATCACAGATGTTTTTTAAATAAAAAGGTAAGTCATTAATATATACAAGAAATAGAAAAGGACCTAAAATTGAGCCTTGTGGAACGCCTAGCTGTATAGGTAATTTAGAGGATGTAGTCCCATTTACATCGACACACTGAAATCTCTGCCGCAGGTACGAATCGACAACACTAAGTGCGGTTTTCTCTACGCCATAGTGGCGTAGCTTACGCAGTAGCGTGTCGTGCTGAACGCAGTCAAATGCTTTAGATAGGTCACAGAACACTCCAATAGCATTCTTTGATGACTCCCAAGCACTATAAACGTGTTTTATGAGAGCAACACCCGCATCAGTAGTGGATCTACCTTTAGTAAATCCGTATTGATCCTTGTGAAGCAGACTATTTAAATTAAAGTGGTTTAGTAGCTGCTTTAAAAGAATCTTTTCAAATATTTTACTAAATGCCGGCAAGATAGATATGGGCCTAAAATTATTAATTTCATTTTTACTGCCAGATTTGAATAAGGGTATAATTTTACTTAATTTCATCAAATCCGGAAATACGCCTAGGTCAAAGCATTGATTAAAAATTATAGATACGTAAGGCGCAACAGTCTCAACTATAGTACCTAAAATTTTAATTGAAATGCCCCAAAAGTCACCGGTATTTTTAATATTAATTGAATTATATGCGATCAATATATCTCGCGGGGTAACGTGCTCGAATCTAAACACGCTCTTGCATTCAGGTACACTGCTAAGCAAAAAATTTCCAGCGTCTAAAGATGATGATTGTAAACAGCTAGTAGTTGTTAAAGGTATGCTCGCAAAGAAACTATTGAACATATGTGCTACTTGAGTTTTATTGGTGACTAATAAATTGTTTTCTTTAAGTTCAAATTGGTTTTCCCGTGGTCGTGCTCTTCCTGTTTCATTATTTATAATTTTCCAAGTTGCTTTAATTATATTTGTTGAATGCTTAATTTTACTACTAATAAATTTAGATTTTGCCATAATACAAACTTGTTTAAAAATTTTTGAGTACTTTTTTACATAATCTCGAAAAGGTGTGTCAAATCTATGTTGTCTCATACCATATAATTCAAACAACTTGGCTCTACTTTTGTATATACCTATAGTGGCCCACTGGTTAAAAGATCCCATAGTACCCTTTAGTGTGACTGTTTTACTCTTGAAGGTATTTTGAAACTCATTATTTACTAGTCCAAAAAGTGAGTTATAAATTGTATTTGGATTTTGTGAGTTCAATATTGAGGTATTGAGTTTAGCAATAATATTGGTTTTGAAACGTATTAGACGATTGGTAGTCTGAGGCCTACATTCTACTGTACGTGATTTATCATATGTTGAACAGGGAAAACTAGCTATTTGTCCACGGTGATCAGAAGGGAGAGAACTAATTACTACTGGGTTTTGGCAGCACAAGAACTAAATATGTTATCTAAACAAGTAGAAGATGTTGCAGATACTCTAGAAGGTTCACAGAATAGGTTACTTAAATTAAATGACTTGAAAAGATTCAGAAATCTAATACACTGTGAAGAGTTCTCTAAAATATTAATATTAAAATCGCCACATACTATAATATTCTTATTACTACATTTAATTTTATTTATAGCATCTTCCATAACAGTCTCAAATAGATTATAGTCACCAGAAGGAGGTCGATATACACAAATTACTATATATAGGTCTAATTCCACACAGGACAACTCAATAGTGCGCTCAATAGATAAATTAACAATATCTTTACGTTCCTTACATTTTAATAAATTTGATGTTATTATGAGAGAACCGCCTCTAATAGCCTGCATTCTTATATACGAACTCTGCACTGTATAATATTGATTTATAACAATAAGCTCATGGTTCTTTAACCAATGTTCAGTTAAGCACAAAACCTTAACATCATATTTTTCTAGAAATAAACTTAACTCTAATTCTTTGCCAGATAGGCCCTGCAAGTTTTGGTGTACTATATTCAAATACTGCAGCCTAACTGTTGTCCTATCTTGGAGTTTAAATCACAAGACGTGTCAATAAATGTATTTCTTTGCTTCAAACTTTGGATGCGCGATCTCATTATCTCATCTCAGACAAGTCACTATAACAGAAACATTGTACCACAGATGAAACAAGAACCAGATGTAGCGTATTCGTCCAACTAAGTGAGGCACGTTGACAGCTATGTGTGCGTGACATTTGGCGACTGGCACTGTACGGACACGCGCGTCTATGTGTGTGTAAAGTTGCCAGATTATGAATAATTTCCCACTATTTTGCATATAGTTTTTGCAAACGAATATAAAATATTACATAGGTAATATTTTATATTCGTTTGTGGTTTTGAAGAATTTACCATATATGTAATTAATGCTTTTAATATGTAATGCTGTTGTGAAAATTATTCAAATAAAAGATACCATTAAAGTATGCTTTTATAAATACATTTCTTAAAAAATGTAGGCTCCGAGTTAAGTTTTAACTAATTTTATTCGTGAATTTGAGAAATAAATAGATAGGCTTGCGTCATAAATATTAATTAGCTAAAAACATTTTGTCATGCATACAATAAATTATGAATATCATAATCATAAATCGTAACCAAAAAAAATTGCAATTAAAAAAAATAATGGCTACAATCAATAATTTCTGTTTCTGTACTTAATGTACACACGGCGCCAAGTCAAGCTAAATAGTCGAAGTACGATTTTGATACTTATTCCCTACGCCATAAGAACGGTACAAAGGTCTAACAACGGTACAAAGGTCAAAGTGTATAGCTTGACAAGTAGCCGCGTGTACACGAATATTTGGATCGTTTGGGGATCGAACTCAAAACAATGTATATACTAATGGAAATCCTATTAGCATATTTATAAGAAAAAATATAATCTACAATATACTTTTACAATACGTTAATGTATTTTTCATTAACATGACAATCATTATTACCTACATAATCAATTGACAAGTGCATTTTCCCTAATTCAGGGAAAACGGTGTCGACGTAAACTGGCAACACTTACATATTTTCTGCAGAAATACGAATTTTATCGAAATAATATTATAAAACGGTCAAATAATCCATAGTTATCTGTAAGAATATATTTCATCTTCCCGTATTTGCTTTTAGAAACAACTTTTACAATGTTTAAAAACGCAGGACGGCATTTTATGAATTTAAAAGCTGGATCGATCGTGGCGTGTGAACTCTGCGATGCTTCGCAGCGCACTGAGTCGAGTTTGTATTCGCTTTTCAATTTTGTATTTGCTTTAGTGGCCTCACGCAAGTATTCCGCGCGCTCTGTCTGCCTTTTATTCTATAGTCTTAGCATTGTACCATATTTATTGTTATTAATAATTACATATATGAGAACTGTTTTGTCGATATAAATAAGTATAGATATACTGTTGTCTTGTTGATGACAATATTTGAAAAACGCGCTACGAAAGTTTGTTTACTGTAGTTGCTCGTGCTGCCATCTGCATTGAGCTTTGCGTAATGTTCCCTATTAGGGAAGATTACTGCCAAGTTAAACCACCAGATGGCGGTATCACCGACTACAGTAAACAATGAATCTTGGCAAGTAAGACATTTGAGTGACAACTTGACAACTGGTTTAGACTTCAAACTTTGGATGCGCGATCTCATTATCTCATCTCAGACAAGTCACTATAACAGAAACATTGTACCATATTTATTGTTATTAATAATTACATATATGAGAACTGTTTTGTCGATATAAATAAGTATAGATATACTGTTGTCTTGTTGATGACAATATTTGAAAAGCGCGCTACGAAAGTTTGTTTACTGTAGTTGCTCGTGCTGCCATCTGCATCGAGCTTTGCGTAATGTTCCCTATTTATGGTGCCAGACAGACCGATTACAAAACAGAAAAAGCGTAAGGTGGCCGACATTTAGCGTATTTACCCTACCTACCTACCTAAAATAATGGCACGTGTAAATACGACGTTCGGCTTTTGTCAAAGGATTAGGTATCTAAAGACGCGGCCGCCGGCCGGTGCATTCAATACACTTTTATGAACTTTAGGTAGATACCTAGATATTACGATTTCTGAGTCTTCAGTGCTGCCATGGGTAATCTGATATGATGTTATTTAAAGTTAATTAAATTTACCAGGGAAAATGTTATCTTGAATTTCGGTGAAAAAACTACAAATACCTTATCATTTTACACTACTCTACAACTCCTTCATTGATCGCTCCGTCCGATCAATGAAGGAGTTGTAGAGTAGTGTGGCTATGACAATCCATGTAAATATATGTACCTATACTACATAGAAAATATGCTCTTCCTTACCCGATTTACCGGAACAGGCTGCTCAAATTTATCCAAAAATTTTAAATATTCGAAAGTCCAAGTTTTTGGACAGTATAAATCATCTGTACCAGACCCCGATCTTCGCGATGAAATAATTTTCTTCAGCTCTCTCCTGTAGTTGGACCGTAAAACGTTTATTTTTTTTTTGACGTCCTCTATAGTGGCCCCGGGTTTAATTTTGATATATATTTCGAGGAGTTTTCGTAAAGCGTCATTTCTCTTGTATTTATTACAATATAAATTGTGAGTCTTATCCCATAGCTCTGGCAAGGACTCGAATGTGAGAATGAACTCTTTCTCATACTCGATTGACGGTGACGGGAGTGAAGCGGGCGGCGGCGCAAGCGCTTCGTTACTAGGCACGTCGTGCTCCATTGCGTCGGGGACAGTGACTGACGCCAGAATGATTCGAACGGTTACACGATCAGTCTGGCATCAGTCTGCTGTCATTCTCAACAGACTGATGAAAAATATTAAAAATATTTAATTTTTTGTCATTCTGGGCCATCAGTCCATCAATCAACCGGTTAGACGATAATTCTCCCGTCATTCTGAGCAGACTGATGGACCAGAATGACGCCAGAATTAGCGTGTAACCTTTGTCTAAAATAAGACCTGGTGACAAGCATCGAGAGAGGTACGATAAAAAACTGCACCATTATGTACAAACTAATAGCAGTAGGAGTGTCTATCACAACATATGAAAACAAAATACATAATTCTAGAATATTTGGATGGGCGGTTAATGTATGGTTAGGCAAATACTATTATTTAGTATTCGGTTTGTGTCATAATTGTAAACCAAAAAGTGAAATTAATAAATTATTATAAAAATATTCTTGTCCTTTACACCCAAAATACATACTCGCAGTTATAGCGGCGTATAAAAGGGTGGTTCTTCTTTATCAACTCCATTGCACGAAAATACTCCCACGGCAATAAACTTATTACAATCTACTAAATTGCGAAATTAGGTACAGACTGATAATTACAAACAGAAATAGATAATTACTTTTCATACTAAGTATACTCAGCACCGGTCTAGACCTTATGGTCCACAAACTTGTCCTACAAGAAAAATATTCATAATTTCTGTACATTTTCCCGAGCTACTAGCACCAACCGTATCGTCAAAAGTGTTCACATAACACAATAGGCAATTTCCTTACCAGATACTTAGCGTGAACTATCCGAAGTTTCGGAGCAAGTTGACTGGGAAGGTATGTACATACTCATTAGCAAGCGAAGTGGGTTCCGCGGCAGCTTGCTCTAATATCGCCCTACGACTATCTTGCACGAATTTATCGCCGACTTCGTGCGTCCCACGAGTAAAATGCAAAGTTTTATTATAATATTTCAAGTCTAGCCAAATTCTTTAATTTTAATTTGGGATGAGTGGTGATTTTTTAGTTTGTAAATCATTTTATGTTAACTTTTTGCAATTTTGTTAGTGCAATTTGGCTGATGTTTTCTGAGAGAAGATAATAAATATTAGCAATATAAAACTTCACTTTCTTTTATTACTTTTTACCTAACAGCTGAATTTCGATTACACAAACATGCATCATCTGAATGACTGCATCGGCGAGCCAAAAACCAAAATTACTAACGTACATAAGAAACCCAATAATATATCAATAAACCTTACAATTTATTGCGTAAATAAATACACGTTCATAACTATTGAAATGCTTGGGATCGAAGCCTGAGTTATTTATTTCGTTTCAAATGGCTCGAAAGTGATTGATGGCATCGCGTGAAGTATAAAAGTAACGATAAATCACTTCAGTGGAACATTGATGCACTGTGACGGTAGTGAATACAAATAGTATTTTGGGTAATTGCCGAGTTGATTTTTTTAGTTTAGGAGTTGACCAGTTAACAGATAGAAGTTCGATCAATTTTAATTCCACTGAGTAGTGCCGTCATTCTGTAAATAACGTCTTCGTATTTTCTTGCTATGGAATCTGGACCTGGATATTTGAGTGTTTACCTTCATCTGATTGTTCCCAGCATTCTGACTAAGTGTTGAAAACGCACTTACTGTGGTGATCCAAAACTTCAGAGTTTTGGGTTACCACAAACACTATGCCGTTGGCATTATTATTAGCGAGATTCGCCTTGGTATTATAATGTCTACAGCCATGAACTAGCTACAGTTTTCATCTCTTACCCAACGGGTCCACGACGATTACATCTAGACTTAGAAAGTTATTTTAATTCATCTTGAATTACCATATAATGAAAAAGGCATTGTGAATTCTAAATCATAATTACACGCTATTCATACCTCAAAGACGCATATATTATATAGATGATACAGCATTTGTAAACTATGCACGTGCCGCATCTAAGTTTTAGGCCAGGCAGGGCAAGTCGCCCCCATTTAGTGTGTTATGTAAATTGTTGCTCGTTGCTAGTGATGTCACACTGTCGATGTCGATATATTTTATTTTATTTATTTATTTTATAACTTTATGCACAAAAATAGTACAAGGCGGGCTTAATGCCGTAGGCATTATCTATATTTGTTGTTTAATTAATGCTCAAAACTTCTGTTCGTATGCATTGCTTGCCGTTTGCACCTAATAGATGTCAAAGTTAAGCAACGTTTGTACAGGCCACTATACGGATGGGTGATAGTTTTTTATGTTATTTATGTAAGGGTGCTACCGTATTTCGTCGAAGGTCAAAGGGGTGATTGACTAAAAAACGACGACACCAGAGTTGTATGACTAGATAGATAGTAGATAGTCGTAATAGTAATATCAAAGATAATCGATTTTAAACTTTCGCGATTTGATACATCATACAATATTATTTAGCGGGTCTTAGTCGCGATAATTTATTTATTTCAAGGCATAAATACCTGTGTTATTCTCCTACGTTTCTACCGGCTTGCAACGGTTGTGGTCGCGGAGGGACTGATTTTAGCTCAGCGCCGTCCTTGTGAAGCGCGGGTTTCGGCAGCTACCCTCACTTGTTTTGTATTTCTGATATTTTGAGTTCTATCCGCACTGTCGGTACTTCGACACACTACACTTATGACGACTACACACTGATGATTTGTGTTACTGCGGCGTTGTTTGCATTTGTTGATAACTGGGTTCCAAGTGGTCGATAGTCTGTATCCGTCCTCCCGGTTGAAATTTCTATGTTTTTTGATTTCAACCGCTTCACGTACTATCCTGGAGTAATAGTGGCGATCGGTGGATAAGACTTGTGGTTGATGTAATTCTATCCAGTGGTTTGGTCCAACAGAGGTATTTATGCCTTGAAATAAATAAATTATCGCGACTAAGACCCGCAAAATAATATTGTATGATATATCAAAGATATACCTAGAAACGCAGCTGCCAACCGTTAACTAATTATTCTGTTAGATCTCGTATGAAGATGGACATGACGTAGTTCATTTCTAAGACTACCTATATGGGCAATGAATAATCTTTCAAAGTTTAGTCCGGCTAGACGACGAGGCTTTCATTTAAAACAGATGAGCTTTCCGTGAGGAGAATATGGCGGGCGGCGTGATAAAAAATATATAATATATAAATTATTGGATCCCGTTGCCGTATATTTCATGTTTCAAACGCATAATAATATCACTGGTTTTCTTAAGGTTCACAATTGGTGTTAATAGAATGGGAATGTTCCAACTGGTAGAATCAGACACTTTTAATTAAATGTAAGGATAACATAAATGTAAGGATTTTGTATGAAACATAACATAGTGACGTCATAATCTTTTACTGACAAGTACAGTACTTATTAAATAACAATAGAAAATCTAAAATCGAGTGGTAAAATGAATTATTGAATGAAACTTCCAACAAAACCGGTCAAGAGTATGTAGATCCACTTACAATTTAGGATTCCGTAATACATCTTACCCCTCGGTAAGGGGTATTACGGAACCCTATCTCAATGGACCTAAGGATATTAGGACTCAAGAACAATAGTAATTTTATAGTTCGGAAGTACAAGTTTAAATTAATTTTCTGTTACTCTTTAATTAGTAAAGTCTAATTGGCCGTTATCATTTTCATTGAAAGTTAATTATAAATGTCGCTTTTTAGCATAGATTACACAATCATACTATTTAGAAGTGCTTAATACAATGATTTAAAATATAGGAGGAGAGGGACGATTTGCAACTGGTGATTTTCCCTAAATATTTCGCTAACATATTCTTAAATAAAAAAGGGTTAGGTAAAGTAAACTATTTTAAAATATCAATTCAATGACAACCCATACACTGTTGTAGAATTATACAATAAATCGCTTTCACATTTAGGTGTATGAAAGCTAACGGTAAACGTAACTTTTTTGCCAAATTTCAGCTCTCTAGTGCTTATAGTTTTTGTGTAAAGCTGCAAAACGGACAGACGAACTCCCGGACATGGCAAAAATATAACGATTCCTCGTAGTTTACTTAGGAACCCTAAAATTAACATATTTTATTAATTTTAGTTGCAGGCAACATTCCTATTGATAAAAGAAAGTAGTGATCAAAATCATGTGAACTCATGTCTTAGTTTAACCTTCTCAAAATTAATTATAATAACAACTATAAAATTAAGTCCTATTACGTCACGTTTTATCGACATAGTCACATCACTAGTGTACAAACATAGCGCGCGCTCATTTATACGTAATGTCGTAATTAAGACGCCCTTTGTGCATATTAAGACGAATCTGTTTACTCAGGACACATGCGAATTTTATCGTAGCTATAAGTAACCCGGCGGCGTTTGTTTTGCAATTAACATTATTTATACCTTATACTTCAAAAGGCCTATATATAACCTACAGTAAATTAGAATGAAAATTAAAATAGTCTTCCCGCAACTTCACCGTGTAAAAATAAAGGATTTTTTATTTCAAACAGTCATATGTAACAAGCACTATTTACGTATATTAAGATATTTGAAAAACAAATAGCTTAAAACTTCTATTTGATCTCTCCTCATCTATCTCCGTGCCAGTTTGACTTTATAATTCAGAAGTAAGAATAAACAATTTTAATTCAGCGAGTTTTTTGAAGTGGTTATGTTTTGTACTACTAAACTTAATTTAGATTGTGGGTCTCTTGGTTTCTTTGAGAAAATTTCATAAATTTTATGTTCTTGCAAGATATATATTCCTATCAATACCACTTAGTTGCTATACAGTGTACTACACAAAATTCTAAATAGCTATATTTATGAAGCTTGTTAACAAAATTCAACTGAACCATAAAGTTAATTTCCAAGATTTCTGCCATCAGCGAGTGATATACCATTTAAAAGCTTTCCGTCAGAAATTTTTGACGATATTTAAGGTAATAAGCTTATATTACCCAGTTGTTAACTAGCACTTGAAAGCTATGATCAAACGAAACTTATAAACCGAAACCTCTACAAACGAGAGAGCAATTCTGCTTAAAACACACACTACACTAGAAACCAGTATTGCATCTTATAGCTAATAAATTCTAGTATATAGTGTAATAAACGTAATTTTCTAGTATTCCAAGGAGCTAGCTAGTTCCGCATAATAGTCGAGACACTGTCGTTACGGCAAGAAAGGGATTTTATTCAAATACCCGTCTGCCCCGGTATTATATTGAAATTCTTGCGGCGCGAGAGAACGTCTTTTTATTTCTTCTAAATGTTTTATCTAATTTAAACATGAATGGTGTTTGTGGTTGAAGTTTTGTAACTTACGGTGTAAGTTTTTTTTAATGGGACTAATCCCACCCTCATTCCCACTACTGTGTCACCTGTGTAGCCAGGTTCAGCAGCAGTGACCATTGATGACAACGAGTTTTGACACTCGTGAAGTCCCGGGGAAAGTTAAACTGTCTTGGAACCCGCAACGAACTTAATCAGAAGTATATTGGAGGAGTTGGAAAATGAATAATCCACTTCCCTCCTTAACAAAGCGGGAGACAAGCAACGAAGAGATATAGTGATGAGAAAAGATAAGCACCACGGACATGAGCATTAAGGGGACCTAAATTGTGAACTATACCTGTTTCCAGTAATATGTATGGCAGAAACGCCTAAACGCACGGAAATTCGTCCTACTTGCCACAAGATCCGTATAGTACACTACTCCAGAAGTTACCTCTAATTCGTTAAGCATGATATTACGTTCAATTTGCCAAAGACTACACTCCCATAGAATGTGATGAGCAGATTGTTCATAATTGTTGCAAGATGTTGAACATTGGCATAACGGTGAATCAACTAGCTTAAATGAATACAACTTGCTCTTAAAGTTGCCATGACCTGTAAGAAATTGGGCTACACAGTGATCCACCTCCAACCAGTTCCTCGCCAGTCGCTCTCGGACGCATGGGAAGAACTGGTAGAGGTGACGGCCCTTAGTTGATGTGTTCCAGCGACATTGCCATTCAACAAGAAGATCGTCATAGGCTGTGGATTGATGGTTCAACAATCTAGCGATCTTATGTCTGTCGCGCGGAGCTAGAAAATTTATATCCATGTTATCTCGTGTCTCGTAATACATTGCTGCTCGTCTTTGTGCCTCAAGATCGACTGGAAATACACCTGCCAGTACTGGCAAAGCTTCAGTACTAACTGTCCTATAAGCCTTGCACAAAAATACCAACCCGAGACGTTGACTTTGTAGCATTTTACGTCGTACAGCACCGATAGTAACTCTATCAGCCCATGCAGGCGCACCATAACACATACAACCCAGATATGTTGCACCATAAATTACTTTTAAAGTTTTGAACGAAAGCCCCCGTGTCGCAGTTGATATCTTTGACAAGGCGTAAAAACTTCTTTTAGATTTTTCACCTACTGTTTTAATGTGCTCGACAAATGAAAAGTTTCTCTCTAAAACTAACCCTAAATAACAAACTGATTCTTTGTTTCTAATGGTGATGTTATTGAATTTGATTCGAGGCGGTGTTTTTAAGTTCCCTTTCAAAAGTAATTGAAATGTTTTCTGTGGAGAAAAATATAAACGATTGCGTTCACCCCAATTGTTGATTAAGTCTAAACATTGATTAGCTAACCTTTCAAGTCCTACCCTAGTATTAGATTGAATAAGTAAAAGACCCTCATCTGCGTATCCGGTCAATGAGCAACCTGGTGGTAGTGGTATGCTTAGAAAGTCATCAAAACCTAGATTCCATAAATACGGGCCTAACACTGATCCTTGCGGACAACCCATGGTCAGCGCCTTCGACACAGCATGGTGGCCTAATTTTAACTTTGCTGTTCCATGTAGGAAATACGTATAAATGAGGGAACATATGTTACTAAAGCATCCACGAGACTTTAATTTAAGTAAAAGCATTGGCCACCATGCGTTGTCGAAAGCGCCAGATATATCTAAGAATATACCTAGCACATATTGTAGTGTTGATGATGAAACTATCTTCCTAACCGATATAACTGCGTCAACTGTCGATTTACCTACTATGAAGCCAAATTGTCTATCGCTAAATCTAATACCGCCCGGCAGAAGCCGGGGAACTACGAGACGTTCTAAAAGCTTTCCTAGTGATGGTAACAATGTTATTGGCCTATATGACTTAGGGTCGTCGGACGGTTTGTCTCCTCTTTTTGGTATGATCCTAATGTAATCACTGCGCCATATACGAGGAAAAATACCTTCTGCTATGCAACGTTTAAACATAAACAAAATGGACTCACCAGATGTTTTACAAGCTTCCTTTATCATATTGTTTGAGATTTTGTCTTCGCCTGAAGCTTTGTTAGGCGGCAAAGATCCGACAGCATTTATAAATTCGTCATAGGATGGTAGGTCTGACGCTGGTGAAACGGGTTGCAAAGCAGCCCATTGTCGGATCTGACGGTGGTAGTCTGTGTCATTCTCCAGCCGATCGTTGGGTATCAGACAATTCAAGAGATAGTCCGTTGTCTCCTCAATACCAGTGGACTGTCTACCATTAATTTTGATATTTTGGGTATAAGCTAAGTCGATAGATCTATTTGCTTTAAATTCGTGATATAAAGGAGACCACGGACCCTCCCTATCGAGTCTATCAACAATCTTACGTAACAAATTTCTTTTGCATTTTTCAACTGCAGACCTATAATGAGATCTAGCAACTCTAAGAGCAATGAAGGCAGTATCATAAACGTATAATTTGACGTCTTTTTAATAGATTTAACTTTCTACGTGCTCTGCAAAAGGCTCGCCGAAGTTCAGCTAAGTTGTTATTCCACCAATCACACCTACGAGTGTTGGTGATAGAACCACGGCCAATGGCAACATCCGCACAATATATGAAGGTGTCACACAAAATTTCAGCACTCTCTTCCACAGAAAGACTACAGCAAGTGAAGTATTTGACATGTGACGCGAATAGTGAACCAAAAAGATCCCAATTAGCTCCTTTTGTTTTATATCTAAAATTAATAGAGGAGATACATGACGAGTCCCGTGGCAGCCTGGACGTGAATTCGTACACGATTAGGCGGTGGTCACTACATGACGCGTCCGGTAGGACACGCCACCTATCTATACGAACGTCCCCACAAGAAAGTGTGACGTCAATAGAAGACTCGCCCATGGGGCTGCAAAAAGTAGGTGGTGCATCTGGTGTGTTGTGGATGGATAAATTCATTTCTGCAATGAAATCCTCGACGGCGCACCGTCGATCCCTATCAGAAGAACGATATTTGCCATACCATAACGTAGATGATGCATTCACATCGGCACTAATTATGACCTGATGGCCCACAAGGGACCTTAAAACGAAGCGAAGATGGTGTAAGTAAGGGGCCGGATAACCGGATGTGAATACTGAAAGTAGCAGCTGACAACATAAACTCTAAAGGACGCAGAAGATACCTCCGCAACCGCACAGTGTGATGTCATGAGATTACTAATAGATGTTACAGTTAAGTTTGAATTCGCGACATAAATCCCAGCTCGTGCTTTGCCGTCCAGCTGTATGATTTTATTACTCTGGCTTGTATTTTGATATTGTTCTTGTACGAGAATTACGTCTAACTTATATTCTATAACTAAGCGCTCTAACTCAAATGTCGCCACCCTATCGTTGTGAAGGTTTAATTGTCCTATAACGATATTATCCATGATGTACCTACCTAAGTATGAGGTTCCCTAAACTATTAATTCAGTAGTTAGTATTAAGAATTAGTTGTTCTAATTTCAACTTATATGTGGGACATTCCTGAGATCCGCAACGATGGTCATGCGGTTTCTTAAGGCGTTTACATGCTACGCATGAAGGTTTAAAATCAGGAAGATCTTTATTTGAGCATGTTTTTGTTTCGTGTTCCCCAGCACAGTGAGCACAAGCAGCTGTTTTATACGTACAAAACTTTTGAACATGACCGAATTGTTGACATTTTGAACACCGCACTATTTCTATATCGTCTATAAACCTACATGTTGCCCAATCTATATACAATTTTTCTTTTGTGCTAACAAGATATTTACGAATGTCTGGTTCTACTTCCAGGCCTATCCATTTACGACCACTATCTAATTTACGCCTACGAGTGATTTTGGTATTTTTAATAAACGTTTCCTCATCTACTCTTACCTCATCTTTGATATTCTGACGGTATAACGCCGTGATGAACGCTTTGTCCTCCATAGCACCGGGTACGTCCTTGACAAGAATGCGTGGCTTACGCCCTTTCGGCTTCTCTAGACGTAGATCGGCAGACCTAATCGCACTTACGGATTCCAACTTTTTGAGTTGTTTTTCGTTGGCTACACGTAGTACTACCCCAGACTTGGCTGTTTTTTTGACACCTACTATTTGAAAGCCTTCGTCGCAAGGTTTGATGGCCTTCATCAGTGCCTGCTTCGTAGCGGATGACGACCCGTATTCAGTTGAACGCTCTGTAGTCGGGTAAGCTACAATAGCAGGGTGTTGGACACGGTGAGACTCCACCGCGGCCGCCGCCGGCACTGACTTCGCTGGTAGACGAAGGCTAAGTTTTTGTGCGTACGTCGGCTTTTGCTGATTGTTTTTTAAGCTATCTAACTCTCGTTCCAAATGCGCCATCCTAGTTTCGTTACTAGACGATTTTAATGCTAGTATGGATACTATACCTGTTATACGCTGCGTAAAATCCATTATGGCAGTTTTGTTAGCGACGTTAATACGCGATCCTTGATCGTTCACTAACTCATTTATGTTGGCCAAATAACTAGTTGCCTGAGCTACTAAATCACAATAACTATCAGAATAATTGACACTATTTACAAATGGTTCGCTTTGAAAACGTTTTGACCTATCATCTGGCGTAATAAACGATGGTGACATATCACTAAATAAACGTTTAGTCGTTGGCGACTTCACCACCCCGATCAGGTGGTTCATTACAGAATATAGACATTATTACCTTACCTTATTTAACTATACTATATTGTATCCGCAAAAGGAAACCTAAACACAAATATATTTAACAGTAAAAATAATTTAGTAAAAAAGAACTTACCTACTTTTTTCGCAGTACCTACATTAAGAAAAATAAAAGATTTACCGATCGATGAATTACACTTATTTACACTATTTACAATATAATATGTACAAAACTTACAATACACGGAGCCTAAACCCTAAAATACACAACCAGAAGCAACTCACGAGCTGAGAAATTATCACAAAACCGGTAAAAAGTTATTTAAAAAACACAGCTATTTGTTTCGCACCACACTGTACGAAGCGCGGGAGGGAAGTGTGGTGTAAGTGTGGGCCGGATTTATTTGAGATCGTAGGTAACACTCATATTATTCTGATAAATCAAGACAATCCTAACGTTTTGTACTTATTACGCAAAAACACTGAATAAAAAGGTCATGCTTAATTTAGGTAGGTACTCTCATTAGTTGTAACAGACAGTCTTTTTCAACTAATCTTAATCAAGAAAATGGAAAACACACAACAATTCATTTTGTTCTTAAGTAACAATTTTGGTTACTTATCCATTTATTAGAAGAGCTCAGAGGATGTTAATACTCTTCAATTTATTTATTGGCAGGTATTCCACTACGAACAAGGATGATTTTTCAGTATGATATTCTTACAAATAATTAATGTATCTGTATATATAAAATTCTTGCGTTACTGACTGACTTACAGACAATGCACAGCCAACTATTGAGTGCAGGAAGCTGAAATTTGGAATGTATGTTTCTTGAGGACCGTAGGGGTGTACTAAGAAGGAATTTCCTGTAATTCCTACAAGAACGGGCAGAAAAAGGGAAACAGTAAAATAAAAATAAAAAGAGCAGGCGTAGCTTCAGCATCCTCCGGTTTTTAATCAAATTCTAGAAAAGGATTAATTTAATCTCTAATTGGTACAATTGGTATTGATTGAAATAGGCAGGTATAGCCCAGTGAAACAGCTAACAAACTGGCATGCAAAGTATCTCGAGTTCAGAGCCACGGCGCGCCCCACTGACTTTTTAAAGGTAAGTGCGTATTAATTGTTAATTATTGGTTGCTAAACGGCGAAAGGAAACATCGTGAGGAAACTTGCACATCTGAGAGTTCTGCACAATGTTCTCAGAATACATGTGAGGTCTGCCAACCCAAACTTGGCCAGTGAAATGGTGTGGTCTAACCCTTCTCTTAATGACAAGAGGCTAGTGCCCAAAAATTACATAGTTATACACAATAATAATAATGCTGTGTATATTAGTGTACAGTACAATTAAAAAATGTTTATCCGTGTTGTCTAATCGTATTTTGCACCTATTTGCTTACCATCTTATACACATGAAGGGTTAAGAATCCCCATATTTCGAGGGACGCGCGACAATTTTTCAATCAACCCTTTGCCTGCCAACATGCCTGTTTAACCGAGCGACAACAAAAACGGCGATTCACGGACGTTCTCAATTCAGAGTGGAATGCTTTCGGGACGGTGAGCGATGGAGGCCGAACGACGATGATGTTTCACGAAGGGAAGTATGTACTGTTACGTTTAGCTGGATAAGATTTTTATACGAGTAAAATTTTATCAATACACATTTTCAATTTTGTAATTGTTCTATTTTGCTAGTTTAGTTTACAGACTGTAAGATACATGACGTTGTCTGTGTCAAAATTTGTCGAAACCGGTAATAAATTAGATAAAACATATTTTTACCATACTTTCACACTAAAGAAAATATTACATTTCATAGATATAGATCGCAATTTGTATCGTATCAGTCAACTATGGATGGGTGAGCAACTCTGGGTGATGCGGTACTCCTTAGATTATTTTCTTAAAAAATAACTTTACCTACATCAAAAGAGCTATGGCAGCTTCCCATACATCATTTTAGTTAATCACCAAATTTAGCATCTATAAATGAAATATACCTTTGATAGAATATATATTGCTGATTCTAAAGGTAAAAAAATCGTAACTGTAGGTGGCCAGGTTTTTGAGTTATTATGCTTAGAAGTTTTATAGGTTATCTCAATAATAACCATCTATTTAGTATATTGCTGCATCAAATAATAATTTATTGGTATATAAAACTGAAGGAACTCGATAGCATAGTGCTATTTATGCCCACTAGTAAACATTATTAACGATTACGCAAGTTAAGCAACCCCAGGTGTGGGCACCACTTGGATAAGCTCCTCTGTGCATAGAGAGACCAGTCTGTTTTCATGACATACATAGATATCAGTCGTTAAAATCAGATGCTCTTATGCAGCTTTAAACATATGCTATCAATATTGACTATTTATTTACATACTGAACATTTTTTTAAAGAAAAATAAAACACGACTGATTTCCCAAAAAAATATATAGCCTATGTCACGTGAGGATTCCAACAATAGCCCACCCACCGAAATCGGTTCAGCCATTTAGAAGTTATGGTGGAATAAAGAAACTCACATACATTTCATATTGCAATTCTCTGTGACATTTTGACGAAGCCTATTGCGGATAACCGTATGTATATTTATATGTCATGGTGCATGAATAAATGAAATATGATTTATGATTATAAAAAAAAACAAGACTCTTTTTTGGGCAGTCGTGTAAAATAGTGAGCCGACGACGGTTTCTTAACGTGTTACTTACATAGGATTACCAAGGATAAAAAGATGTTTCAGGTTCCCTAATGTATGAAAAAGGTTTTGGTGAATAGTAAAAACACAAGATTTCATTTTATTCATAATATTTTATTATTCATCATCCTTTATAACTAGCACATCATCTAAAAAGGCAGCTGGTGCAAATATATTTTGTTGATGTCTTGTCCATCCCAAATACCAAACGATGATCATTACATGAGCGCAACATCCTAGCGTACGCCGACCAACGAGGCAACTACAGCAATATTCAGTGATTCCTATTCGTCCAGGTATATATTTTCAATCAAAATATAAACATAATATTGTTTCAGACTTATGTGTCTTGATTTTATTCTACCTCTTATTAAAATAGCGTCATCACTGCCTCTGAGATTATATTCAGTTGTTTCTATATTATGTTCCTTAAGGACTTCAACTGCCGTGGCCATGACCACAGACACTCATTTTGGCTGTAGAAACCGGGTACAAAACAATATCCAAGAAACAGGGCAGTATCGGAATCCTTAAGCACGCACAAGTCACAAACAGAGTCCATAAACTGTTTGAGTCATATAACAAGAAGCGAAAACAGAGTCCTTGGGCAATCCGGGTCAAAATAATACTGAAAACAGGGGAAAAGCAGCGAAAACACTCAGAACACAAACATACAAGCGCGGGCGACAGCCAGATGATGTGAAAAAAATCGAAATGTCAAATGTCATGTTGTATTTTTTTTATAGCTCTGAATAGCCATCTCTTAGCTAGCGCCCAGTTTTACTTTAAATGTCGAAAGAAGTTATTAATACTGTACTTTATTTAAAATCCGCATAGAAATAAATGTAACAAGCAAAAAAATAGTATTATTAATATTAATTAACTATTTAAATCTCTTAATCTATAAAAAAACATTCATGATTCTATCTTAGAAAATTAATTATTTACTCTCGCAACCTTGTGGCTTTCTGACCATAGAGATATTAGAATAGAGTGGCAGAACAGTACCTAACTCAATAATGTGTCGTGTCCGTCGGTGCGAGAGAGAACGCAACATTAAAGGCCCCCTGCATCTCTCTCTAACAATACATGCACAACATCAACATTACGCAGTGGCGTGCTACCTGTAACTATTATTTATATCAGTTTATCAGTAATCAATAGTTTAAAAATATATAAACTTTTTTGTCACTTCAAACTATCTTCGAGTATCAATAAAAACAACTTTTAAACTATTGATTACCAAAGAGATTGGATATATAATACATAGAGGTAGCCCTAGTACTGAAAAATTGAACACAGTCAACTGACGTGTAAGATACAATTTAGACAATTTAATGCCATCAAATTATATAACTTTAGTGATTCATCTTTTATGACAGTTCTATCATGATTTTGAATTTAGCCGTATAATATTTATATCGACTTTTCAAGTGTTGTAAGAAATCTTATCGATATGTCTATCCACCGTATATTTTTATCTCGTTATTTTTTAGATTCTTTGTGCACGTGATAAAGATTTATAAAATAAGTGGATTGCTGCAGTATGTCGTGGAGAAAATTGGGTGCCTAGAAAGCACCATAGAATTTGTTCCAAGCATTTTACTGCGGAATGTTTTTATAGTAATGACAGATGGCGCAGACTAAAAGAAAATTCTGTGCCAACATTACTCCTCCATTCTAAACGTATCAGTGTGAGTGTTTAAATAATTACTTGCTTTTACTTTTATTAGGGTAGCAGCGCCAAACAGGAGTCGGATCTTGGGCTCCATTCGATGTCTCGACCAAAGGAATAATTTAATTTTAATATTTTATACAATTTTATTATCAGTGCATAGGGTTCCCACCAAGAACGTAGGGTCCCAAGCCAACCTCACCTGCAAGTGGTGTACCTGCTTATCAACGGATGAGGCTCTGGCAAACAAAACATTAGGCTCGCCACCTATTACGTGGGATCAAAAGTCTGGCAAAAAGTGGGCGTTTAATATGCCTCTGTCTATCCCTTCGGGGAAACAGGCGTGAGCCTATGTATGTATGTTATAAACAATATTCAGCCAGCTACCTGCAGTTACACTGTTGCCACGAAAAGCCACGACACGCTAAGCGACAAGCGATTTCGATGTTTATTTGTGCAGTTTAGTTCTGCACTGAGGTGACAGCGCCGGCGGCCGAATAGAGAGCGGCATGAACATTGAAATCGCTTGTCGCTCAGCGTGTCGCGGCCGTTCGTGGCCAGACTGTTAGACGACATCCACTCATTTCATAGTTTTACTATATCCTTACTAATACCTATTATAAATGTAAGTGAATTTATTTATTTGTTAAGCTTTCACATTTTGACTACTCAATCGATCATAAAAAGTTCAATGCACGTTGCTGGGAGTAATGAGAGTACAGAAAAAGGTGTAAGGTACTTTTTATCAATCGGCTTTGGCCTATAAATCAAGCTTCAGGTATCATCAGTGATTGCTAGGGTGGCAAACACAAAGGGTATGCTTATTTATTTTAATATACTGCTTTGCATTAAAACGTGACTTTTTCTTTCTTTAGTGTACGCGTGCGCCTTCCATAAATGAGACATCTTCTGTTTCTCCGACAACCAGCACTAAAGCGCCTACGTTATTTACGATTTCTCCGCCAGTAGGTACAGAAGCGATGAAAATCGTGTGCGCTAAACACTTACGTACAATAGAAAAACTACAAAAAGAAGTATTTCACCTTGAGCAGCTTGTTAAAAGACGTTTGTTAAATATTAATTACCTATTTAAGACAACGTTCTAAACGTCTGATGAAAAAGAACATTGCTATGAATTCACGTATATGTCGGCGATACGCCAGGGTTATCGTGTCCAGTCTAGACTCCATTATAATAAAAAGACTCACGTAATATTACTTGGTTTATTTTCAGACGATTTCTAGCACAGAATTGAATAAAAAGGATTGTAGGTCACAACCTACAATCCTTTTTATAAACTAACCGTCATTACACTTAATGTTAACAACTGCCACTTCCTTTTCAACATATAATTGAAATTACTGTACAATTAATTATCAAAAATCAACATTAATATTGTTATGAATATTGCACAACACCATATGATTTATTTTAGACGAATAACAAATCTATTGTAATAATCAAACGCTGCTTTACAACATTCGCAACAGATGGTGATGGGATGCTATCAACAGGATGTAAATATAAGCGCAGGTTATTTATTACCGTTAACATAAAAGTATCAGAATAATGTTATTTAATACTAATTGATTTTACTTTGAAAGTTTCTGGAGTTATCTTAATTATTAGGCGATAAATTAAATACCCAATATTTATAAAACAGTGAAGCAGTCAATACAGTGTCTAATATTGTAAAGTAGTGAAGTTCTCAGTTCTGTGTTCACAAATAGTTATTTAAATATCAATCTTAAATATTATTAACATTTTCGTAACAATATAATCATTATATATTAATTTGCGCCCATATATACTTGATAGTTTGCAAAACGAAAATATCGTGAAGAAGGATTTGATAATTTTAGATCACGTGAAAAATAACAGTGTTATTAAAAAATACCTTTCACGCGCGGCTGGTGACAATACACGTGAGATTAGCTTGAAGTTAAAAAAAATGCTGTGACGCTTCATTATTATGTGCTACTGAGTACCCATTTGAAACAAAAAAATATAGATTCCGTTTAAAAATGCAAGTTTGTGTAATAATTATATAAATACTATCCATTAACTAGCGTTCTGTAACTCGCCGTGTGGTTGACGGCATAGAATACAAGTGTCACCACCCCCTATCTTCCCGTGGGTGTCGTAAGAGGCGACTAAGGGATAACACGATGCAAATACCATCTTTGCGTATAGACGGAAAACTCGACATCAAACCCTATACGACTGCCTCGTTGGTCTCGCGGCATAAATGTGCGCGTGGGATCGGGAGGTCCCGGGTTCGATTCCTGGGTCGGGCAGTGTTATTGGGTTTTTCTGTCACGAAAATGTCAGTAGCGGCACGGAGTCTGGAAATGTGCCCGGTACGGCAATAGGCTCGCCCCTTATTACGTGGGACTAAAGTATATCTGGCGAAAAGTGGGTGTAGAAATACACCTCTGCCTACCCCTTCGGGGATAAAAGGCGTGACGTTATGTATGTATGTATGTAACTAGCGTTCTGACTGCTGTGGACACAAACTTACGGAATGTATAACATGTACATACTTACTTTTACAAGTCTGTTTGATTTTGAACCTATATTATTGAAACTTTGATCGATATCGATAGCGGATTTGCTCATTCACTAAAAAATTAAAAAGTTACGAAATTTGTGTTCAAATTGTCTTTAGCCCTAACTGACAAACATAGTGCCATCTTCTTCTGGCAACTCTAATTTGTCATATGAGTGAAAAGTGTAGCTATATTCAATTTGTTCATAAAAATATCGTTCATTCGATGCTTTAGTTATTCTTCCATGTTGATTACTAATAAACTGATTTAAATAATAGTTACAGGTAGCACGCCACTGCGTAATGTTGATGTTTTGCATGTATTGTTAGAGAGAGATGCAGGGGGCCTTTAATGTTGCGTTCTCTGTCCCACCGGTGGACACGAATAGGTTCCACTCTGCCACTCTATTCTTAATATCTCTATGTTTCTGACAAACCAAAGAAATGGCCATTACGAAAAGCCCGCAATCAATTAACATAATATCTTTTTTTTAATTTTATACTTTTTTATCTAGCCTTATCTAAATAAGACTAAAATATAGAAAATCGTATTAAAATATTTCATGAATTTTGGTTGTAAAGAGTTTTTAAGATGCTTTTAGTGCACTGAACTAAAAATCTGCCATAGCTCTTTCTGTCATTATGTATGTCGCATTGTGTCTTAGTCAAACCGATGAGACGGTAGTTGAATTAGTAATTCGAGAGCTTTGCAGAGGTACTGCTATCTGGTGGGATGCTATACCTACAAACGTGTTCCAGCACTTTAGTACCAGCTTTAACCTATATCTGCAATATATCAATGGAACGTAGTATCTTTCCTAAAGTGTTTAAAAGGGCAATTGTTCACCCTATCTATAAGAGCCCCGCTCTTATAGATAGGGTGAACCTTGGGGACAGTGTCAATAATTACAGACCTGCCTGCTCTATCCAAAATTTTGGAAAAGCATTTGAACTCTCGCCTCTTGACCTGACAAAAAATATATATATGTACATTTTGGCTCCAAATCAATTTGAGTTTAGGCGCGGTAAAACCCCAGAAGATGCTGTAGCCTCACTCATTAATCAAGTAATTGAGAGCCTTGACAATAGGGAAAAATGCTTAGGTATTTATCTTGAACTCACCAAAGCGTTTGACACTGTCTCGATGCCACGAGTCTTGCTTAAAATGGAGAGGATGGGCATTCGTGGTTATGCTCTCCGTATTTTCACCGATTATTTATGTGGCAGGACGCAATGTGTTAAAATAGATAATCTTGTTAGTGATTATATTCCCCTTGTTTTTGGTGTTCCACAGGTTCCGTCTTCGGTCCTACCCATTTTCTTTTGTACATAAATTCCTTTTGTTCCCTATCTCTTCCCACTGCCTCCCCTTTTTGCATATTATGCTGATGACACTGCGTTGCTAGTCCGAGGCAAAAACTGGACCGACGTATTTACCACTGCTGAACAGGCCCTCAGCCAGGTGATGCAGTGGCTATCTACCAACCAACTAACCCTTAATTTAAATAAAACAACTTACCTTACCGTTTCCCAAACCTCACTAACGCAACCATCACTAGAAAATTTCACGCTAAAGGTGCAAGTCCGAGATGGGCTGCAGTCCGCAAACTGCAACCGCAGACTGCAAGCGACACCACTAGTTCCTATGAATCTCTATGAAATTGATTCCGAGCGCGGCAACACTGCGGCCTGCAGTCGCGGCGCGCCGCGTGCGGTCGCGGCACACAGCGACCGCACGCTACAGGTCCAGTGATGTCACGGACTGCAGACAGTTCACACGTACAAAAAAAATCCACTTTTTCAGAGGATGATGAAGAAAAATTAATTAACTTTGTTGCTGGTCATCCGGTCATTTATGACACATTAAATCCAAAATATCGGAATAATTTGGTGAAAAGTAATGGTTCAATAACTCGTGCAGTCGCGGCATGCCGCCGCGCTTGGTATAGAAGCAACTGCGACCGCAGGCAGCACTGCGGTCGACCGCATCTACTAACCGCAGTGTCACCTGCGATTGCAGTCTGCAGCCCAACTCGGAATTGTACCTTTAAAGCCCATTCTTGTTTAGCTGACACCCAAACAACTATCTGTGACTGTCCAACTTTAAGTAATTCTACCGAAATAAAATACCTTAGAGTACATATTGATAATCTTGTTACATGGAAATCTAATGTCATGAGTCTTACAACCCGAGTGCGCAAATTGTTATTTATTTTCAAAAAGCTGCGACCTCAGATCATAGAAGTAATAGATATGTAATGAACGCTCGGCGCGTGCGAACGCAGTATGCTCTACGTCGCATACTCGCCGTCGCGCGCCCGTATGTCGCGATCAGTTGCAATTTGAATGCGCACCCGAAACTTACTCAATTTTTTTCAAAAAGCCTAGCTGTGCAGTGGTTACGTGTCAAAATACGAGCAAAATTCAAACCTATGCGAGGAATGGAATCACATACCACATGTAACAACGACAATTTTACTATTAATTTGCATAAAACATGATATTTCAAATAAAATATCTGCCTCTACAACGATAACGTACTAACACTATCCTTCGTCACAAAACTGCATTATAATTATTTCCATTGATGGTTTTGTACTGTGAAACTGTCAGGTTACACTTATTTAGAGCGCAATGGAATAAACACACATCGATACCGCTGACTATTGTAGGCGTTTGTAGTATCTGCCGCTGTGAGCGTTGGGTTGCATCGCTCGCCAAAGGAGCGAATTAGTGGTGTACCACGAGTAACTGCAATTTGTATTATATCGATATAAACATTGCAAAATAATAATGTAAGTTATAAACAATTATTTTATTTGCTTTTGAAGCGCTGTTGTTTCGTAAGCAGATAATGATTACACTGGCGTTTGAAACAGTAAAGATGATTTTAATATAATGTTATAACTAAAACTAAATAAATACCTACATTTTACCGGCCAGTGATATGATAGCGTAGAATATGTACATATATTCTTTTTTACGGAATTAATAAATATTTGATAACAGTGTTGCGTGCATTTTATTTAGTTCTCCCTGTTACCTTACACTGTATTTACTCATAGTAGGTATATTACAACATTTCAAAATATAGCTACCTAAATAAGTAGGATCACTTTATTTCGTTTCATATTATTGTGTTGTTCTATTTCTTTACTTCTGTGCTTTTATTTAATATAATAATTACAAATAACATGTACATAACATATAAAAAATATTAATTTAGTTACTTTTATTTATATACATTAAAGGAACATAATGATTAATTAATTATGACAAACAAACACACACTCATTTTTATATAATTATTATTAGACGTGCTCAGTACTTAAATGAAATGAAATAATACTATAGACAGCTGACACACGGCCATCTGATTTCAAACTCAGCAGTGCTTTATTAATTCTTATATTATAATATTTTGGATGCATAGGGTTCCACCAAGAATCACGAGCCAACCTCACCTGCAAGTGGTGCACCGGCCGATTAATGGACGCTGCTCTGGCAAATAAAACATCCCGATAAGCGGCAATAGTGTCGCCACCTATTACGTGGTATCAAAACATTGGCGAAAAGTGGGTGTTTAAAATTCCTCTGCCTACCCCTTCAGGGAAACAGGCGTAAGTTTATATATATATATTACTAGCTACCACTGCGCTCCGCTGGCGTGGAATGTTAATAAAAATAGTCAATCCAAGTAATAATCTATCTGTGTACCAAATTTCATCCAAATCCGTTCAGCCGTTTTTGCGTGATTTAAATCCAAACATCTAAAATAAAATCTTATTCTATTTAATTCTATTCTTATTCTAAACATCCGTACTCTTATAATACAAGTATCTCGTACATTTATAATATAAGTAGGATAATCCTTTAAAATAAAAACACATTATACATAAATTATACTCAAACACAGAACAAGTCATTGAGCTCATCATAATATATTAAATTGTCCTAGACGGGCATTGAATCCACGACCTCAGGCTCAGCAGACAGCGTCACTAACTAATAGCCTAACTAGCCAGACAATACATTTATACAAAAAATATCAATGAGCTTTTACTATCGATATTTTATATCAATAGAGTCAACCCCTAGTGTAATCGTGTAAATGTTATTGCAATTATCAACGTGTGAGTAAAATGCTATCTTCTTCATGCGCACGTACGAGACATAGGCGATGTTTCTTGTTAAGCGTGAATTTACTTGTGTGAGTGGCGAATGGAAGCGCCGTTATAGTTATGTGCGTATAAGAAGCGAAGCGTTTATAGAGCGCAGGTGTGTGGGTATAAAAGAATTGGCGACACTGGTTCTCTAGGCCGGGGCATATCTCCTTACTTCAATGATCTGAGGCTGCGACACTGTGCCGATGATAAAACCCTGAGAATGGTGTACAATGCCTTATGTCAGTCAATTTTGACATATTGTATACATATCTGTAAGGGGCGTAGTCGCAAAGACACATCTGGAATGAGCAGAAAGAGCAGTACTTAAAGTTATATATTTTAAGGACTTCAGATATCTCACATCACTTTATCATGAATGCAAATAACTTACTGTGAAGCAGCTCTTTGTTCTTGAAACCGTATATAAAAAACATAACTCTCTTGTACATATATTATATGATCCAAACACACCAACGGAACGTAGTGCAGTTAGGGTTAGCCAATCTCGGGGTTTCAAAAGCGCTTTAGCTGCTCGCCATTATAATATTATTGCTTTCCATCTCTATAATATGGCAAATCATCAATGTAGCATTTACCCACTCACAAAAGCCCAATGTAAGAAAAAAGTTGCTAACTTCCAGGTAGTAGAGCCTTGCTGATTTCAGCATGAATGGGCCGGCTCGACCGGGGAAGTACTACCCTCTCACAGAAAATCGACGTAAAGTGTTGCGTTTCGTTCGGTGAGTGAGAGTGCCGGAGGCCCTATCCCCTATACCTTCTCCCTCATCCTATCCCTTTTTCCAACCCCAAAGGGCGGCAACTCACTTGTCACTCCTGTGATGTTGCTTGTGTCCATGGGCGGTGGTAATTGCTTACCATCAGGCAATCCGTCTGCTCGTTTGCCGCCTATTACCATAAAAAATAAATAAATGGCTTATGTCTAAGGACTTTGATGATCCAGAAAATTTACTAAGGATTTCTACAATATTTTGTTAGTTGTGGTTGCCTATAGTAGGATGAGTACAAGGCATGTATTATTGTAACATCTTTTATTGTGTAAGAATTGTGTATCATTTGTTCACGATCCTCATAAATAAATAAATACAATTTAAATAAGTGGGGAATTCGTCGAGCAAGTAAATGTGTATATGTCTAATTATATACATTTTAAACTTACAAATCACTCACACACACACATACCACACACAAACATATGCACACGCACACGCATAATCACACAAGCATGCATTATCATACTATCAATCACACAATTAACACTTAATATATTTTCTTCTGTATACTAGACGTCGCCAGCGGATTCGCCCGCAACAATTATACATATAAACCAGAAGAATTGGGGCCAATATTAGGTCCAAAGTACATCTAAGTAAGTGTTGTAAAGTGATCGTAATTCTGCAATCTCTCTTGTGACGTCACATAGTGCACAGTATCACACATCAAGCGGTCGACCAGCCGCTGTAAAACCATTTTAATTAAAAAACTTTGCTCTGCAAAGAGGCTTACGCGGCACGGTGCTGTATAACGTTGTTTGAAGCCTGATTTATGTTTTACTTTGAGAATTTCGTAGGTTTTAAGTAAATAAGTAATTGTGGCTAAGAATAGATGAAAATAAGTTGAAAATTAACTATGAAATATACCTACAGTAATTTTTTTATGAGTCGTAATCGTTTATATAAAAAAGTTTCATTCTCACATCCTTAATACGTGATGGGCAGGATCCAATGCAGGTTTTTATTTTTGTTAAGTAGCAGAGCTCTTGTTTAATTGATTTGTGAAGCAGCGATAGCTGAGTGGAGAGACCGACAGACTGCTACGCAGAAGGTCTCGTATGACTTTTCGTAGTTAAATACGTATTAAATTGTTAATTATCGCTTGCTAATCGGTGAAGAAAACATCGTGAGAAAACCTGCATATCTGAGAGTTCTCCATAATGTTTTCGAAAGACATGTGAAGTCTGCTAACCCGCACTTGGCCAGGCAGCGTGGTGGACTATGGCCTTACCCTTCTCATAGTGAGAGGAGGCCCTTGCCCAGCAGTGGGTCAGTATAAAGCCCTGATGATGATGATATATTATAATATTTTAGTTTGAGTACTGATTTAGTAAGTTTTTTGAGTCTCACACTAGGTAGAAATGTAATATTACACCCACATTTTGCCATGAATGTTTAGGACCTACGTAATAGGGGGCGAGCCTATTGCCGATACCGGGCACATAACTAGACTCCGTGGTGGACCCCGTTACACTTTTGCCCGACCCGGGAATCGAACCCTGTACCTCCAATCAGCAGTTGCATACGCTATCCACTGGTCCACGGAGGCAGTCATTTAATCTTTTTATTTCATTTAGTAAGTGTAATTTCTTATAGAAGATTGTGACGAATTTTTTATGTATTTTTCCTCTCTTGTGTGGTGTAGTAAAGTTACATTTCGTGTGATTCATAAATTGTTGTTTCGAGTCTTCTATTTTTTGTGTCCGGTGATTAAATGTTTGTAAATTCCACAGCAACATTCTCGGATTTATTCATAGTACTGTGCTAGCTTTTTATAGAAATGAAGAAAATGAGAACATTTACGTGTATCTCAAACAGAACAAACTCTTATGGCACAATGCTTCGGGCATGTCTGTAATTCAAACAAACATTTGATCCGAATCGAGCCCACAACATAAATCTTTTACAATAGTTAAGCAGATCCCTAAAACGATTTCACCTTCCTCAAACCCTAATCATTGATAACTAACAATACTGTACAGTTACATAAAGAACCATTTTTAAATATTGTAAAAGCAAAACCGGATCCTAAAGGAAAATAGTTAGTAAATCCTCCCAAGTGAGAAGAATTCACAAAATCTGTTCACGATATTATATAGTACATTATTAACGCTATTACAAGGGATTAGCAACGTCAAACCAGAATCACTTGGATCGCATGCATTTCTCGCTTCATTTCCCAGTTTTACTTATGCAAATAAGTTTCGACAGTGGACGAAAACCTGCTGAAATGAAAGCGTTTGTTTCGCTCGTTGCGCCTGGTGTAGAGCTGTGTTTAAATTGATAGAATTTTAAATGGTTTTTAAGCTTTAAACACTATTACTTTTGAAACAGGGACGAGAAAGTTTTTAAACGCCCGCAATATATATCTTCGTGTATCAGGAGGATTAATACTACAAGTATAACAGAATATCACACTACTTTGCCTATTGTACACATTACAGGAGGAGTATTGTGTCAGCTTTGTGCAGAGTGTGACGCAGTGGTACTCTATTAAAGCCACTGACCAAAGGCAAGTAACTTTCCTCACAGACAAAGCTGACTTCTAAGACTATAGCCAAGGCACCACATGGATTGCCCACCACTCAGAACAAACGCGGAGAAATATAAAAGAGCCGTACAATCATACAGTTGCAACTGTAGCTATGTAGCTATATAATATTTTGGGTAAAACACTGTAAAATCATGGCTAGAAAATCAGAAACATCACCATCATTTTTTATAAAATGCGAAAAAGATCTTCAAAAAATTGTGAATCACTAACAATAGTATTCTTACTTTACTTAAATCTACTAATAAAACATGTAAACAGTTTGAGAACCATTGGCATACATTTACTCATTTGCATTAACTTGAGTCATACTAGAATCGTCGAACAACTTGTTTTGGTGGGTGCGGGTAGGTTGTGGCAGCGTATTCAATTAATACTCGCTTGCGCGCCCCTGCGCCGCTCCATACGGATCATTCTTGCTTGCGCTCGCACACTCTTTGGTCGCGTACAACACAAAATACTTTTACTAATGACCCTACATTTTAATATTTATTTTATATCTACGTTCGTTAGCTATTTGTTAATACTTATTTTGCGCTTCGTATCTTTCCCTTATGTCGTAAATTATAAATTTGTTTTTACACTGAACATGTATCCTAATTTAGTGATGGAATATGTTAAAAAGGAACGCTCTGGTGGTAAAGTATTGAACTGTGTCTTTAGTGCAGTGGACATTGTGATCTATACATTTTGGATAGTTTCTTGTTTTTATAATTTATATATTTATTTTAGTGTTTACATCCGTCTAAATGATTTCGCTTAATATATATTATCAGAACACTCGAGGGCTACGAACTAAGACTCATATGTTTAAACGTAATGTTTATTTAAATACCTACGATATTATTTCAGTAACAGAAACTTGGTTGATGGATAGTATAAGTGATAGCGAATTATTTGGCAATGAGTACTCAGTTTGGCGTCGGGACAGGGAATATAACAGATTGGGGCAAATAAAAGGGGGTGGCGTATTATTAGCTGTACGTCGGGAACTTTCGGCATTGGTTCGTTCTGATTGGTCATCTTCAGCGGAAGACTTATGGGTTACTATAAATTTTAAACAAAAGGGTAAACCGTCACATAAATTTCATTTCTGTACACTTTATCTTTGTAAGGAACATCTTGGACATAGTTATGACGCGCAATTGCGGAATTTTACAAATAACCTTTCACAATTATTGAATACAAATCCGGACGATACATTTACAATAATGGGTGATTTTAATATGCCTAACGTTGAATGGTTTAGTGACGGGCCTTATTTGCAACCCTTTGGGGTTGCAGGTGATTCTCAAACATATTTTGTGGATATTCTATCCGAATGTAATTTGAATCAGTTTAATACTCATCGTAATATATCAAAGGGACGAATATTAGACCTAGTGTTAAGTAATATCGATATTACTGTTACCCACTGTGAATATCCTTTGGTTCAAGAAGATGATCATCACAAATCCCTTAATATACATCTATGTTTTGTTAGTGACGAACCTCGTAAGTCTAAACCTAGAAGAAAATATTTATTTTATTCTGGAGACTATGACAAGATTAAGAGTTCCTTAAATGAATACATGTGGGACATTATTTTAGTTAATAATACACTAAACAATGCTGTTGATAATTTTTATAAATGTCTTTATAATGTAATTGATAAGTATATCCCTAGCAAGATAATTTATCCGTCGAAGTTTCCGCCATGGTACAATACCAGTTTGAAAAAAATTTTGAAAGAAAAATACAAATACCTACAAAAATACCGAAATTATGGTAACTCATCAGACTACGAATCTTTTAGTTTACTTCGAGCCAGAGCTAAAATGTTGGAAGACCAATGTTACAAAGACTATATTTTGAATACGGAGGAAACAATAATAAAAAATCCAAAAATGTTTTGGTCATTTATCAAATCTAACAAAAAAGGATCCAATTTGCTTCCCTCAACTATGTTTAATGAAGATAAATCTTTTAGCAGTAACGAGGAAATTTGTGATGCTTTCGCGACATACTTTCAATCAAATTTTCTCTCAAATTCGGACCAAACTACTGCTGATAATATAACCGTTGCTAGAACCTCGATAGCTATCAGCAAAATAGAAATAAATGCAGAGTCTGTGTTCAGGCTCCTTAGCTCACTAGACCTCACTAAGGGCGCGGGCCCTGATAACATACCACCTGTATTCATAGTTAAATGTGCTACAGAATTAGTAAAGCCTCTTACAATAATTTTTACGCGTTCTGTAAAGGATGGAATTGTACCTGACATATGGAAGACTGCATTTATTACACCAGTACATAAAAGTGGAAATAAAGAAAACATAAAAAATTACAGACCGATATCTAAATTATGTTTATTTGGTAAAATACTAGAACGCATAGTTTTTGATCAATTATATAGCACTCTTTCAGCGGTCTTCACCCCGGAACAGCACGGTTTTATCAAAAATAGGTCAACAACAACCAATCTGCTATCGTTTAGTGACTTTACTACTTCATGCATGGAAAACGGTGGCCAAGTAGACTGTATCTTCACGGACTATACGAAATGTTTCGATCGAATTGACCATATAATGCTGTTGCAAAAGATACTAAACGCAGGTATTCATGGCAATCTGTACCGGTGGCTTTCTTCGTATATTCATAACCGAACCCAAGCTGTTGCTTTAAATGGCATCGTATCTAAGTGGCATACAGTCCCCTCAGGAGTCCCTCAAGGCTCCGTACTCGGAACGTTGCTGTTCAATATATTTATAAATGATATTCACATTTGCTTTAAACACTCGTCATTTTTGCTTTACGCTGACGATATGAAAATCTTTAAAAATATTAAGAATGTCGAAGATAGTTATTTACTACAACAGGACTTAAATAGGCTAGAAATTTACTGCCAGATGAACAGCTTAGACCTAAATGTTTCTAAATGTCATTTGATTACATTCACTCGCAAAACTAATATAATAGCTTATAGGTACACGTTAAAAAATTGTCAGCTAAAACGGGTTGATTATATACGAGATCTAGGTGTAATACATGATTCGAAACTTACATATGAGAAACATGTAGACACCATAGTACAGAAGGCCAACAAGGCCATGGGGTTCTTAAAGAGGTCTTGCTCTCAATTCCAGAACATCAAAATTATTAAAATATTGTATTGTTCTTATGTTCGTAGCTTTCTCGAATATTGTTCACAAGTATGGAATCCACTGTACAATATTTATATTTCGAGAATAGAATCAGTACAAAGAAACTTTACCAGATACCTTCAGTACAAGTGTAAAACAGAGGATCCAAATTATGAATCGAGATGCAAAAGATTCCATCTATTAACACTCAAAGAGAGAAGGAATATAGCTGATATTTGTTTTCTTGCTAAGGTGGCTCAATCATCCATTGATTCTCCACATCTCCTCTCTAAGGTGCAATTGCGAGTTCCCACTAGATCTGTTAGGAATCCTCATGTGTGTCTCAATGTGCCACATTGCGGCACAAATTATAGACAAAATTCATTTTTCATAACATCCGCTAACTACTATAATGGGTTGATCGACTTCCCAGAATTTGATTTGTTTATAACTAAACCAGCTGTCTTTAAGAAAGTAATGAGCTCACATTGGTTCAATAACTGTACGTCTTAAAGTTCTACCTTTATAAATAATTATTTTTAACTATCATGTTACTGTTAACAAGCTTTATATTTATATGTGAAAACATGTAATTGGTAAATAGTTATGTGATCTGTTTTTATGTTTTAGATGATAATACTGTTTGTTTTCCGAATAAAAAAAAAAAAAAAAAAATATTGTGATTTTCGCAATGTCTTTGAATAAAAGTTGTTAATCATAGCGAGTACAATTGCTATAAGCTTTCTATATAGAATAGAACTTTGACCTTAATCTAATGTTTTGTTTGTTTTTCTTGTGAACGTGTGGCCAACTCTGGTGCCGGAGTTTTCGGACCGCCCGAAGGCCTCCGACATGGCCTAACGATCCTTATCCTTGGACAAGAACCGAGACCGACAGCTTTACGTACCCTCCGAAGCACGGTAGCACTCTGATGTAAATGCCACACACGGTCACCCATCCAAGTGTCGACCTGTGCAAGCGTAGCTTAACTTAGCCGATCTGTTACGAACGGCAAGCCAAGTCTCGCTACGAGCACTACAAAATTTTATCTAATCATTTAACAAGTACGAAGAGTCGTATCTATTCGTAATATCTTAGAAGCGGAATTAAAAAATATCAACAAAGTCAAAAAATATTTCCAAGATATCTCCACTCCCAGCTCTGTGTTTTGAAGGAAAACTTTTTGTAGATGCGCGCGCCTCCTCTAATGACGTCGGGTCACCGCACCGAATATCGTATAATAGACCATTGTATGGACCTCCAAAGATAGATGTACCCAAATCTGAGGATATTTTGAACCAAGATTACGGTCCCATGTTATTTTCAGGTAAATATGTGATATTAAAATTTATGCTGTAATTTTGAGCGATACAGACTTTAACTTCGTTTGATGAAGTTGATATTTTGTGAAGAATATATCAAATAATAACTGGGTTATAAGTCTTCTTGTGAATAAGCTGTTTAAGGAACTTTTTTAAAAGTACTTTTGCCATACAAGAAGAGCCTGTTCTAGCTTATAGCTCCCTAAAGCCATTGAAAGAACGATATAATCCTAATAACCTCGATTTTGTGAAACTTATAAAAATGCTCTTACGTGTATCTACATAATATTTCTGTAAACAAAGATACGTTGTATACATCCCAAAAGACAATTTGAAACAAGAGTATCCAATTGTTTGATCCAAGAATAATACGTCGTCAACTGTCTAGGAAATAAAGCATTCTATATAATATTTATATAGGATTATCTTGTTGTCTATTTACCCGGCCTATGAGGTACGGGACCTAAAAAGCCAATAAATTTCAAGTATCTTTCGAAGTCTAACTCATCGTTACAAGATTTGGCTAGTAATAAGAATAGCTGGAGTATATAAAATAACTTGATAATTATATTCCAAAGGCCCCTGTCTCCAGAGACCTTTAGAGAAGTGTAGGGGAGACTTTTGTCCAACAATGAGACATTACAGGTTAAAAAAAATATTAATTGCGTCAAATATTCCTCTTAAAAATATGGGTACCTACCGATAACATAACTTATCTTCGAATCCAACGTTTAATCACGTCGTACTCGCCACGCCAAGAACCATATTACATAGTTGGCTGCCTACGGCACGTATTCTACATAATACTAGTATAGGATTATTTTATGTGTACTCGATCTACGAGGTACGAAAGCCTATGCCTCAAGTAGCATTTAAAAAGGCAGCTCCTAGTATTATCAAAGATCTTGAAGATAGCTTTACAGTATATTAACTTCTTTAACTATTCCACTAAAATTGCTTTATACCGATAACATAACTTATCCATTTACTTTAATTGTAACGCAAAATAATCCTAATAAAATGTGATCCCTTGCATTTTACCTTCTTCAAATATTTTTCGAAACGTATCTAAGTATACATCGATAACACGACTTATCCATTTGCTTCGAGTTCGACGTTTAATCACGTCGAGCTCGCCACGGCATGCCGCCAGGACGGCGGCTCCGTCGATACGTTTGCACGTTTTTGTAATTCGTCTTCAAGAGCACAGCGATTGAATTAGGGGAAATAGGTTAATGTGCATCGATTTAGAAGCTTTAGAGAAGGGATTTGATCTGATCTAAATATAAACGCGTCGTAAATAACATGTCGATAGAAAATTTGCATTTCGTGGATGTTGTTTGTTTTAGTCAACGCTAGCTTTCGAAGAAACAGCTTTGCCTACCATGTAATCTTAGTGCATGAAGGACTCTGAAGTCTCTTAAATTTTCGAATATTTCCTGCATTTTTTCCTTTTTCTTATTCTGTTAAAACTCTACTCGATTCACTAGGAACGTATAAAATAATTGTTTTCTTGCCTCGTTTTCGAGAAATTCCTGAACAGCTGCTGCATGTTTCATTTATGAGTTATTACATAACTTCTTCTTCACGCCTTTTATCCCCGAACGGGTATACAGAGGTGTATACAGACCCATATTACGCCAGTTATATTTAGGTCCCAATGTAATAGGGGGCGAGCCCATTGCCATCTACCGGGCACATTTTTAAGCGAGCGATAATTGACATTTGTAATACACACATAACTTCGAAAAGTTAGAGGTGTGTGCTCGGGGTACCTGGGGATCAAACCCGAGACATCGTCTCGGCAGTACACTACGTACACCACTAGGCTATCGCCGCTATTTATGAGTTTTTAGATTAGAAAATAGTAGGTATCATCTATCCACCATCCTTTTTTAAAGGCCTAATTGATGCCTAACAGTATATTAACTACGGAATTCAATATTCAATCTATAGGTAGATCTGTAGATTTTAGATTCGTTTAAGACATAAGCTCCACACAAAATAATTATGTCAAACACGAATCTTGAATCTCAAAATCCATGTATGGATCGAATATTGAAAACGGCCGTAAGTCAACAGGGCGTGCACGCTGGAAAGACGGGTTGATACCGGGTTTGATGTCTTTTCCCTCTCTTCGCAAAAACCTATGCTATTTGCTTCGTGAATTAATTAGTCGCCTTTTACTACACCCACATTATGACATGGGATTTATTCTTAATCCGTCATTACACGGAAAATTATCCTCCGTACCATTATATAAAACAAGATGAAGTTCAATAACTTAAACTAGTTTTCAACTAACTTTGGATTTATTCAGGCAACAGCAGAGGGTAATAGAGTAATAGAAGAGCACTAAAACTGCTCACTGCTGATTAAGCCTTTTTATTTGATATCCAGCACAGAATATTTCCAAAACATTTTCGATTTTCGAACAAAATGATAACTAAAACGACTATTGGCGATGCTAAGATTCATTGGCGAAATTTAGAAGTTGTCTTAGATCGTGATGCTTTAGTTATTCTTCTGTGGATCGTGACTTACACAGATCACTACTACTTTTGACAGCTCTCAATACAGTTACCATGGTTACCACCATATCCTCGAAGCAAAGTTGCATTGAAAGCTGACAAAAGTGTCGGTCTTAGACAAGTTCTAATTTCGCCGCTAGAGGCGCGCGGATAATCTTTGCATCGCCAATACTGGTATTAAAAAGCTCCATATTCAATTCAGTACATATAACGTCACCTAGTCAATCGACATCATAAATACTATTAAGTTGTTGATGTCTCGAATTAGTACGTACCTATAGACCTCAGGAAAAGCGGGAATAGATGAAAATAATACAAATACATCCTTATTTACCGACTGTTGTTTCTCCAACTCCTGAAGAGAACATGTTTTCACGTTAGCATTTATTTTACTTTAAAATGAAGACTTATACTCTAACGTTTTCTAGTTTAACATTTCCAGCCAAAACTTTACCTTATATTTGACAACAAAGTGTATGAGACGAATTGGGTAGCTGGCTACTAAAGATTTAATAAATTATATCCTCATTTATTTTTTCTTTAATAGAGTTATTAGATTCATGATTAACGTATCCAAATGAAGCACTATTAAAAAATTATATGAAGCAGCCTGAAATTGTCCTATCGGTAGAAAAAATAACGTCACACCGTGCTATTTCCTTCATGACTTACGGGCAATATAAAAATATTTAACTAGTTCAAATTAAAACATGAATTACTCTGCTTTCTCACTGTTGGTATAGTTTTGACTTAATTTTATATTCTTGACAGAAGATTTATTCGGCTTCTCTATCACACAAAATCAATAGCATAAAATATTCCATTCACTTCGTTGATCCGCAAACAGTTTTCAGTGAATATTCTTAGACAAAGAAAATTAACCGCAAAACTAATTCACCAAGAATAGAGCTTTGAATCTCTATCAAGTTATAATCGATTTGATTACAATCCACGAGCGATCTGAATTCACACAAAGTCCCGTCAACTTGGAAATCGAATAGCAAAGATCAGACACTATCATCCGGAAATTCTTTTTTCTCACTCAAACTTGTCTTTTATTTGTTTTATCGAACGATGGGGAAGAAAATTTTCTATCTGTTCAAATGGATTCTTCCTCTCCGAATTATTTTTAGGATTTTGTTATTTCAACTGTGTAGCTTCGGGTTACAAAAAGTTTTTGGAGCGTTGAGCAATTTCGCTGACTACGACTTCGAGAATTGCAAGGGGCTGTGTATTTGAAGATTATTGTTTTGTTGAAATATGTTCGTATTTCAGAGGAGACATTTATTAGTCAATCGCCATATGCAAATTATGCAAAGATTTAAGAGGATGACTAGTTGCATGGCCTTAACCCAAAGGCTCGGCATGATTTTTTTTTGTAGTATTATTATATTTCAAAATTTTCACAACTTTTCTATAATTAATCTTATCATCAAATGAAGGTACTTTTATGTCTTTCATCTTATGAACCTAAATCGAGTAGGTACAACGTACAAAAATCCAGAAATCATTTGAAAAAAATACACTCAAATCAACGAATACTCGCCAATAGTCTAATCCTCACAGGACCCATTAGTGTACATGCAGGATTAATTGGAGCTGTACTTGCAGCTACCTCTCTGCTTAACATAATGCTGCTGGCAAATAGCTCAATGTATCGATTGAACTGAATCTTAGGTATCAATTAAGTTCTTGAAATGTATTTTAGACTTGTTTACAAAACAAGGACCCAATACTACGCTAGAGTTAGTTATATTAGCTCATCTCTGCATATCTTTAAAAAAGTCCCACGCTACGACTGCCTGCCTGTCTATTTAATTGCGATAAACTCGAATAGTAATCAAAAACATTGTATGCAGATATTGCCAATAGGCAGAGTGATTCATACCCGTGCAAAGTACATGTATGTACAGTAGGTAATAAGGAAAACTTAAAGCACAAAGAACCCGTCAAGACCTTGAATTACGTGTGTGAGTTATCCCGGTTGCATTGCCCGATTAGACTAAACAGATAAGACAATTTAATACGCACATAACATCAAAAAGTCTGTGGTGCGTACCGTGATTTTCCTCTGTATGAATTTTTTTTGGTGTCTCTTATCTTAAGACCGTATAATAGGTGGATGCCCGGATGTAAATGGATTACGCTTTTATTCGTATATTCCATCGAACCGACACGATTCAAAACGGCCACTTAAGCTCTCCGTAACCCCAACTCTCCACTTGTAAAGTGTTCATAACAATCGAATCCGTATTTATTGTGTATTGAAACCAAAATGGAAATACGTCGAGGATATCTTGTATATAAATAACTACAAAGCCAGGCAAGTGTAGACAGGAATACAGAATTTCAGAATCGCATGCATGGGCGACGAACGCGCATTTAGATAGCTAATATACTTGTACGGCTTAGACCGCTTAGACTCGGTAGTAGCTTATTAGCTATCTATTTCTTTTCATGCCTGTGTATGCACGTGAAAGGTGTATGTCTCATATGATATGATCATCATAACTATGAAGTGCAAGTTGGTTCTTCAAGTCTTAAGGTACGAGTTGGTAGCCAACCGCAGACGGCACCAGCAGTCAACGCAGACACGTGTCGTCGCAACACACTGTTATGTCTTTATACTGTGCTACCGGTTTATATGTATGGGAATATCCATGAAATACATTCCGTAGCAAGTGACATGTCGCCTACGTAGCGCCGTAGCGTGCGACACCGTCTACGGTGCGCCGTAGCAAACTATCGCCTGTCCGCAAATCAGTATTACCCGACCGTCCATTAGTATTGCCAATGACGTTCTTAAAGACGGCTGAAATCTTGTCACATAGCACTCAGAACCAATAGGAATACCGAACACAACCCTTATCATAAAACAAACACAAGGATATGGCACAGAACAGCTGTAACTCATTCTAAACTGATAAACAGCAAATATCTGCGGATCCCGGGCTTGGATCGCAACCGGAACATCCCTAAGATGATAATAATGACCAAGTAAGGTGTTATCTGGCTTGCTGGTTCAGAAACGACAGCTAATACATACCTACTATTAAAGTATATTATTATAATAGTTCAGTACCATATTTAAGAAATTATATTATTGCTAGGGTAGCAATCATGTAAACATGTATTGATGTAATCGGTAAAAATAATATTGCCTTCGAACTGAAACGATTTGTAACATACCATTTTCGGACAGACCTACACCATAAGTGAAGACAAAATTAAACACCATAAGTAGGTACATATATCATATATCTTTTACATCACATAAACATAATTCATAATTCATTTATTCATTTGCGAATATGGGTATAGGTACATTTGCAGATCTTATGGCTAAAACATTTATGTTCTCCACATTCTACCATTAGGCATGCAAGATTCAGTATTATCAATTCATTAATGATTAGTTATTACATTTTACTTAACTTAAATGAGATGTCAAAAAATAATAACAATAATGTGATGTCAAATAGTATTACAGGTATAGGTAAAAATAATATAAAATCTAATGTCAAAATGAAAAACTTGGCTATTAATTAAATTAGTGCAAATTTAAGACATATTACATTCTTTCTAATTATTTTCAATATTATTATCCTCCAAGAACTCTTGAAATGAGTAGTAGCATTTGGCTAGAAGCAGTTTTTGAAGACGCCTTTTGAATATTTGTATACTCTCAGTGTTTGTAATACCCTTTGGCAGTTTATTATAAATGTGAGTTGCAATACAGAAAAAACTTTTGTGCATAAGAGCAGTTTTACTGTGTAACACACATAACCTGTCAGCATGGCGGGTCCTTGACCTTTTTTCAAATAAATGCATATTTTGTTTTATAAAAATAGCACATTCACTTATATATATGCAAGGCAAAGTCATTAGCTTATATTTAATAAAGTAAGGTTTGCAGCTGTCGGGTATTTTTATATTAAAAATTGTTCTAATGCAGCGTTTCTAAGCTTTAAATACTAAGGGCCAGTCAGTGGAGTTGCCCCAAAATATGATCCCGTAACGTAACGAAGATGAAACAATGCCGTGATAAGCTGAGATAAGAGTTGTTATATTTGCTGTTTCGTAATTTATATAAACCGTATGCATATTGGCTTACTTTAAACAACAGCAACTAAACAATTCAACAAGAAACAAACCAATCTTGTATTCTTAAAACCGTCTAGCGAGTAGCAAATAAAACGTCTAGTCTAAACAAGGCAGCATCCAACCGCGGGTTGCCCACGGGAAATGTGGTTTTATACGGAGGCTACACAAATAAACTAGGTTTAAAAAAACCCAGATCTTGAATAAACTTGTCCGACTCCGAGAGTAAAACGGTTTTGAATTCAACGCCCGAATGTGAGCTGCATTAAACAACTTATAAACTTGTAGAAATGTTTATTGGTCGAGTTTTGTACGTAGTGAGAATAATTAATTAGATTTGGATAATGTTTAGTGTGTTATGAAATTATATTTGTTTTTACAGCTTCGTGCGAAACATAGCTCTCCTCCTTATTTTGTAGTCCGGACATCGTGTAGGAATAAATAACAGATTAAGTAAATTAACTAAATCATTCAGGCATAACATATACAAACAAGTATATGCTATGCTTGAATGTCTACATTTGCATTTTATATATTGATAGAAGTAACAATGATAGAAGATTTCTTATTTCTCACTCTAGTTACATCGAAATTTTTTTCTGTGCAAAAAATATTTTCTCACCAAATTGATTCTGAATAATTCTTATATGAATAAATCTCTGATAAACACATAATTTAGTTTCAATTTCTACTCATGCTCTTTCTATAGGACCCCAAACTAATAAACAACAGATAAGAGTTTAAAAAATACGATCACATTAATATATAATAAATGAACCGTTCTCTAATAGTGTTTATATCAGCAGCAGATTAAGCTTCAAGGAATTACACGGAAGTAAATCTAAATGGCTGTGTCAATCGATTTTGTCAGAATTTGCGCCGTGAATACACCAGCATCGCTCCTAGATTGCAATTTGAAGATCCACTAAGCCATTCAGGAAGCCATATTCAGGTTCGCTTTGAAAGATAAGATTCCCAACAAGATTATCTCAGGCAAGTCGGGTGCACAGCTGATTTATTACACACCGTCACTTGATTGAGCGTTTAAGCGTTTGTTACTGGTATTATTTAGATATTATAATGTCGGGTTATGCTGAAAATGTAATGCTAGATTTCGGATTAAATGTCATGTGTTATAATCAAATAAACCTCGATGGCATTTTGTAAAATGTAGTTTCATTTCGAAAGATATAAATTTTCGAATTTTATAATCTTTTCATAAACATTATTTGTAGAATCTAAACGTGGATATAATAGTTTTCCGACCTACTTCTGGCCATACAGTACGTTGTCTCAAATGCAGTCCAACACTCCTGGTCTTAAGGCTAGAACTCCTTCCAACTTAATCTACAGTACATTTATATCAACATTTTACTTGGCGAGCTACTTAAGTTCCCAAAGTATATAATATAGTAGGTACAACTCAACAGCAAACCTCTTCCCACCTAAGAAACGGATTCAAATGACTGGTTTTAAAACATATTAGTGGTTATCTCATTCGAATAAACACCTTAACGATGTTAAGCTGATAGAGTTTCACACAATGGTTTATAAGTGGAGGTATTAAATTCGTGCTCCGTTGTACTATTGCGGTGAAACTAGGCGCACTTCCTATTGCTAAAAGCATTATTGTCTTAGCGAAGGTGTTGAGGAAGTGAATAGTGTTCGTGATTACACGTCATCTATGTTTTGGCGACGAAGATAAATGTGAAAGTATATGTATATTAATCAGTCCGAGATTAAAAAATTGTTCCTGGTTGAGATGATACCCAATACAGGCTTGGTATGGTGGTAAAATTAGATATTAAATTATTAAGACAAAATGTAGTTATGCCAAAGTAAAATGTCTCTAAAAACTTGGAGCTAAATACAGTGGCGACCGAAGGCGCACTTTTTGCTGACCTGCATGAGGTTAGCAAAAATGGCTCCTTGTGACAGTTTTAATATTTATGAGCGAGTCCTGCCGACGACGTCGAGACCCCGTGAGATGAGGCGGATGCATATTAGACGAGAATCTGCATTAATTAGGCATTCATTTTCTCACCTTTTAATTGCAGTATGTATATCTTAGTACTAAAAGTGGAAGTTTGTAAAGAGGGATAGACGCAGATAACACTAAAGATCAGGGCATGCCCACACAATCGAAAAATATTTTAACTGCCGTCTATAGCAAAACACAAAGAAGTACAAAGGTAGGTGATACCCAAAGGACCGATAATAACCCTGTCTAATGGAGAATCATATTTTGCTTTTATATGTGAACCAGCCATCTTTAAGTCTAAAATACCTTAACATCAGCCATTCTAAATAAACAATGCAATTAACTCTCCTCAGAAACCAAAACACAATTGATTCCTCACTGGGCTTACAAAATTATAGTATGACCTTGTGACATCAGAGCATCTCGTAACCTGATATTTCCACTGAGGGACGGTTCTCCATAAATACACTACAGATTATCTTCTAATGTTATTTTCACCACAGCAGCTCAAACATGTCGCTTTTGCTGCGAGACAACAGTGAACAAAACGCGATTTTGATTCGAGCGTGAGGCAAAGTAGCTTTTTAATTTTTCAATCTTCAGTGCCACGAAGTGACATTGTTCAGCCATAAATTTGAAACATTCGAATTTTACTGTGCTCTGTCTCTTTCACATGCATATAAAAAGTGAGTGAAAAAACAAACCCCTTCGAATTCGAAATTCGATTTTGGAATTCGACCTCAAAGAAAACACCTTTGGAAACGCAAATAAAAAAAGATATTTGTTATAAAGAAATTACTTTTTTTTATATCTTATTGTTTATATGGTTAATTTATTATTGGATTTTAATAAAAATAAATCTAATTAATAATATAAAATTAGTATTTAACCAATACATTTTTATTTGGAATTACAACAATAATACATTTAAAAAATAAACATCAGGGCCGCGGTATTAAAACGCGATTTAAAAAAGTAGCGGGAATAAAAATTTCGCTGATGCTGATACAGTATAGCGTAACGTGTTAAATTATATTAATATATAAAATAGTCTAAAAAGATGAGTGAAACTAGCGATGATGACTGTACTTTAACACCAGAGTTAAATCAACAAGTGATTATGCAGAATTCAATCTATTCCTGTTCATTTCTATGTCTCCTAAGTAATATGTGTTCTCACTGCTGTGGTGAAAAGTTATGTGTGCTACACGAGAGCAAAGCTTTTTGTATCTCGTGCTGTTGAGTCCCTCACCACGCTCAGGATTCTAACTTTGATTCACTCGCTACGCTCGTGAATCAATCATAGAATCCTTCGCTTGCTCGGGACTCAAAATCAGCACTCGAAACAAAAAACAACTTTGCTCTCTTGTAGCACAAATAACTATTTACTAACTTACTGTCTGTTGGTAACTAGAATGTGTTATACAACTTACACAAGACATTATTGAATGTTGTGTCTATGTTTAGCCGTAGAGTTTGTGATATCAGGTGGTGGTATAGTTGATTGAATCAGGCGTTACTTGGTGGAACTCCATTGTAACCTAATGGAAGGAAAGAGGAACCCACCACGCAACCTCGGATTGCCCACCCCAACTATTGCAATAGAAAAAGGTTGACAATACCGAACTCCTATAAAGACAAAGGATAAGGGATATATGGAATAATGCGGAAATGGCTTCCAGGAAAATACCTAACGTGCAGTATCCCGCTCTATGCGCCGACAATGCTGACTGAGCTGAGTCGTTGCCCATCGGTCCTGAGGATGCCTGCCACCACTGGATTGAGTGACACAACCCTCAGGTGCTTTCGACAGAACGCCACTACATACCTCGAATGGTTAGGGAGGCTATTGAAATCAAAAAGTTTAATAATTTCAATAGAGAGGATGGGTTTCAACTGTCGAGTATCTGGCATCCAGTGGTGAGTCTATGTAAAACCCGTGAAACGGAAAAACTCAAACCGCGAGCTGACGTAGTGAGTGTAGTATGTCGTGATCGGGTACAGTGCGATAGTGAAAACAGTGGCAGTGGTGTTGTACGCAAGAAACGAGTAAGAAAGCGGGTAGACCGTTATACTTGCTCGTAACATTCATCCACCCGCAATACCCTCAGTACATCCGTGAACATGGCGCTTGCAACAGTGCCGAAATATCGGTTACTCCAAACAAAGGTACGTGGTATATATCCCGAAAGACAATTTAAATGAAATATTAACTTATTTGGTTGCTAATTTTAGTTGTATATATCGATTTTTAAGTTCTTATTTATCAATGTAGCATGGAATCTTATGTTTTTTGAGTAATTAAAGTATTAATTTTAATAAATATCTCAAAATTGTACATTATGATAAAAAAATCGGTCTCGAGTTTGTTTCATTTCTTTGCATTTTCTGAGAACGTTTACCTTAGTAATGTATATTTTATTCACACCATCAGAAAGTAGAGATTTCAACGAACAAAATGCCGAACAATTTTAAAAAAAATGCTGATATTTTGACGTGAGAATTTTCAATTGAAAATTAGGGTTTTATTTCGATATTAAGTCAAAATAAGGCGTAAAAATAAATATTTTAAATAAAAAACATTTACAGTGTGTTTGGAACATTCAACAAGCAAGTTTTCACCAAATTTTGTGTAAAAGAAAAAACTATTGTAAAAGTTAAAAATAAAAAACAAAAAACTTGGTTGTTTGAATTTTTCACATAAATTATGACGTTTTGTGAATAAAGTGTAAATACAAAAGTTGTAGATCTTTTTATTACCTACAACTTTGCCATTGACGTTTTTCCCATAGGACTTGTAGTTTTGCTGGCAATCGAGATAAGCCTTTTTTTACCCTTAAAATCGCAACCCCAACCACTTCCCGACCTCAGATCGCCCGTAATTTATTTTTCCTTAAATTTTTGCTATATTCTCTTTCTTTTCCAATGGGTTTCATCCTACTGTAATTTTATTTTACTTTTTACCGTTTTCTAACGTATCTGCACTGGTCTATACAATACTACAATTAACAACTACTTAGATTGACGGCAATAGGCTCGCCCCCTCTTACGTGGGTCCTAAAAATTCGTGGCGAAATGTGGGTGTAGTGTTACACCTCTGCCTACCCCTTCGGGGAAACAGGCGTGCGTCTATTAGATTCAGTCATCATATTTCTTAGTTTAGTATGACAGCTCAATTCTCAAGCAAAGATCAGCAACACATTATTGAAAAAATATTTTATGTTATAGTTTCTGAAAAAAAAATGTTTTAAAGGATATATAACCCAGTAAACCCAGTACCTACTGCTGGCTTGAAGTTTCTAGTACACATTTGATAACGGGTAGACTTTTTTTAGCCAACGGCATACTATAGTGTAGGTTAGAATTCATTGCTATTATTCATCCATTGAATAACACTAACCATGAATGTGTCCCTATCCATTATACATGCAAGTAAAACGCCCAGCTTTATGACACGAAGTGACGTATGCACACATAATCGCACACTAACTCATCAGCAATCACATAAAGACAATGGAGACGAGCTTTATCTTACTTCACACCACCATCCCATTCGTTAATTGAACGCAGTTAAATGTGCAACTAATTTGAATAAGCCTTATGAAGGTGTTATTACGTATCTTGATACCAACTGCATCACGATAGCATTTTTTAATTACTTTTTGATTGATAAAGTGTCAAAGATTACTGGTAGCATACTATATTACACTCAGCATAGAACCACAACATAAAATTCTAAATATGTGGTGTTGATTTGTTTGTCTAAGCTTAGCTTCTGTTGGAGCAAAATTCCTGATTAAATCGTATAGCTTACTTTATGATAGATTCCAGCACTTGTTAAAGAAATAAACAATATTTAGTATATTAAGTAGATAATCAGTCGTATGAAAAATAAAACACGTAAATCACCTATACAAGGTTGACTAGCTGCTTATTCAGGCCATTAAAATTACAATGAAAGTTGCTAAACGTGTGAATATATTTTAAAATAAGAATGTATTTTTAGTTAGCTTTTCATTTTCTATAATTACTATTTAAGGAATACACACATTTACTAGACCCTTTTATATCACTAGTAATACTAGTATCATATAATTAGATGGCATTGTAGGCTAGCTTATTTCTTGGCAGAATAACACAGCTGAAGACAACAAATATAAATTTATCTAAACAGCGCCGTTAAAGCGCCGAACCCCATATGCAGAGCCGTAAAAACCACATGGCCAAGACAACGAAAATTAAAATACTTCGTAACTCTATCTTCAGAATATTAAAAAAAAACTTGCTTTACTGACTGACTGACAGGCAAGCTCCTTCCTTAGGAGGCCTTGGGGAGCACTAACAAGAGATTTACCGAATTTCCTATAGGATCGGGCAGAATTCGTGAAATTAAAATAAATTGTGCGGGCATAGCTGCGAGCAACCTCATGACTCTTTATAGATTTAATACTTCGTTCTTAAATAAAACTATCGTTTGTTAGAATGATATTCTAACACATAGCCTCTAGATCTATAGCTTATGTGTGTATAATTATGTTCATTATATATATATATATGGTTTGTATGTTTATGTTATATAGAGTAGAGTTTATGAATATATATGTATGTGTTTAGAGATATCTATGTATTATAACTGTTGCACCTACAACTATTACTATTTTCCAACCAATAATATTTCCATTCAAAGGTTGCCTGGTAGAGATCGCTACAAGCGATAAGGCCGCCCATTGTACTTCGCTCATATTGTATGATCTCCTAAGTTATATTTCTGGTGTACAATACAGCATAAATAAATAAATAAAATAGCCATGCCACTCGTTTCGTTGTATAGCAAGACTACTTGAAAATTGTATCCCTATTAGCAATCAAAGAATTGCTTGTAGGAATATTTTTATCATTTTACTCAAACAGTATAATATATACTAGAATCACAAAAAGTACGTTAAAGTCCTTTGATATATGATATCATTTTGTTCTTCGCCGCGCCATATTGTTAATGTGCAAACTGATTGTAATAATCATCTCAATTACGTGTACTGATAGAAATTAGACCGACATTTATACCTTTTTCGCCTAACTATAACACTTGGACTAAATAGTGGTTAAAAGATAAGCCGTAGTATCGGGTCTACGTCCTAGTACGTCGTGATCAGTACATCCATGATCATGGCGCTTGTGATAGCCCGGAAATATCGGATATTCAATACAAAGATAAGTGGTACCTATACAAGGTGTCACAAGACACAAGCCGACGTCTACTCGTTGTGGACATCATGCCAAGTCATACTAACCAAAAATAATACCTGGTAAACATTTTTTTTTAAGATTTAACTTTTTTTAAACCCCAATTAAAAGCGCGCGCGTGCAATGCTCGAAATACCTACTTATCTATATATATTATATATATTATATTTGAGCCTCAATATCTCCTGAACCAGTAATTTCCCAGGTATGGTGCCGAAGTAAAGAATGTTCGTAGTGATTGATACAACATGGGATTTCAGTTTCCGTTAAGGGTCTTTTTACACTCTGTATATATGAAAGACAATATAGGTGTACAACCAATGCTAAGGCACACGAAAGTTTGCTTTTTATTGATTATCTTATATAGCTATTGTATATACTATCAATATCACGATATGGATTACCAGGTTTCGATATTTTATAACGTAAAATGAATATCCTCGAAAGCATCAGTTATTGATAAGCCGCTTACTTGAATGAAAAATATTTTAATTTATTTTGCACAGCGGCTATTAACTTCATCATTCATACACACACTTTATAGAAGAAAATAATTGTATGTACTTATGTGTTTTACCTGCTTCAGATTTTGATCAAACGCAAATAGAATCGTTTGCCTACATCACAGATATTTATATTTCTATGGTTTACATTATATACTTATATATGTACTAGCTGACCCGGCGAACGTCGTACCGCCATATTATATTTCTTTAGTTTTTTTTTTTAACTAAATTCTGAATATAAACCATTCTCAAGTACCCTTGAACACACACAAAAAATATCATCAAAATCACTCCAGTCGTTTAGGAGGAGTTCAGTGACATACACACGCACACAAGAAATATATATATAAAGAAACATATATATAAAGATTTAAGTTACCATGTTAGTTAGTTGAACGTGGGTTTTCCGCACTTAGCCACTTATTTGGGCTATTGTGCGTAAGTGGCGACTTGATTGACGCCGACTACTCATACCTCCTTAGCTCCTTCCAGAAAGCCTTTAGTTGGCTGGTGTCGTTCAAAGCCTCACACATGGTTCTGGGGTTGTTCAGCAGCTTTGTCCGTTGATCGCTCACACTTGTGCAATGCAGAATGACGTGAGCGGGTGTTTCTTCAGTTTCCATACAGCCCCTGCACAGTGGGCTGTCCGTAACGCCTATGTTGAATAGGTGCTTGTTGAGTGGACAGTGGCCCGATATTATGCCTGTCAGATTCTTAAGTGTTTTTCTATTTTAATGCAGCAGCTTGTGCGAGGGTCGCTTGTTCAAGCAGGGGATAGCACCTTTTGTGTGTCTGCATTCTTTTAGGTCTGCCTACTGTTTTTCGTGTTCTTGTACGGTTCTCTCGCGTAACCACGTTTTGAGTTGGCTTGCCGGTATCGGTACAATTGGCTCGGCTCCCATTATCGTTGTGTCCGATCCTTGCCGTGTCAGTTGGTCTGTGGCGTCATTGCCTGCGGAGTTGCTGTGGCCTTTAATCCATTGCAACGTAACCCGCTTCTTCTCTGCAATCTTTTTCAGCTCTAGGTGACATTCCATGATGAGGCCGCTGCTAAAGCAGTTGCTGCCGAAAGCTTGTAGTACTGAGGCACTGTCTGTGATGATGCGTATAGACAGGTCACTTACGTTCCTAGACGCGATTGCTGTTGCGGCTCTTGTGATCCCAACACACTCGGCTTGGAATATGGTGTTAAGAGTACCAAGGGATGTTGAGATATTGATATTTAAGTCATGGGAGAATACGCCCGCACCTATCCCATACTTCGTTTTTGAGCCGTCTGTGTATACTCTGACTTCGTGTATACGTGAGCTGTCTCTGTGTGCCTCCTGTAATTGGATGCGATATTTTTTGTCAAAGACAAAAGATTTAGGGATAAGATCGCATGCGGCCCCTAGCATCGGGATCTTTTTGGTTAAGGTCCCTTTTAAGCATGCGTGGGTAATTCGATCATCCTTTCACCACAGCCCGAGCTAAGTTACCATTTTAATTTCGCGAAAAAATATTGCATTTAGTGTGAATAAATACAGTCCATATATTTACAGAACATAATTATGGACTGTATTTATTCCAATACAGTCCATATTATGTTCTGTAGGAGGCAGCGATAGCCTAGTGGAGATACCAACGGACTGCCATGCAGAGGGTGTCGGGTTCGAATCCACGGCGCGCACCACTGACTTTTCGGAGTTATGTGCGTATTGAATTATTAATTATCGCTTGTCCCGTGCCTCGGAGAGCACGTTAAGCCGTCGGGCTCGCCGGCTGCCATGAAGATCTTTGACACTCGTTATAGGGCGTCAGTACCTCTAAAATAAACTGACACTAATCGAAACCATGGAATATCGCTATCCCTTCGGGTTGCGGAGGTCAGACAGGCAGTCGCTCCGTGGAAAAGCTAATATTCAGCCAAGTCCGGTTAGACTGGAAAGCGGACCCCGGTTTGAAACTGGGATAACGCTAGGAGGATGATTATATTTACACAACACGTTGTAAAAATAAGAATTATAACACTTAATAAGCTTATGCGTAACCTATTGTAATAGTAATAAAAGCTTTTAAACGAAATGTAGCCATGAAAAGCTTTTGATATAAAGAAGAAAATAAAACTATGGACGTTAAAATACGATGACTTATTGCCTTTAATCAAATGATAAATGAGCCGTCGACTCTCTAAGCTTAACACAAGACTGATGCCCGTTTTCACCAAAACCCCCTATACTACCACATAAGTATGGGACCCTTTACCTAAAAGCTCCCCTAAACCAACCCCTATATAAAATTTCGTTTCACCATCACTTCTGTCACCTAACTAGGGGGCACATAACTATGTGACGTTTTTTTTTCGATGCTAGTGACTGGTTGTTCTTTGAACTTATCGATACATTTAAACGTTATAGTTTTTTGTCCATTTCTCTGAAGTATTTACACAAATAGGTACAGTTTATCATAAATAATGTTTTAATAGTAATTATCAATATTATTTCATTCATATTTCTAATTAAATTAATATTTTCTAGAATATTTATTCTGTATTTGCATAACAAAACTTGCATATAATCTGTGGTTATTTGTATTTGACAGTCGAGTGTAGACACTAACGGCTAACCTATTGTTTGTTTTGATCGCCTTGGCGTGTAATTTAAGTTTTATATCAATCTTTTGCATTCGGCAATCGTCATATTATAGTAAAATGGCCGAAAAAAGAAAGCGTAGTCAAAATTTCACAGTAGACGGGAAAGATAAGTTGGTTACCAGAGGTCCGTGGATCGTAACCACGCTCTGCTACCATGTTGAGGTTTTAGGTGGAAGAATAAGCAAACTCTGTTATTTATCGCAAATCATATTATATACAACATGTAACAAGTTTAATGCACATCTTGAAAGTACTTTGTTCAGAATCGGCAACTGAATCCATTTCCGTCATTTTTAATATTGTTTATTTTTAGTCTTAAAATAATTAAAATAACGTAAATTGTAGTCACTAATTTTTTTAAAAATTGAGCTATTCGAAAATAAACCTTAAATCAAAGCAGAACAGCTTATTTTTAAATGCATTTGTTAAATGGTTCCACGTTGACTTACACAAACGCACACATTAAAACAACACAATTAAAAAAAAATTGAGCTATTCGAAAATAAACCTTAAATCAAAGCAGAACGGCTTATTTTTAAATGCATTTGTTATATGGTTTCACGTTGACTTACACAAACGCACACATTAATACAACACAATAGACGGCAAAAGACAATAGCACACAATTGACCACCAAAATGTCTATCATCTATCTTTCACTAACGTAGGTAATAAACAACGGGAAAGAGCGAGACGTAATGTCTCGCTCGCGCTGGCGCATGACAAGCGCAGCGGGCGATGCGCTTAGACATGTTATGACAAGTACAACCGGCAATATCTATCTGATTCTATCAGTGAGTGCTGTGAAAACCTTTTTAAAAGTTCACTTGTTTACAAAATGTGTAATGGTGTATAATTTAATCATTCAACAACAAAGTGAAAAGTTCAACATCATCTTGATGTTGACTTGTCACCCCTGGACTTTCTCATTGTGGAGAAATATTAAATCACCAGTTTATTGTGACAAGAGAAAAAGTGCCGAGTAGTTAATTAATTAAGATACTAGCTGCTTTTGAAACAGTGAAAAGATGTGATTTGTGAGGAAATACTGAAGTGCTACGTGGACGACAGAAATGTGATTTAAGCCTGTAAGTTATTTTATTATTCTATTATTGTAAGTATTTAGATTCACAAGACAACTTTAAACACGCCGTTCTTGTTTATTTCTCTCATTGATATTCTTTTATTTTATCTGATTAAGTTAAGATAGTCACAATAGTCACTTACGATGTTAAGAAACAATAGATCGTGCATATTAATAACAAACAATAAATGATTCGACTGTCCACATCATAGCTTAAAAGTGTGATGGAAAGAAATACTCATAATATCTTTGGTAATATCAACAGTAGCCGACAAATTGTTCAAACATAATTTTTGTAAACCCCACTCTATCAGAGTGTGGTTTACAGACTGAATTTCATACATTTTGTTATATCGTATTGTGTTTCGTTCCTATCAGATCGCTGTTGTTTGTTTACCATAGCAACCGTTTCGTTTGTGTGCGTGCGCAGATTTAGAGTGACCACGATTTTCACTTTTAATTGAGTTAATACTTTCTTTAAAAAACATTATTTACGCAAATAAAAAAAATATTTCAATGCATGCATTATGATTGTAACAAGGTTTTCTAATTGGGGTGTCTGAGGATGTGCGTTATTTCCATTACACGTTGTATATTCATAAAACATTACCACGACACAATCTAATTATGAAGAAAATATAACCATAGTTACCAGTCAACATTATTAGTGTGGAGACACGCAGCTAGTGCTGTACATATCTCAACAGGTGAAATTGGTGTATATATTTAGAAATGTAATTTTAAATAAGAGAACAGACGGTACAACTAACTAAGCTAAGAACGAGGCTTGGATAAACCTCTGTACCCAATATAACTCAACGGGAATGATGTACAGGTTAATTTTAACATTTAAATAAAAACCAACATGCCATATTTTATCATTCTGCAAATTACCACATACATACATACATACATACAGAAGTAAAGATGCTCTCCTGCGTGTTTGGGAGAAAATGAAAAGTGAGGCAAAAAGGAGAATGACCAAAACTGGGCTATTTTGTGGCACGTTTGCTTCTAAACCATTCATATATGGAAAATCTTCTTTTATTTTATAATGTTATATAAATTAATTTTATGTTAAAGCGTAGTGGGGATTTTTAGTTCTAAAATAAAAGTATCTGCGTTGTTCCGGTCGTGACATCGCCATTTCATATTCAAAACTCATTAAGCATATTTCGGCAAATGTTTACAGTTTTTTGCAATCTCCTTTTAATAAGGAATAATGACATTCACAGTGCAAACAGTGTGACATAGCAAAAGTTCTAATAAGCAAAGTAACACCAAAATCTTATGATATTTTGAAACATGTATCGTGGTGAAATATTTTCTATAAATAATATGTTTATCCTTTTTGCACGAAATAATGTTTTGTACTTAGATGTTTTGTATTTATCAAAAATATGGGAACATATTTTATGACACTGGCATCCACAATGTCTAACGTCAGTTATAAAAAGGTACTCTGTGGTCGGTCGTTATAAAGTATATCATCTATGCTCTGTGGTCAGTTATTTTGACATGAAAACAGTCAAACTGCTTTTTCTCGTATGAAGGTTGCGTTTGTGTTTCGTTAATATTCTGGAAAATAAGTAATTTACCTACTGTGATTTACATTGAGTTGAGCAATCCTTTGAAGGCTTAACAAGTGTGTTTACTAGATTTTGACACAGGACTCTATTGGTAACATACGTACCTATGTCGTCTAGACGTAGAACAACTAACCGTGGTGAGGATCGCTGTCTTATTAACTGTTCCTTTGAGGTACCTCGGCAGCACGGCACGTCCATTCTTTGGACGAGCTATCTCATTCGGTGCTCAATATTTTGACATCATGGATAGCGCCAGTCTATGTAAGTGTTGTAAGTATATTTCTCTTCACAATTCTTACAATTATCTCTCTTAGCCGAATACTCAGATGGACTTTAACTTCTTTGTTTCAGGAATAGAATGGAGTCTTATGTTTAGAATGCTACACATTAATTGAAGCTGTTGCAACTTTTGAGGCCACCCCTGCACCACATTATGGTATACCTACGGTATATTGTAGGTCCTAAAGATCCTGCTTCATTGGTATATGATTCATTTGAAGAAGATTTATAATAACAAATAAAATGAAAAATAACATAATAACTGTGTTTCATTTGCCTATTAAGCATTAAACAGTTCAGTTTTAATGCCAATTTTTAATAAGTGTAAAGTCCAAAAGAATGAGATTATCTTTTGCCAACTAGCGTCATTTAATTCTCATTAATTGTACCACATAGTATTGGGAATTTCTCAGTCAGAAATATAATATATCAGACTGAAAATACCCCAAACTTATATAATGTACAGGCGTTCAAATGTATGTAGCTTTGCTTCGTAGCTCCACTTGTTACAACGTTATTCTATATGAATCAAATATATATTGGAGACTTAAAATAACATACATACATACATATACTCACGCCTTTTTCCGTCGGGGTATACTTAAAATTAATGCCGATAATATGATAATCATATCGTCATAGTCCTAGCGTTATCTCAGTTGCATCCAATACTTAAACGCCTAGAAGCCCGCTTACAAGACTAACCAGACGTGACAGAATATCAGCTTTTCGACATAGCCACTGCCGTCTAACCTCCTTAACTCAAAGGACATCTCGATTTGCCGTGGTTTAGTCCAGTATCAGTTTATTTGAGGGTACTGACTCCCCGTAACAACTGTCAAAGATCTTCATGACAGCCGGGACCGAGGGCTTAACGTACCTAGTCTCCAAAGCACGGGCGTTAACTAATTTACTACTAGTAATATGATTAAATCATATGACTATTACGAAACTTAACCTCAAAATATTTGGAATCTTAAATGTCCGATATCTTAGAACTGCCGCCGAATTTCGTATTTATTTTTTCCTGATTTAATTACGACTATATTTTCTACATATTACTGGTCAAACCATCAAGAAGCAAACTTAGCCCAACTTCCATACAAAAATGGTCATTCTCCTTTACAACTCAAGAAACAGGAGTTGTACACACAACCTGTTCCGATAGAACAGGTGGAGGACCATCAACCATTAAAACAGACCCAATACTGGATTTGATGTGTCGAGGTTGCAGTGGTATTGCTGCTGTTTTAGACTCGAATTCAGTCATCACCATACCAATGTCACAGATCAATGCCATAGATTGAGAACCCACCAGTGAAGAATCCCAGGCTATTATTTTAGATGCTGAACTTGTTACGGTAAGTACTGGCAGATTTATATTGCCCTAGGCCTTTTTGTACTGTACTAAGGTAATAAATTGTGAAAGGACTTCTCTATCTTTTTGTAACATTACCTTTTATGCAATAAACTGCTGAAGCTGATCTGATCTTGATCAAACTTATATTAAAGAAGCTGGCCATGCTTCTTATGGTAATCATTTGTATACTGACGAAATCACAGTAAGCTCTATTACTTACACAAATATGTTTTCAGGACATGTCGTTAAAAGAAGTGAAGGAAGATGATACGATAATGAACACATCATCATGTTCAAAAGTATTAGCATCTCCGCTTTGGAAAAGGCGTAGGCCTGTACTCAAAGAACAGAACCATCCACAAACAGACGTTGTGTCTACCCTGTGTACAGGATTTCAAGATGTTAATAATAAAAAACTTCAAGGTGAAGATTTAAAAAACAAATTGTTGGAAGAAGAACTTGAATTTAAAACAAGCCTATACAAACTACAGTTAGAATCGGCGAGAAAAGATTTATAAATAAAAATAGAAGTACTAGATCAAATAAAAGGTATGTAATAATATAAGAAAACAATTAATTAACATTATTACATTAATTTATTGCATGTAACAAGCTATCAAAATAATTTGTAATTTGTAATCGTCGAAATCCATATGTGTTCTGTGATGTAATGTTGGTAACACTTGCTATTTGCCCAAATTCATTTTTTAATTTTCATGTTCATTTCTTAAAATGCAAATATTGTGTAAGACACAACATGCAATGATGACGTTGACAGCATATTTTTATTCTAATCGAATACCTATGGCCAAGACAGGAAAACGTCGCTTTAAGTCGTCGTCGTCGTCGCTACATTTCTCGTTTTTATGTGAGCTTCATTATATTTTTGCTGTCCTCTTGTTGTAAGATTTAAGTAAGGTGTCAATAGATGATTCTGAAAAGAAAAATAAATATTTCTGCTGTTTTATAAGTTCTTAATATTATAATTTACTTTTCAGGTGGAAACTTCAATCTGAAGAATTTATTTGGTGTGCCAAAGAATGATTAAAGAGAAATTGTATTTTTTAAATAAATTGATTACTTATGTACGATACATGGATAGTATTATTTAATTCTGTAGGTATCTTCCTATTGTATACTCGTACTAGCTAGCTATAATTAATAGCTATAATTCTTATTTCCATATTTTTCAGTTTTCACCTTCAATGGGTATCCACTGTCACCCAGCAAATAGCTTTCAGGATAGTCTCCTCTTTCAAATCTTCTGAATGTATTGCTATTTTGATAAATAGCAGAGTCGTGTGTTGAACCTGGCCAACGTGCCACAACATCTCTAATTAATAAATTGGCTGATGCTACTGTCTGAACATTTATGGACATGTATCCCTTCCTATTTCTAAATAGCTCTGCATCATCTCCACCTTAAACAAATCATACATAACATCACATTTTGTTCTGTGTAAGTTCCAAACCATTTGATAAAAGTTTCATTAAAGTTCTGACTTTGTTAAACTAATAAGGGTATATAGTCTTGAAGTTTCACCTGGTGATTGAATTTTCACATGTGTACAATCGATGCATCCAAGAACATTAGACAATCTTGCAATATTATAAAATTCCATTTTCACTTTTTCTTGCTCCTCACTTGAATTAGGGAAGTTGACAAACTCTGAACGTAAAGTTACAATTGCAGCAGATACTCTTTTTATTATTCGACTGCAAGTAGCCACACTGATCCCACCCATATCTGCCACAGGTAACTAGTGATTACCCGTAGCATAAAACCTCAGTGCTATTAATAATTGATTGATTGGAGATATATAATTATTTCTGAAATAAAATAAAAGCAAATTAAATATGTAAGGACAGCATTATTAACTGGATACCTTTACAACTGTATCATAAAAATTGTCGCAGCGTCACCTAACAAAAAAAATGCCATGCGCACAGTCATCATGCGCATAGGTACTACGTACAATGTTATTGTATGTTTAATTTAATTTACGGGCATTTTATAAAAACATGTTTAGCAGTTACTCACCTATTATCAGGAAATTCTAAGGAGTGTTCAATCTTTTCCAATAAATACAACACTGACGATTTACATAACCTATATCTCCGAAAAAAATCAATTTCATCAAAACTTTCCAAGAAATTTGGTCGTTTTCGATATATTTTTGGTCTACGACGGTTATTTACGTCGAATATAATAGAAACAGTTTCTAAATTATCCAAAAATTCATATAAATCACTATCCATCTTCGTTGCTTAAAGGATCACTCACGTAAGTGCCGGTTTATGGGCCAAAATGTCGGCCACCTAAATTTAGGGGACCTTTTAACGTTTAGATGACCCCTAACAGCTGGTGAAACAGAAACCACCTTTTAACGGCCCCCTATCCATGGTTAGGGGATCCCGTAAACTTAGGGGATGTTGGTTAAAACGGGCATGAATGCCCTAAAAACAGACATGTCCAAATAATACTACTACTCATGAAAATTTTAGGTAGAGCCTTGCCGATTTCAGCATGAATGAGCTGACTCGATCGGGGAAGAACTACCCTCTCACAGAAAATCGGCGTAAAGTAACAGTACCTACCTATACTATTGCGTTTCATTGGGTGAACATGCGGTCTGCAATACTTGGACAAAACCCCAGATATGGAACGGATAAGCATTATTCCCGCGTTTAAAAAAGGTTATTTTACCTGATTAGGATTTGTTGTAGCCGAATAAAACACACAAGGCATTTTAAATAATTTTATTTACTTTTTAAATAATTCGACCTGGTACTTTTACAATTCTATTTTATAACGTTCTTAAATAGGTAATATGTCCCATTTACGCCCAATACGTCGGATAAAATATGTGTTGTAGATATTTTAAGCAATAAATTGTAAGTACATTAAATTCTATTATATCCGAAGAGCCACCTCTGGACGATGTAAGTTAACTGAGCTTCGGAGTATTTGCGAGTGATGTCGCTAATAGTATTTGAATCATTTTGTATTTGTTTTCAACAGTTTTCATGAATGGCAACACTAAAATTGCCTATGGTGAAATGCATTGTATTCTTTGTATTGTACTAAAATACCCAAATACGATTATTAAAATGTAACCGCCCTTCATCTATCCATAAGATTAATCATCGCCATTTCGGTGTACAATTCTCACCGTTTAAATAGCTAGCAACATGCCGAAGTTTGCTCAGCTCTATTGGTGTAATTGTACGCTTGGAACCGGACTCTAGTAAAGCTAATGGTTAAACTCGGAACGATTGGCAGCTAATAATCTCAAGAGCGTGTTTAGTCTGTGGTGAAGTTCTGTGTGCTGCACTTGTCTTTAAGCTGTGGTAAATAATTTTGAACTGTTCTAAAATGCATGTTTCACATGTAACTTCCTCTTCCACAGCAGATCTTGGTATGGTAGCACGTGCTGTTTCCGCATTTTGCGTAAACAAGATCTTACATAAGGCTTAGTGATGCCTTATGAAAGATCAGGATCACACCGCTGACTTTTCGGAGTTATGCGTATTTAAATGTTAATTAATAAATTCTCCGTGTCTCGAAGAGCAGGTTAAGCACTTAATTCATCGGTTCCGACTACCCTGCAAGCCAGATAACGTTAAGACGTTAATGATTAAGTACTTTAAGAAATTTTTACTAAATCTCACTGAAGCATCAATTAAATATGATATGTCGAGTTTTAGTAACAAGAACATTTCTTGCTCATATAGAATGAATACTATAAAGCTGTGTCTCCTTCAAAGCATAGTCGACCAACTTTTATGTTGTCAACACGTGTTGGTAACAAAAACATGCATGAGGCTGCGTCTCCACTAAAAAGAAATAAATTGTCAATAGTTGGCAATTTTTCTTTGGTTGAGATGCTTATGGCAATTTCGCTAGCAGCCTAACGATTTCATTTTCATTTCAGTTAGACCTTCTTCAGAAAAATGTAACCAATTTTCAGCATTTAAACAATAGTGAAGTCTATAGCAGTATTCTTTTAACTGTATTCTATTAACGATTGCATTTGTTTTCAGATCATGCTTACTTGGGCACAGGTCTCTTCCCACAACGAGTATGTTACTTTTTCACTGGATTGTTTAAAATATAGTTTCCGTAACTATCATTCATTTTACGTAACTAAATTGGCGTGATACGTATAAATCTACGTGCTATGGCGTGAAATACTTCTAATCCACATTCTTTTAAGCGTAGCCAATCACGCGGTGACTGCGTCATTCAATGATAACGCGTCAATGGTGACATTATCTTGCCTTCCGAAACGTATGTCTTTTGAGCATCACGTTTACTGACTAATAATAATAAATAAATTCATCATTAAATATTATTTAGCGGGTCTTAGTCGCGATAACTGACTTATTTAAAGGCATAAATAAATACCTCTGATATTCTCCTAGGTTTCTATCGCCTTGCAACGGTGGTGGTCGCGGAGGGACTGTCTCTGTCTGTATTTATGAATGGAATTATTTTTATGATCTGCACGTATTTATTTGTTAATTAGCCGGTAAGAGAAATTGCTTTAAATTAGTGTTAATATGCATGATTTGCTCAAATCACACATATAGGGCAAATTAAGTAAAAGCTCAAAAGGCGTAACATCAAAAATCTCACAAAGCTTTTCTCTTAATCAGTGTTAACAATTTATATCAATAGATAGTATTCATACCATTACCACGTGCATAACACATGCAACTATTATTGTTAGTGAACTGATTAAAAAATGATTGCTAATTATGATACCTACAACAAAATCTAAAATTAGAATTAAGTACCAGATAACGCTACATAACGTGTGCTGTCTCATTTAAAATTATTAAATCGATTAAAGTGTGCCGCTTCATGCAAAGAGGCGTGACTCGACAATTTCTTCAATTTCAATAACCTATATAAACGAATCGGTTGACGGAATAACTATCAGTCTAAATCGAGTTTTCGCCAAAATCAAGTCATGAGCGTTCAAACTATTCGTCCTACGGATGTGCGTGGTCCAGCACTTGATTCCCAATTTGATCGAAATCAACACCTACAATGTATGCGGTCAACCATTGTCTATCGTCAAAATGAAGAACAGCAACAGCACTACTCGAAAGTAGTAAAAAAACCCAGTGAATATCAGAAAGTGTGTCCTTTTTTGTGTGCTTTGTGGCATAGTCTATGCTGAAGTGTAAATATTTTGCCCCAGGCTTCTGCATTGTCAATGTATACGAAATCTAGATTTGCGCACTAGGCCTGTGTCTATATCAGTAGCGAATTCTACTGATCGGAGATATGTCAAATCGACAAATAAAAGAAAGTTACCAAGAAAAACTTAAGCCAAGCTGAATTTAAACTCAAGATTAAAAATACCAGGGAAGACACGTACTGGGTCTTCCTACGCAAGAGATAAAACCAAATACTGTGCCCTTTTTGGACCTTTTAGCAGGCCTCCTTCACTCGGCCGTACCTACAGCGATAAGTGCCTACACTTTGGCGCGGCTTCCACGCCGCGTCGTCACCGCTCGCGCGCAGGGCTAGCTAATAACGTGAATTTTAATAGTGAACAATAAAAATGTTCACATCACAAGTCTGGTGCAAAGTATTGCTCATTTAACGGATGTGTGTCGGAAGCAACTTGAAATTTTGATTTTATTTATTTTACGAGAGCAACTTGAAAATTGTACTTTTTATTTGTTGAGATATCTCAACGATTATGGTTTCAAATTAATGATCTAGTTCAAAAACCATTTTATCTGTTTGAATCATGTAAATCGGTCTACGCGTTTAGGAAATAACTAAGAATTAGTATAGTGAAAATGTAAATCACCAGAATTTTTGTGGTTTTCGTTCTATGAGCACAAATAGTGGGATAGGATACTTATAGTATAAATATTTATTATTAGGTACGTGGTCAAGTAGGTAGATAGACGATGAATAAATATTATAGTAGCAGCGGCAAGTTGACAACCCTAGCGCACCGCTCCGCGCCAAACAGCGACTGCGTTATGTGTTAGAAAAGAGCGGGAACAGTTAGGTCAATATCGCGTTAGGTACTGAATGCTCATGCGAGCTGAATTGCACTTTCTTGCTTAGTAGCAAGAGTCGCCATTTCTTTAAATTGGTTTGCGAAGTGGTGCTTCTGTTCGTAAGAACTATCTATTCTGTGCTTTTAGGCCCTAGACAGACAAATAAGCATTGAGAGAAATTATTTCTAAACTTCTCTGTAGGTTAAGTAAATTATAAGTTTAAGTTAAGTATGATTGTTATTTACCAAAGTGAAAACGGGCTGTGATAAAAATGTTATGAATAATTGTTTAAAATAAAATTTAAAACTCTTAACATGTTTTTCTTTCATGTATAGTCAGCTGTACAAAATAAAATCACAAATAGGTACATTTTAACCTTATCTTGTTTCAGCTTCGCGAATGTGCTATTGATGATATAAAAAATAAGTTTAAAAACTATAACCCGACTACGTAAAAAAGGGAGTGAAAAATAACGAAACAAGAAAATAGCTCACTCGGATATAAAGCCTGATAATTATATGTACAATCAAGCTAGAGTGAGTTTGAAATAAGTGCCATGAAAAATATTTCTACGAAAACATAATATCTTGCATTGGGAATATTTGTTATGTTCAGCAAACAATTATGAATCATAAAATAAAAGAAATACATACATATGACTGTTTCCTGTCCGACAAAACATTGAATCATTGAATACCTACAACTTTTAGATTGTAAACGTGCATTAATTCCGCTTAAAACTTTCTAAAAAATAATCGTATGGATGTACCTACTGTCAAGTAACTCGGTGTATAAAAACGATTTGTCTCACGTCATTTTCAAACACAGCATTTTTAATTTAATTTAATTTTTCATGGTGACCTTTGTGAACCATTTATTTTACTTACGAAAAGTTGAATAAAATATATCGTCTTTGTTCACAGACCTCGCTAACACATTAATACGAAAATATTTATTCAATCATCTTATCCGCTAATCCAGTCGAATGTAAGCGGGCTGAGGAAAATCTATCGCTTTTTATTTGAACACAAAGAAACGAGTATTACAATCCTCTTTGAGTATTTTATTTTAAAACACAATAAATATATTACTACGTATATACAGATGAAGGGCAATCTGAAAAAATATTCGATTTGGAAAAACCTGTTTATAATTATTTTGTTTTATTCCCACAACTGCTTACATCGTACAGCCTTTCGAAAGTTCTTTCCTTATTTGCGTCACCCTAGCATTGTGAGATAATACAAGGATTTTGTCTACTATTGTACCACGCTGGCCTAAGTTGTTGATATATTGATCGATATCGAGGTCTCTTCGCAAGGATACTTTTCGTTTCGTATATTTTCTTTATTCGCGACATCCATGGAATGAAATGGGGTAGTAATACTGTGTATTCTTAATCCATAAGCAAAATAAATAATATACCTATGAGTAAAAATTATGAGTTTCTTTTTCCTAGCGTTATCCCAGTTTCAACCCGGGATCCGCTTACTAGGCTAACCGGATTTGACTGAATATTAGCTTTTCCACGGAGCGACTGCCTGTCTGACCTCCGCAACCCAAAGGGATAGCGATATTCCACGATTTAGACTAGTGTCAGTTTATTCAAAGATAGGTACTGACTGCCTATAACGACTGTCAAAGATCTTTATGACAACCGAGAACGAGGGCTTATCCTGCTCTCCGAGGCACGGGGCCAGCGATAAATAATAATTCAATACGTACATAACTCCGAAAAGTCAGTGGTGCGCGCCTAGGATTAGAACCCAATACCTTCTGCATGGCAGTCTGTTCGTATTTCCACTAGGCTATCGCTGCCTTAGGAGTATGTGATTTTATCTGTCTCGTTTCTTCTTAGTTTAGGTACAGTTTACAGAAAATTAAAATTCCTACAATGATGACAATGTATGTACATGAAAGAGCTTAATCCAATTACACTGCGAATCCTTGTATAAATTTATTAGAACATAAACAGCATACCTATTTTTATTAATGTCTTTACATTTTGTATTGCTTACGCTAGTAACTTCAAATATCGGTTGTTCAACTATAATAAAACAGAAATAATGCCAAGTTATAAATATATGTAGTACATAAAATAAAAATTGGAATTTAGGTGGCGGTTGTGAAGATAAAAAATAACTAAGGTAAAAATATACGGAAAAGAAAAATAAAATTCATTACTACTGGAGATAAGGGAACTCAAGTTTTTTTAATGCAATTGCAAAGCATTCCTGCATCTAACATCTGCAGAAGTCTGGAGAAATTGGTGGTGCCTTAAACCAAAGATTATGCAACCTACGGCGGACTTATCTGGCCCAGTCATGCCTATCTATATACGTATATGTGTGTGATACAAAAAATTCAAATGTAGGTCTTGTCTGTGTCCATTGATTTTATGTATTCCACTTTCAAATGAAAATGTTATTCGCGTCTGTTGATTCTATGTAGGTATGCTTGTTAAGTCCTCGCGATACTGAATTTATTCCTGGTGCGGCAGTAGTCTAAACAAACAATTAATTAAAAGATAAACACGTGTTACACAGTAACATGCAACAATAGATCTCATCATCAGCCATCAACAGTCCACTGCTGGACTAGGCCTCTCCTTTGAAAGGAGGAATTGGCCTACTATACCACGCTGGCCAAACGGGTTGGTACCACACGATCTCGATCTATAATAGTCGAAAACAAAATTATTTCTCAATAATTGAACCAAACATCATGGTGACACCTTTCACCGATGTAACGATGAAATGCATTTCCTTGACATTATCAATACCATCAAATGTTACGATTATTACATAAGAATAATACTATTTGTAGTTACATAGACGTACGTCAAACATACGCAGATTAGTCACAATCTGAACTTCTTCAGTAGTTTGAGGTGTCCTCACAGTTTTCTTTACTACAAGTAACATATAGTACACACAAGGGCAGCTAAAAAGTAACAGCTTTCGTCAGCCACTTACCGTTTTTCTTCATTCTTTGGTCATGGTACGTTTTATGTCACGGCGCTTGGTCACAGGAAATGTATCGCTACATTTGAGATTTGCTAGACCAAGGAATGAAGAAAAACTACTGTAGCGCTTTTAACAGTACCGAAATACCATTATTCTCATAGCATAGGTACCTTCATATTGTGTCACGCTGACATCAATACATTTAACTTTTACGATATTTCTCAGATGAATATCGAACCTACAATATTCTACGCAGTAATAAAGAGGCAAGGAGATCACTTAAACCACTACGCCTGCCACGCTATAACTTCAACCGGAAACGTAAAAGTATAAAATTCCTCTTCATTTTAAACTTTTCAGCACTCCTTAGCCACTGAAACCACTTCCTTAATTCATTGAAATAAAAGAAATAAAATCCAATTTGTACCGCAAAAAAACCAGAACATTCAGAAGAGCCTTTTTCTATTAAGTTGTAAGAGAAAAAGTTTATCCATTTGATCCATTAAGCCGAGGCGAGACACTTTGGTTACTATCGTACATTCTAATAATATTCGTGATAGTTTCTATTTATTACCTAATTCTGTGTTTTTAGGGGATTTAAGTTCCGTGGAATATGTTGTTTATTTTGTGCTGTTTGCGATTTGTTTTTAAAAGGACGGTTACTTTGTGTTTGTTGCTACGTCTTCACAGTTGTGAAATTGGGGTATAACAACCTTATTTTGAAACACGGGCACGACATAGATCGAAGTTTAGTGCTAGTTGTGCTAACACGTAGTTTCTTTAGTATATAGTGCAAAAATCTATCGCTTTTCATTTTTGTAAGGCGTCGTCTTTTAAACGTGAATTTGGGTAACGGTTTCCTATTTATGGGACTAAAAATTAAACAGAAATGCGAACGACCAGAAGAGTAAACCTGTGCTATCAGAGCAGCCATACTTACAATAATATTGTGCTTTACATACGCCTGGTATACTAATGGAATGGAAAGAAAGTGGAGAGAGAATCATCATCATTGAACCATTTTATCATAGTATATAGACAATGGTTGACACAGCGAACTGTTCAGAATGGATCGGTATTGTCACTAGGTTCGTTATGGGTTTCTCTTTCTTTCCATTCCATTAATATACAATGGCGTTCCACCGAGTAACGCCTGGTTCAATCGAGTATATTAAGAAACCTACTATAAAGTCGATTTTAACCTATAAATAAAGTGATCTAATTTTGTGTAAATGATTGGACCCTAAGACAAGAGAGAACTTTGATCCAAGAAATAAACTTTGAACTTTAGTAGCATAATATGGATTGTTATCAAATTGAAATTTCGGATAACGGTGACATATATTTTGAGAATATGTCGTCAAAATATTATTGTAGTAAGTTAAATTTTGTAATCATGACGACGCGTAATTACCCAATTTGTTTGTTACAATTATTATAGGAAATTATTTCCAGGAAATCGCTTCTGTAAAGGACAGACACATTACTGAAAATGTATAATATATTTTTACTGGATTTTTACTGCCTCCGCGGTCCAGTCTTAGATACACTGCTAGCTCTAATAGCAGCATACGTTTCAAATTCACTATATTACTACCTTCTTAGTGCGAGGAAATAAAAAAGTCCATTTTATTTTGATTTTTATAGACTCACGCCTGTAACCCGAAACGAAAGGGTAGGGAGAAGTGTAATATTACACCCACATTTCCATGAATTTTTAGGTACCACGTAATAGAGGGCGAGCACATTGCCGTTACCGGGCACATTTCCAGACTCCGTGCTACTGCTGAGAATTCGGAAAACTCTGTAACACTTTTGCCCGACCCGGGAACCGAACCCGGGATCTCTCGATCAGTAGATGCAAACGCTATCCACTGAACTACGGAGGCAGTTTTTATATTTTATCTCATATTTCTATGTGACCGCGATAACTGAGAATAGCTGAAAAGCGTTTTTGATTTATAACTAAAATACTATAGTATCTTTGACAATAACATCTTGAGGGGAGCCGTGTTTGTTCCATAATATACATATAGCAAACGCTGTTATTCTTTTTTCCAATTCAACCCAAAAATGTTGCGACAGAAAACACCCGTTTACGTCCTTCACGACCAAAAAGAACCCAAACTTGTAAAATCCATTAAGTCTGGAACCGTGTAACTTTTTGCGGGGACCGAAATTTTGTCCCAAACATCTTGATAACTCTTTTTGGATCAACCGAAATGATTTACGTCTGTTTTTTTGTTGTAGATAAAAACAAACGCTTTCCCCTCCAGCTGTCGGGAAACGCCGAGATTTGCCCTGTTCGTGTTTTTAGGGTTCGGTATCCGTGAGTTTCTAAAAACCTTTCAAACATTCGCGATCCACTAGTCTGTTTGTCAGTGGACTGTATCTCATGAACCACAATCAAAGTCAAATCATTTATTCATCTAGGTGACGCTTATGAACGTCAATTTTTTAAAGTTAATCACTTAATGAATCTACATTTTCCTTACAATATTAGCGATGTAGTGCGAGTCAGACTAGGTCATTAAGGGTTCCATACCATACATCCTACTGGACATTTTGGCACGCAAAACTACACTATGTGCATTTTAAATGTTAAATACGTTTGTAATATAAAAAAGGGGCGCTGCAGCAATATTCAGCGCTATACCTATATGTATAGCTCATACGTAAGTATGTAAAAAATGGGTAGCGTTCTATCTAAGGCAGCGATAACCTAGTGGAGATACCAACAGACTGCCATGCAGAGGGTATCGGATTCGAATCCTAGGCGCCCACCAATTACTTTTCGTTAGTTAAGTGCGTATTGAATTGTTAATTATCGCTTGTCTTGGGCCTCGGAGAGCACGTTAAGGCGTCGGTCCCGGTTGTCATGAAGATCTTTGACAGTCGTTATAGGGCGTCAGTATTTGTAAATAAACGGACACTAGTCTAAAACATGGAATATCGCTATCCCTTAGGGTTGCGGAGGTCAGACAGGCAGTCGCTCTTTTGAAAAGCTAATATTCTGCCAAATCTGATTAGACTAGTAAGCAGACTCCAGGTTTAAACTGGGATAACGCTAGGAGGATGATGGGTAGCGTTATATCGTATACGATAATACGGAACGCTTAGTGTGAATCCGACTCTTCTTTGCCCGGCTTTTTATTCTCGTTTGTCAAGCGGACAGTCTAATTTAGATGATATGTTCTATGGGAGTTACATTCCCTTGTTTCCTTTTTCTTCGTTTTTTTCATAATATCGCGATGAAGAATGGTGATGGTAATTTAAATATCCCTCACGGTATTTTGTTGTTTTAAAAGAGGTTTGACGGTACCTGCAGTAGGGACGAAAAATACCGCTCCGTGTAGAAAGCAGCATTAAATTAATGAAAAAACGTTAATAGTGATTACTTTATATCTGCTTTCGCTACGTCTTTTTTTATAGTAGTAGGCAAACGAGCAGACGTATTGCCTGATGGTAAGCAATTACCGCCGCCCATGGACACAACACCATAGGAGTCACAAGTGCGTTGCCCGCCCCTTGGGCATGGGAAAAGGGATAGGATGAGGAGTGGGATGAGGGAGAAGGAATAGGAGATAAAGCCTACGGCACTCTCACTCACCGAACGAAACGCAACCGTTTAAGTACTGTTACTTTACGTCGATTTAGAGGGTAGCTGAAATCAGCAAGGCTCTACTACTTGATATCAGCAAATTGAAGAATTATTACAAGCTTTTATTTACTTTCACAGGTGTCGGTGTCTGTATTGATATCATGCCTTTATCATGCAAGATTTTTGCATGATAAAGTAAATTACTTGACAATGCAATATTATGAATTATGTTACTAAGTAACTGTAGGGCGTGCGCCCGGTGTTCACTTTGTACTACAGAGTGAACGCCGAGCGCACGCCGGGCGTACGCTCGAGGAACGCTGTCGCCCAATGTGAGGTCGTCCTAACTGTAATCACTTATGTTTGGTTGTGACAACAATAAAATGTTTTCCATATCACTTCATTTTCATTTACTTCAATAACCTCGTAGCAAGAGTTGATCACCAAAACCTGTGATAGATTGAAATGAAACTTCTCAAGTTTAACAGGAGAAGTTTAAAGACAAGGTAATATCAGTATACAGAGAACTTGACTAGGTTTTTGACGAAAATAATTATATAACACCTAAAGATTTTTATTAGTGACTTAATAATATTATTAGTGAAAGAAGAATTTTATCATTAACGCCACGGCCATTTTTACAAGATATTACCATCCACCGAAACATTGACACGCCTCGTTGAAACGCCACCTAAAAGCTACTTGTAGTGAAATCAACAACTGCGTACGCGCCTCTGAAGCTCAATGACCAAGCGATATTACACCTATTTCTAATGACAATAAAATTTAAAATCTTTTGGTTCGAAGACTGCTCGTTGCGCTGCCGCCGGTTGCTGATCTTTCTATAAATGAGCCTTAGATATCGCCAGCCAATCAAAACGTAGTATTTACTCCGCCTACATCGAAACACATGCCGCGACGTAGATCATTGGTAATGGTGATATAGAACCGTATTGTTAGATAATAGTTACGTAAGTAAAGGTTATACCAAGCCCCCATCATTGGCTCCAATTCGCGCGATAAATACCTATCATTTCGTGTACCGCTGTCGGTCCAAACGACAGAGGGCCGCCGCACGCCCGGCTGTTTGTACGCAAGGCACGTTTCCCGCGCTTTCTTATAGAAATGCCGAAACCACGAAGCTATTGTGCAGTGGATGGGTGATAAAGGCACAAAACAAATGAAAACTTGTTGTTTTTTCATTGCCGAAGGAAAAACAATGATTTATGTATAATTAAAATTTGATCTACAAATTGACACCATTTATTTTATTTAGAGCAAAGGTAAGAAAGGAAATACTAGGTATGTAAAGGTTCGTTAATTTATAACTTTAAGTTATTAGAAATAAATATAAATATTGTTTTGATTAAATAAAATCTACTACCTACTACGTACAATTATAATACATTTTATTTCTTTTATAATTATAACATATTAATAATTGTTAATTTTATTAAATATGTTAACAATAGGTATTTACTAACTGACTTGTATATATATAGGTATTTAGCAACTAAAATATGGTTATTTCGCAACCTTTGTTTTATTACTAAAATCATCAAAAGAACAACTCTAGCGCCTTCGTTCGATGACGCCCTTGTACGTACAGACACACAATCTGCAACTCTTTGCATGAGTACTTAGGGTACATTTCTCTTCACTGCGAACAACTGCTATTATTATTAAGAATTTGTAGGTGATTATAGCGTAGGTATTTTCGCATCTGTATGGGAGTGATTTATCTGTTACAAAGTAACTATTTAGTAATCTGTGGTTATACTGTCTCGAGGATAATGTAATAATATGATAAAGTACACGTGCTGGAATTTAATACCACTTTAAGTAGTTTATAGACACGTATTTTTATAGGTTACGGATTAGGGAGTAGATTAACTAATGTTGGTATTGAGAGAATAGGTAATAAGGACACCTACGGTGGCGATGCCAATGGCATAATGAAGTACGATTCAAGATCCTAAGCCGCACTATTTTAAGTTTTACACACTCTAAGTCTTGAATATTGTAATACAATAAAAAAACAACACAAAATCACTTCATCTCGTCTCGGCCTTACAAATGCCATAAAAGACATCGAATGCTACGACTTCTCTAAAATTATGTCAATGGACGATCCTAATCTAGCAACGAATGATCTGATATGTATATTGTTATCCATAGTAACAAGAAATACTATCCATAGAACTATTCCATGCAAAATCAGAATCATCAAACCTTGGATTACTGTTGGGTTACTGAGATGCATTCGTAACCGGGATAGAATGCACAAAAAAACTAACAAAGAACCTGATAATGCAATTCTCAAACTCACATACCTACGTTATCGCAATTTTTGCAACAACCTGTTAAAAACATTAAAAATTGAGTATAGGAAGCAAGAGTATTTGAAAGCTAGGAACAACCCAAGAAAAATGTGGGATACTATAAGAAAAATTACAGATTCTAAAATCAACTCACATTTACCATCTGAACTCTTAAATCTTTTTCACTCACCCCTAAAATCAGTCGACTCTGTTAATCACTATTACACACAAGTTGGCAAGAATCTAGCGAAGAAAATCACTTACTCTAAGGACAACTCTCAAACATTGTTCAAAAATAGACATACTATGCCAAACTCGTTAGTCTTGCTGGATACGGATGAGAGGGAAGTCGAGCTTATGATCAAAGAGCTTCGGACTGACAGCGCTCCAGGTTGGGACGGTATACCTCCTAAATTACTAAAATCTACTAGCAACATCCTAGTACCTCTAATAACGCACATTTGTAAACTCTGTCTATCTACGGGTGTTTTCCCTAGAGCACTAAAAAAAGCTGTAGTACATCCCATTTTCAAATCGGGTAGCAGAGACAGTGTCAACAATTATCGCCCTATCTCGGTTCTCCCAGTAATTTCGGAAATTTTGGAAAAGATACTCTACAAGAGGCTGAACGGTTATGTAAACAAATTCAGACTTTTATCGCTGAACAGTTTGGCTTTCGAAGGGGTTTATCTACCGAATATGCTACGCAGACATTACTTAATTGTGTGGTAGACAAAATCGATAAAACTTTAAATGCATGGGTGTATTCCTGGACCTCTCGAAGGCATTTGATACTGTCTCTGTTCCCATCCTCCTTTCCAAGTTGGAGTCGATTGGGGTACGCGGCACTGCTTTTGAATTATTCAAGAGCTTTCTATCCGACCGAACAGAGTGTGTTAAAATAGGAGAATTTTTTAGCGGACAGGAATCCGTAGAGTTTGGTGTCCCACAAGGAAGTCTAATCAGTCCTCTCTTATTCTCCATCTATGTGAACGAGCTCTGTGCACTCTCACATCCATCTGCAAATATAGTAGCCTATGCTGATGACACTGCAATTGTAATATATGGACGTGATTGGCATGAGACATCAGTCATTGCAGAAAATATATTAAGACAAATTTCTTGCTGGCTGTCCAAAAATAGCCTTACCTTAAATGTAGACAAAACAAATTTTGTCACCTTCAGCTCTCGACCTTCGACCCAACCAGCTGAACACTCAATATCGATCAAGGTACACTATTGCAACACAAAACCCACCTACATAACTTATCCTCACGCATCAGAAAACTTATATTTGTTTTTAAAAAACTAAGACTATTAGCACACACTGATATCTTAAACATGGTTTACAGCGCACTTTGCGATTCCATTGTAGGCTACTGTATCACTGCCTGGGGAGGAACCGCAAAGACTACGATCATAGAAGTAGAACGTGCCCAACGTGCTGTGCTTAAAGTTCTTCTGGGCAAAACCTTTCGCTATCCCACTCACAAACTGTATTCGGATCACAGATCCCTCACAGTCAGACAAACTTTCATTCTTCGCACAATTTTACGTAAACACGCCGCTATTCAACCTCCAGACACCTCTAGGCCCATCCCAAGAAGAAGACCTATCCCCGCTTGTCCGAAACTACGTGTAAACACTACGTTTGCACAATGACACTATAATTTTTTGAGCTCTCTGCTATATAACAAACTGCACACAAAACTTAACATTCACTTGCTAAACGCGTACCAATGTAAACAAAAAATAAAAGATTACCTCAAAACATTGGATTACGATGACACAGAGGAACTCCTGAAGCCATTAAACATATAATACATAATATATCACACAGAATACTACACTACACTACACTTAACTAAACTACACCACACTAGACTACACTACACTACACTAAAATACATAACACTATACTACACTACAGTAAACTACGTTACACTACCCAATTTCACGTTATAATTTCGGATTGTTTGTTGTTTTTAGCTTAAGTACTCTTAGATTTTTATATTTTTTTATTATTATTGTTTTCTTATTAATCACTTGCTTGTCGTTACTACAGTCCATAATGTCGCTTGCATGTGCCTATTTATAAAATAAAACATTAATGTACATAACGTTGGACGGTTGGATGCCCCTCATAACACAGGATTTTCCTAGCATGGGGGTCATTGATCGATCTACTTGAATTTTGTTTTTTATAAATACTGTGATTGTGTCCGTTAATTCGTGTACCTTCAAACTTGCTAAGTTTGATTTAAACTTGCTGCAAGTATGTTGCTATATATTGACTCGCCAATGTCTGCGTGATGTAAAGCCGCGTCGGTTGCAGCATGAATGGGCCAGCCAGTCAGGTAGTAACAGCCACTCTCAAGTGAGCTCACGTCTAGATAAATGATAAAATATAACAGATAATCACTTCATCAGAGGTATTTTATTTATTTTATTTTATTTATTGGACTTCATACACATAATGTACATGTATCGGCGGACTTAATGCCTGAGGCATTCTCTAACAGTCTACCTTGGGGTGATGCAGAGATATATGAAGTAGGTGCAAGCTGAAGTGTTCGGGATAGCATAATTCATACATTTATACATATCAATAACTACATATTAATTACATACAATACATATACACAATAGTAGAAGGCAGAGATAGCCGAGTGGATATACCAACAGACTGCCATGCAGAGGGTATCGGGTTCGAATCCACGGCACGCACCAATGACTTTTCGGAGTTATGTGCGTATTGAATTGTTAATTATCGCTTGTCCCGTGCCTCGGAGAGCACGTTAAGCCGTCGGTCCCGGTTGTCATGAAGATCTTTGACAGTCGTTACAGGGCGTCAGTACCTTCTAAATAAACTGACACTAGTCTAAACCATGGAATATTGCTATCCCTTCGGGTTGCGGAGGTCAGACAGGCAGTCGCTCCGTGGAAAAGCTAATATTCAGCCAAATCCGGTTAGACTAGAAAGCGGACCCCAGATTAAAAACTGGGATAACGCTAAGAGGATGATGACATATACACAATAGTAGATACTATAAAATACAAACCTACATAATATATACGTAAAAATATATATATATATGAATATATATTTATATATAACTAAATATATATTTATAAGATAAAATTAACTAGAGATATCAATTCTGCGATGATCCTGAAAGTTCAGAGTGTAAGAGCTCTCATACTTTCGATTTGAATGTTTGTCTGCTGGTGGTCGTCCTGATCTCTAGAGGGAGGGCGTTCCACAGAAGGACAGATTGCACGGGAAAAGATGAGTGAATGAAGTCAGAGCTGTGTGAAGGACATAGGAGGAGTAGATTATTAGAGGAGCGAAGAGTTCTATTATGACTGGAATACAGATATTGAAAATGAGAAGTAAGATAGGAAGGTGTATTAGGAGACATGAGAATAGAGTAGAGTGTAGTGAGAGCGCGCATACTACGGCGTTGACGAATGGGTAACCACTTCAAACGAGAACGATAAGCAGACACATGGTCATACTTGCGAAGATTAAAAATAAATCGAATGCAGTTATTTAGAAGACGGTCAAATTTATTGAGGAGGTCTGCATTCAGGTCGAAATAACACACATCACCATAGTCAATCACAGGGAAAATTAAGGTGTGCACAAGCGTTGTCTTAGTTTTGGATGGTAAAAAGTTCTTTAGGCGATACAGAGCACGAAGGGTACCAGTGACTTTTTGGCTAACATTAGTTACATGAGCGCGCCAATTTAAATTTGTGTCAATATGTAAACCAAGATCTTTGACCACTGGACAATACTCGATAACAGAACCGTTGAATATTATAGGTGGCAAAGCAGTTTTATCTAATTTGCTCAACGTTCTTTGGCTGCCCACAATTATAGCCTGACACTTGGTTGGATTTATCGTCAAGCCGAAAGAGTTAGACCAACTACGTAAGTACTCTAGATCCCTATTAACAGTGTCAATGGCAGACGATATATTTTCAACGCTAGCTTGAGCATAAAGCTGCAAGTCATCGGCATACAAATGATAAGCGCATTGAAGATTCTGGGTTACGAGATTGATGAAAATTGAAAATAACAAAGGAGAGAGAATACCGCCTTGTGGAACACCAGAGCCGATCTCACACCAATTCGATGAGGATTCGTCGATGCGGACCGCTTGCTGGCGCCCACGAAGATAGGACGAGAACCATTCCAGTGCCTCGGAGGAGATCATAAGATGGGAAAGGATAGCAAGGAGGATGTCGTGACTGACGGTATTAAAGGCATTAGAGAAATCTAGCAAAGCCAACACAGTGACTTTGGCACTCTCCATGCCCGACCTAATATCGCCAGTCACTTTGAGGAGGGCGGAAACGGTGCTGTGGCCAGGTCTGAAGCCAGACTGTAAAGGGCTTAAAAGGTTGTTTAAATAAATGTAACGAGATAGCTGCTTCTGAACGCTGGCCTCAAGCACCTTGGACAGGAAAGGTAGAAAAAGAAAGAAAGAAAAGAAAATATATCTTTATTGCAAGCACGCTGCACAGTACTCCTTAAATTTACTTATTCTAAAAAACAAAACAGAACCACACTAAAAACATATTTTGGCGAAGTCAATAAACACTAACTCAACTAAGACCAATGACTAAAGACACTTTTTTGCTATTGGGCAACTTGTTGTCATAATGAGTTAATGACGCTTGGCATGTCTTGTCAATTGTCACAAACTGAGTTGAGTTAGTTGACATTTATGTGATACGTGTCACCACGTGACTCGCCACGTGTATCTACACCAGAGATTGAACAATTTGTACATAATTTTTACTTTTGAAAATACATTTAAGTAACTTAAACAATAATAACTGCATGAGCTATGAGCACTATACACCGCGTGCCGCAATTCGGGCTGACACTCAGCAAACACTGCTATGGACGCCATAGTTCCAAACACAGTACTGATTTTCAGTGCCGCCACGTAATATGTCAAAAGGCCACTGAAACGTGATGGTCGTCTACGTACCATTGCATATGAACATGTCCAACTATTTATGACTAATTCAGTACACTTTCAAAACATATGTTTTACAAGAAACAAGGGAATACATAACTAGCAGGTATGCCCGTTTACTAAGTTTCTACATTTAATTTGCTTATTTGCTCATAGTGGATAATATGACATTATTTTAGTTTAATGTTTAATTTTTCAGGAGTTGTTGCAAGTACCCAACCAGACCTCAGAGATACTAAAATGCTGTAAGCAATCCAGACTAATGTTACTAGGGCTATATCCTCACAGGTAAGCAGTAGTATCTTGTAACTGTAGTTTCTGTTGAGAGAGTAAATAGCTCTTGAGGTACTTTTTAAATGATGCTTTTGTTTTCAGGTCCCTTATCGGAGGAGGCAAATTGTTCCAGCATTTCGTACCTAAGTATCTAAAAGAGCCCCGGAAAGCCATTGTACGGTGTTTAGTTTGTGATAGAGTTCTAGTTGAGGATCTGGTGGAGTATGAAAAATGGTTTGATCTCCAATCTAACTTTTCATACAAGTAGGTAGGCCTTTTACTAGCTACCTTACTTAGGTAGGATGGAAATTGGACGGAAGTCATTAAGGCGGGAAGGATTCTGAATTTTGGGTAAGGGAGTGACGTAGGCTTTAAGCCATAGATCTGGGAATGTGCCGGAGTCTAGGGAGAAATTTACAATGTGAGTGATAGCTGGGATGAGGTGTTCCAGGATAGTGGTGATCATACGGCGGCTGATATGATCACAGCCCACCGCATTTGATTTTATGGAGCGGATAATTCTTATAATCTCGTCCGATGCTACTGGAGAAAAAGTAAAAGACTGAATGTTAGGGCGAGGTAGATTGGCTAAGTAATCGAGAGTGAGACATTTGGTCTGATGATCAAGCGTGGTGGTGGTGGTGAAATGTTGATTTAAATCATTCAGACCAAACGTCCCCTGAAATTCGACACTGCGCTTTTTGCCAATACCTAGCGTCCCGAGGAACTTCCAGGTATCAGCGGGGGAAGAACAGGTGATATTAACTAGGATATGTCGGCGTTCAGCGTTGCGTATCATCTGGTTACACCGATTCCTTGCAGCCTTATAAAGTGCCCAGTTGTGATCACACCGATTCTTCCTAAATCTGTGAAAGGCCCGGTCCCTCCGTCTCATCGCCGTCCGAACATCTTGGGTGAGCCAAGGAGCTGGAGGACGCTTTAATTTGAAGCGCCTAACAGGAGCGTGTTTGTCATACCTTGGCGTCCAGAGTGGGGGCTTGGAACACATTATCCCAAATGATTAGCGAGGCATCCCGGCATAACATTTCCACATCCATACGACCAAAACAACGTCTGCGCACAACCTTTGGCGAGGGTTTGGGTGATTTTAGGATATAAGAAAGGAGAATAAGGTCATGATGGGAGAATGCCGGTGCAGGATGTTGGCCGTGGAAGGAAACTAGGTTAGGATTAGATGTGAGAATTAAGTCAAGCCAGGTATCTTCCCCTGTTATGTTGTGATGGGTAGCTTGCAGGGGTAAAATGTGGAGACTGACTGACTTAACTACATCAAGGAGTTTAGAGGACCTTTGGGTACAAGGAGACAGGAGATCGGTGTTAAAATCGCCCATGATGATATGATGCAAATATTCCGACCCTAAAGATTCCAGACTCGTTTCGAGACTGGAGAAATAATCAACAGAAGGAGGACAGTACACGACACCAAGAACCAATTTACTGCCTTTGACGCAAACCTCAATGAAGAGATACTCCGCATTTGCAGTATAGTTTGGAGAAGACGAAGAAATAATCTTATAGCGAAAGTTACTGCGGAGATAAATGGCCACACCACCCCCTCTCCAATCCACTCGATCATTGCGTATCAATATGAAACCGGGGAGAGGGTAAGTGGCAGATAAGAGATGAGGTTTTAACCAACTCTCTGAGACTAGAACGGCATGAACATTAGCAGCAGAGAAAACCTCCAGCATATCGCTATAGTGGCTTGCAATGCTCTGTGCATTAATATGGCACACATTAAAATTGTTACAAGAAGGTTGATCGAAAGTCCTACTCACACAATCACCCACCGTATCGGGCAGTGAATGAAAACTTCCATCAAGGGAACCATCAGCAGATTCATCGGCAGAATGAAAAGAGTCGTTATCAGAAATCATGAATAAATAAATAATTTAAGTATATATGTATATATATGAATATAGATAATATATATAAAAAACGAAGTAGATAACTATGATAGGAATAGTATATAAACGTTGCTTACTTATTTGGTGCAAGTACATATAACATCCCTGCACCACCCGCCAGTTGACGCACAAAGAAAAAAAAAACTAAACGCAAAAATACAAACAAAACGTACTACGCAATACAACATTATCACATTAAAACATAATGTAAATCGAACAGCAGCTTCTAAATTTCCGTACGTGTCAGTGTCATTACTGTCAAACGTCAACGTGACATAATAAAAGTTTTGACATGGTTAGAATGCTTATCTGACTTCGAATCACAAAAATATTAAATCTATAATAATTTTAAGTGCGTTAAAAGTTAATTTATAAGTGGGTAACAACTAAACACTTATACAGAATAAACAATGTTCGATCTTTTAGTGAAGCGCAAAACCATAACAGTTATCCATGAGAGTAGTAAACAATAACATGACTATGAGTAAGAACGCTAGATAGCTACAGCTAAAACAACAAATGCCTTTATTTACGCTGTTTGGAGCTCACCGCCGCCGAACTTTGCATCCCGCCGTCAGCCTTGTTCGCTATTGTTGGCCTATCGGGGAACTTCTGCATGAGAGCATTGAGCTGGTCCATGGTCGTGCACTTATATCGGCTGCCGTCGCCGGCTTTCACAACGATTACTCCGTCCTGGGTCCAACATGCCCTCATCCCGAAGTGCTGGCGTGACTTAAAGAAGATGGACTGCCGTGTCCTAGTCAGGAACTCTTTGACTGCTATTGATGAACTCTTCAGCTTCGTCTTGCTCCTCCACACAACAGACCTGGTTTCTACACAGGTGAATTTCACTAGAAGAGGCCTGTGATGCTCCTTATTGCGTGTGCCGATACGGTGACAAGAACTGATGTTAGAAGCTGTGATATTGCTGAGCTCCATTTTGTGGATTACACCAAGTACAGCAGTGGTGCAGTCCTCTCCCTCGGTCTCCGCAACACCCAGGAAAATGAGTGCCTTGCGGCGATGTCTCGTCTCCATGTCGTCCACAGCAGCAGAACATTCATTAATCTGCTTTCTGAGCAGGCCAAGCATAGTGAAAACCAGTTCTCTAAAGGTCCGGAACTCCTCCGCGACCTTGGCCACAGTGTCCTTGGCTGGTCCTCCAGTATGAAGTTGCGCTTCCAGTTCAGCCATACGCTTAGAGAAGCTCTCCTCCAAGTGCATTTGTGCGGTTTTAATGTCATCCAATTGAGACATTGTAATGTGTAGTACTTTGAATGTGAGTAATTTCCAGTAAGTGCGTTGTACTGGCAGGTGGTGTATAAATTTAGAGTATTTTTACATGAACTGATATTTTGTTCAAAAGCACTCAAAAATGTAAATAATTATTTTTTAAAGTTGATTAATTTAATTATTAAAGATACTTGAAAATTTTAGCAGCTGTTAACTTTTTCACACCTACCGCCGAAAAAACCTAACTAAATATGTTTTAGTTCCTCTTTATACTTTATTTCCACCACAGGCGTTCGAGGGGCTTTCCATTAAAGTCACCTCGATGTCCGTCGACGTTTCGTAACGATCCTGTGGCGAGGTCACGCAAATCGCGGTTGGCACGCTTTGCTGCGTCCCCATAGGATCTACACGTCAACCCAGACGTTTCCAAATCGAACCTTGTATCTATTGTTTTATCTACAGCTTTATGAAAAGCTGTTAACCCAATCAAATTTATATTTTATTGTCAGCAAGTTTTAATCATCTTTTTTACGCAAGCATTAACATAAAATTGCTAAACGGTGAAGGAAAACATCGTGAGGAAACCTGCATGTCTGAGAGTTCTCCATAATGTTCTCGAAAGACATGTGAAGTCGGCCAACCCGCACTTTGTCAGCGTGGTGGACTATGACCTTACCCTTCTCATACTGAGAAAAGGCCCGTGGGACAAATTATATACAGGGCCGATGATGATGATGATTAACATAAGAGCTCCGACAGCAAAAAAGTATAAATGATCGCACAAAAGTAAATAAAAGCGTGAACCCTTGATCCCTAATTACATCACCCCGCCTCACAAATATAATCCAAAATGCAATTATGGCGACAAGACGGACCATATAGTAGTAGACACCTATATAGCCAGCTCATAATCTTACACAGGGCTGTGAAAGCTTATTACAGTTAATAACCAGTAGGTTATTAACTGTAATAAGCTTTCACAGCGGAATAAAAGTATTTATTCCGCTATAATAGCGTTAATCGAGGCTATTTACTGCGGCTCTCAAACTTTGAGAGTGTTTACAAAGTTGTTTTATTGATATCTACCAATATTTACTTGATAGGTTTCAAAGATTTGAAGTCAAGGTAAAGATTAAACAAATACTTAGAAAGTTGCGGTGTTTACACATACAAACATAACATAACTTCATGCCGTAACCCCGATTAGGAGATAGACAGAAGTGTACACACACACAATAATGTTTCGGTCCCGATGTAATAAGGGGTAAGCCTATTGCCATCTCCCACCGGGCACATTATTGAGCCAGCGATAAATAACATTTTTAATGCACACATAACTTTGAAAAATCACAGGTGAGTGCCCGGGGTACGTGAGGATCGAACGCAAGACCATTATCTCGGCAGTCCCTTACGTACAGCACTGAGCTATCGCCGCTTTTCATGTACAAATGTTTAAGAAATCTATTTCTCCCGAAGTTTTTGCATGAGTTACACACGCTGTGGTCGCAGCGGAAAGACTTAAGATGTCGCAATTATCGATTGGCTACTTTGTTAATTGCCTGATGTTTTGGCTGAGTATCACAACGATCATCACTCTACTACTAAGCGGGAAACAAGCATGCTACATCTGTTGGTAACTGGTGCGGTAGGCATTGAGCCAAGCACGCTGACCTCAGGGTATTGGCTACTCAATACAAATCAGTTTGGGCATATCGCCATACGATAAACTTGAAGGCAAAATAATGCAATAGTTTCTTGTGAAATATACCCACAGCATCAGTTTATAGTAATCTAGTCCGCAAAAGTAGCAGACTTTTTTACAGTACTCATAGTGGTCCTAAAATTGATCTTGAACGTGCAACAAGCTGAATATTTTCGCACCGGCTGTCACTTACCATAAAAATAACTGAGACCTTAATTAAAAATAATCCTAAAAATAACTCTGAGTGAAACCTTGAGAAACTTAGTCCCAACACAGGCTGTGTTCGACACATTTCACGAAATGGACACAGATGCTTGCCACCATTAGAGTAAACGCTCAAACCTTTGAGTATTTCAAGAGAATCGTCCTACAAAATTACCATTTTCATTGTGTATAATTTAGGACAGTCCGAGGTGAATTAAAATAATTCTGGACAATGCCATTTGTAATAAGTATTTTAAATTGTAGCACTTCGGGCCAGGTTTGGATTGTTTTTGTGATGGTCCTAGCGTGACGACGTTCATTGTGGATGTGGTTGTCAAGTGTCTAATAGCGTGTCCTTTGCACCATTTCAAACGACATTTTGCTACAAATGAAATCATTTGCGGAGATCATTTTCTTTCAGGTATATTTGTCCCTTTCTGTAAGCGAGTCGTTGGCTTCATTAATTGCAAATGTAATTTCGACATGTAGACGTGAATGCATTTTAGCATTTAAGGAATACTACTCGTAATTACTTATGTTGTGCACTACTTAACTAAAGGACGTGTCCCAAAATTGCCCCACGTCCTATAACAAAGTGACATATCTAAAAAAAAGATAAAAATTTATAAAAAAATATGTCATACTTCTCAAGTTCATTTTTTTACACCTTCATATGTAAAAATTGCTATGAAAATAGTTCAGGCGCTGTTATGAAAAATTCGTTCGTATGAGTATTTATGGACCGATTTTAAAAATTCTTTTTTTGTTTCGAAGGGTACCCCCAAGGTAGTCCCACTGCCATAAAGTCAGGTCTCTAATCTCCAGGATCCCGGAGAAATGAAGGTAAAATCTCAAAAATAAGCTCTTTTTTCTATGAAGGTATTTTTTAATATATTATATTTATTTTGTTCAATAAACGATCAACTGAGGATTATCTCCTTATTCATCTGATTATGAAAACGTAAGAATAAAAGCGTGTGCTTGAATAATAATAATAACCTAATGGAAGGAAAGAGGAACCCACCACGCACCCTCGAATTGACCACCCCAACTATTGCAATAGAAAAAGGTTGACAATATCGAACTCCTCTAAAAGGATAAGGGATATAGGAATGGTATGGGTTCCAGGAAGATACCTGACTTGCAGTATCCCACTGTATGCGCCGACTATTCTTCGAAACGTGTTTCGCCTCTGCACGAGGCATCCTCAGGAACGATGGGCAACGACTGAGCGCTTTCCAACCGTGGGCATGTGTTATAAACGATTGTACTTTCTAATCCCCTCCCTGCGTTGCTCGACTGATGTGAGTCATTATGACGGTGTGCGAATATATTCAGCAATGGGGACCCGTTAAAGTTGGTTTGATCGTTCAGTAATGTATGCTTGTCCCGCTTTAAAATCTCTAATTGTTCCAATACGCACATTCTAATACCCTTTTGACAAGTGTGTATGACGTCAAATGAATGTCCGCTATTTAAGGTATGACCCGATTCAAGTAAATGTTCGGCAAAATGAGACTTTTCCGGCTGGTTGTTTCTAAACGCCGCTAAATGTTCTTTATATCTCAGCTCAAACTTCGACCCGTCTGTCCTATGTACTTATTTTGGCATTGGTCGCATGTTGCATACTTTATCTTTACCATTGCAAAGAAATTTTAACGTTTTGTATGGTTTATAGGCTGATCTGATACCGTTCCTCCTCAGTATACGCGCCATACGGTCAGTTATGCTTCCAAAATAGGTAAGAACAGCGGTATTATTTATAGGTTCTTTTATAGAGGGATATAAAAGTGACTTGGCCATTCTAAGTTGTTTTCCTCTAATCATCTTATCAATTAGGCGTTTACTATACCCGTTGGATTGAGCTATATGATAAATAATATTTAATTCTCTGTTATATGATTCTATATTCAGTGGTACATTTAATAATCTATGAATCATACTGTGAAATGCTGCCATTTTGTGTTGCGATGGATGACAGGACGATGCTGGTATTGTACTATCTGTATACGTCGGTTTACGAAAAATTTCAAATGAGTGTGAGGTACCCTCCCTTTTGATAGTCAAATCTAAGAAGTTTATTGAGCTGTTTTGTTCTATCTCCAATTCGAACTTAATTTTGGGGTGTATACTATTAATTCTTGTAAGAAAACAGTGAAGCTGACGTTCTGTGCCCTTCCAAGCCAGCAAAATATCGTCCACGAATCTATAATAATATAAGATGTTCGGTTCTTTTACCAAATGCTCGTGTTCGTGGTTATTCATAAAGATATCTGCTAACAACGGACTAAGCGGTGAACCCATGGCCAAACCCTCCTTCTGTAAGTAGAACTCGTTGTTGAATTGAAAATAATTTTGTTTACTGCATAACTCGGTTAATTTCAAAATATTCTGAATCTGTTCTGGGTGTATTCTATTTCTTCCCAGCAGATTTTTTATTATAACTAAACATTCTTTATACGGGACATTTGTAAATAAGCTTTTTACATCCAAAGACACGAGTTTTGTGTTTCTAGGTAGACAGATGTGTTTTATTTTGCTAATCAAATCATAACTATTTTTCAGGCTGTATTTTGCGGTGAATGACGTCTTCTCTTTAATCAATCCGTTTAAATATTTCGCTAATTTATAAGCTGGAGCGTTGACATATGAGACGACTGGACGGCTGGGCACCTGATCTTTATGTATTTTTGGTAAACCATACAACAGCGGACACTGAGGGTTCATCGGTATAAGACTTTTCGCTAAATAGCAGTTTTGTGGAAAAAGGTAAGTACTTGACTTGATACTGAGTTTTGATTCTGTATGAAATCGTTTGGTAGGATCGTAGGGCAGACGCTGGAAATCTTCGGTGTGTGTGCGATCTAGACATAATTACTACGGTGTTGCCTTTATCCGCCTTATTTACCACCAAATCATTTTGTTGAATTTTATTTTGGATGGATTTATATATTTTTTATTCGCAGTTAATGAAATTAGTCGATTTGTATGTTTGTAACTGATGGGCAGCTAAACTCTTGACTATGTTATCTTTTTTATTTCTGGTAATAGCTTAGGTTAGGCAAAACCCACGGTTTTGCCTAACCTAAGCTTAGTTTACCCCCTTAGAGGAATAAGTTAGTTTACTTCCATATTCAGAAATCCTTCTTTATAGGCGCCCAAGTCATAAAAAAACCGCTGAGCAAACTTCATGTTTCTTGCTTTAGTAGTTGGGGCCCTGCGATAATATATCAGTCGAGACAAGTAATTATATGATTACAGTGTGATTGAGCAAAACAAAAATTTAAAGGATAACATTTTGAAATACTATATCTCACACTGCACCTGATAGACCAACAATCTTTAACGATTTTCCGACAAAGCCAGGCGCCAGCCGATACAAAAACATAATTCAACCGATGCGACTCATTCGTCCTCCAAAGCTCCTCGAACCTATACCTTACGTAATTATTCCACTGTTTTCTCATTAAACCACAAATCAAAGTACCAATTATTGTAATAGTCTGGGCATTCGATCTTAAAAGAATTTTGCAACCAATCAATCTATTCTTAGCAATTCAAGCATTTTATCACAAAATACGATCTATTGAAGTTCAATTAATTGCCAATTTCAATATGTGGTTTAGGTTCTAATTAAAAAACCTTACTAAGAATTCCAATGAAGGTACAAAAATAATTATATTTATTTAAAATAAACAATCTTCTTTTATAACACACTTATACTAGGAAAATTATGGTAGTATAAATATTTGTTTACTAATTGTTTTTGCTACTTGGAAGCCGTCTGGCTAAGCGTTGTCTTATTTTCTTAGTTGTTCTTGTATCGTGATCACTCGATGTAGGTGTATTTTCAGTAGTTACAATAGTAATTATCTCTTTTAAAGTCGTTTGCTTTGTATATATATTATCTGCTGTAGATGTTGTTGAATCAAAATCTATATTCCCCGTCATTCGTCTCATCATTTCCAAACTCGTATTATTTTGCATTTCTATTTTCTTAGACAATGACGCTATCATTTCGCTAAAGTTATGGGCTCCCTTTTCTGAATTAGCTTTGATATATTTGTTTTTGTCAACATTTTCACTTGTAAAGTTCATTGATACAATTCTTGTAGTGTCATTTAGAATTTGATTATTTACAGCATGTCTTGTAGAATTCTTCTTTGTTTTAGTTTGAGTTGTTTCTAAAACAATTTCATTTGTTTCTTTTGTTGTAGCAGTATCATTGTTTGTAATCAAATTCGATGTGTTTTTGCTCACAAAACTAGTTTTAATTAAATTATCTATCAAAGTCTCTAGGGAGTAAGTGGTGTTTTCGGGTGCTGAATCTCCAACTACATAAATAGCCTTGATATCTAGAGCATCCTCTTCGTCGTTTGTACTATTCGATAAATCTCTTTTGAAATACTTTGGCGGGTAGTTTGAAACTTCCTTATCTAAGAACATAGACATAAAGAATTTTGAGGTATCTTGAGTATCTGGATGCACTCGCTGGCCATTAAAATGAGGGTTTACTTTATTCATAGGCCATCTTGTTTTCGACACGTCTACACTTTCCTTTTTTATTACATCTGATTTCATATTTTTCACCTGCTCACCAAGATTGTACTTCAGTTCCACTTTCGGTAACTTCTTGTATTTGAACAGAATCTTGTACCTATCTTTAAACGGGTCTGGCCGGAGATTGATGGGTATATTGGGACTCTGTTTTACCGGAGCTGGAAAAAAATAATTTGAACTTTAAAATAGACTATATCATTTTTGTATTTGTTTTGTAAACATACCACGGCAACGTAGATAACGAAAAAATACTCTTTTTAATAGCAGATCTGGAAGTTAACATTATTATACCTTAAACACGTAAAAAACAAAAATTCCAACAAACTATTCCCAGATCTAGCAAACCAGATAAATATTGGTCAAGCCGTTTCTGAGGAGTTCCATTAATAAACAATGTTACACGAGATGTTTATAAATTAGTATTGTAAATATAGGTATGATGATATGGTGCCGCACAAACAAAGTTTTGACAAAACACATTCGTACCTTGAACCGCTGCAGCTTTATTTTCATCAACATAATTCTTGTCCAGGAAATCGTCAATGAAATCAGTTTTCTCCTCCAGAAAGAATATTGGTTTGGTGTTCTCGCTCAACCGTGCCACTGGAAGCGGTACTTCAGGTTTTTTATTAACATCAGTTTTTTTCAAACATCCATTGGGATAGCAGTATGTCGGTTGGTCAGGACACATCTGAACACAAACACATCCTGGCGGAGTGTTGTGAAATTCACTGAATATGATGTTGAAGAAATGTTCTACTAGAGCGGAATTGCTTGAGCTATCGCATTTGTTCTTGACTGGTTTGCTTCGGTTGCTGGCCCCGACTGTTATAAATTGGCTGTACGTGCCTGAAACAAAGTTGACATGGTAGAAAATTTTTACAAACACTGATATAGGTTTACTATAAGTTTCCCATAAGTAACCGAAATATAATCACATTATAATAAATAATGTAGTGTCTAGATCATTCAGTTGAAGTGTAATCTTAATAAAACCAATATATCGTGATAAAAACCGTAAACTGTAGTTTAATATCAAACCACTCGCTACAATTGTAGAATGGTCATTCATCAAAATATTAAATATAATTTTCTTCAAAAATCGATCATCAACATTAATAATTACGGCTTTTTAAAAACCTTCTTGAATTTGACACGAAAACGCTATAAACCATGATGGCAGTTGAGTGATATCACAAAGAGCAAAACAAAACAAACCCTGAATGAAGTCTGGTCCGATGTACCCACTTTTATTTTGTTATATTCGATTTGACAGTATTTACTACTAAAACGTCAACAACATGAATGGCGGACGTACTGTTTGACGTAATGCTCTCTGATTGGTGTTCACTGTCCCAAGAATAAATACATTATTTTTAGTTTTAGAATCCTAAAAATAACATTAATCTTACCTTTTTATAATAAATTAAAATTTACCCGTTTTGGCCGATCCCGTGGGCATTTAGGAAAATCCCTTCTTAGTGCACCCCTACGGTCCCCAAGGAACATACATGCCAAATTTCAGCTTCCTGCGCCCAATAGTTTCGGCTGTAGCGTGTCTGTCAGTCAGTCAGTAACGCAAGGATTTTATATATTAAGATAATAAAGTTTTGACATCTTAAAATCATAATGAATCTATAGATACTACAATCAAACCGATTTATTCTTAGTGGACACAAGCCTATTCTTACATAATATATAGTCTAAGATTCTTACACTGAGATTAAGGTATATGTTATGGCAACCCACTGATATCAAAAGTAAAAAAAATGAACAAAATGACCTGGTTGAATAAAAACTTTTTATTAAATACTTTTATTTGACAATCACAACTATCCCAAGCGAACATAACCTACAACACACATGTGGAATGGTGCGTCCGCACGCTTGCCAAACCTCAGCAAACCATCACAAACGCAAACGTGCGGATAGGGTATTTAGCTACGTTTGCATTGACATATATATTACTGCGTAAGGACTGGGCGGACCGCATGTTACAATGACGCCTCGAAGTTGGTCCTAAAATGGTCTTCTCTTTAACGAAGTGAACTAGAACGCGATCAGCTGTCATCGGAAGCGGTCGTAAATTTTGCGAACAAAAATGCCAATTGTGCCGTGAAAGGTTGCGTAAACTACGACAAAAAACATAATGAAAAATATGATAACATTTCATGTCACCGGTAACATAAAAATATGTCATTAAATCAACTTCTAACATTATTTAAAGCAATTTTCTTTCATATTGGTAAAAACGGCGCGAAGCTGCGTAAAAGTGCGACATAACTTTGAAGCGGCGCGGCGGGCGTTGTACCCGATGAAATGAAAAGATTTATTATTATTACTATAAGATTAAATAATGTTCTAACAAAATTATTTTCTAATTGATTCTTAAAATTTAAAGATACACCAACGTCAAAAAACATTAGGTACGAATCCAAAATGAAAAAATATATATCTTTTTGTACCTCGAAAAATACCTCACCCCGCTCTTACAAGGTTATGTCTAGGAGCAGACCATGCCGATTTACATCGTAGTTCATACGAGTTTTAATAGATGGCGTTATTTTTTTTTGTAAGGTGACTGCGTCTGTAAATGTTCGGTCGCACATATCTTTAGTATTTAAGTCAATGTACGTTTGTATAGGTTTGCAAGCGCTTATGGCAAACCCGATCGGTTTCGGTTTTTTGACACAAATCACGATTTACACTCATCTTCTTCAAGGTCTTCAAAAGGGTTATTGCGAGGTTTATACAATTTCACTTGCCTTATTAATGGTAATATTTCTTCAATTGCTTCTATCATTCTCAAATCTTCAATGAAATAATATCTATGTATTCATTTTAATCCACAATAATTACAAAATCAGATACTAGTAAGTACTCGAACGAACACTAAACAAATGTGAAAATACATACATAGTCTCACGCCTATAACCCCGAAGAGGTAGGCAGAGGTGTATTTCTGCACCCACTTTTCGCCAGATATACTTTAGTGCCACGTAATAAGAAGCGAGCCTATAGCCGTACCGGGCACATTTCCAGACTCCGTGCTGCTACTGAGAATTTCGTGACAGAAAAACCCAATAACACTGCCCAACCCAGGAATCGAACCCGGGACCTCCCGCTCCGGTATAGGCTTTGATGTCGAGTTTTTCGTCTCTACGCAAAGATGGTATTTGCATCGTGTTATCCCTTAGTCACCTCTTACGACACCCACGGGAAGATAGGGGGTGGTGACAGTGGTGACACTTGTATTCTATACCGTGTATTCTATGCCTATTTTATACATTTAGGTTATGTATATATACCTCAATGAAAGTTGGAAATACATTACAAATCTACGAGCTTTTGCCTGCGGCTTCTCTCGCGTGAATTCGAAGTAACACAATTATCTTATAATAGACGGATGCTTCAATAATCATTGTCGTTTAAACTGATTATACCGATAAGAAATATAATTGCAAGAAGTATTTACACATTCAAACTACATAGTACCTACTCAACATGTTAAGGATGATTCTCGTTACACCGTGCCGGGGCAGGTCCGGGCCGGGCCCGGCCGGGCCACGGTTAGCATGATTCACGTTACACCGTGCCGTGTCCGGGCCGGGGGCACGGTCGTGCCACGGTCAGATATTCATTGTATTGATTTGTATGAAGTAATTCACGTTAGGCCGTGGCCCGGCCGTGCCACGGCCGTGCCACGGCGTCGTAATGTCGATGGCTATTGTTTCTCTTTCGTTTGTTGCAATCCCTACTTGAACAGACAGACGCGGCCGTGCAATCAATGCTCGATGATTCACGTTACACCGGGCCGGGGCCGAATCCACCGTGCTCCGGCCGGGCTAGGCATTCATGCTACACCGGGCTGTTTCCGAGCATTCATTGCACGGCCGTGCCTGTCGGTACTTGTTCGGATAGCGTCACACTAGGTGATAGTTTGTAATTATTACTAATTAAAATGCAAGTCTCACAAATAGAGTTGGCAGCTATCGCCATTGCCATTGACGACGAAGCATTGGAAATCGAACCGAAAGTACCAAAAGAAGATGGGGTATGGGTCATTCTTCAAGGCCTCGATTTTGGTGGTCACACGGCAGTATGTCAGTAGTTATTGAAGTTATGGCTTTAAACTATTTTTTATATGTTTCTTTATGTAATACGGCAACCAAAAAAACAGTTTTACTGATATCGACCAACAATAAATAGCCGATATCTAAATCCAAAGACTGAAAACGGGGACAATATTGCTGTTCTCCGCATGTCACACTCATTGTGTAATTCAAACAATCGTGTATAATTTTATATTCCCTTTACGAATTGCTATGTCTTCTTTCTCTTAGCGTTATCCCAGTTTCAATCTGGGGTCCGCTTTCTAGTCTAACCGGATTTGGCTGAATATTAGCTTTTCCACGGAGCGACTGCCTGTCTGACCTCCGCAACCCGAAGGGATAGCGATATTCCATGGTTTAGACTAGTGTCAGTTTATTTAGAAGGTACTGACGCCCTGTAACGACTGTCAAAGATCTTCATGACAACCGGGACCGACGGCTTAACGTGCTCTCCGAGGCACAGGACAAGCGATAATTTACAATTCAATACGCACATAACTCCGAAAAGTCATTGGTGCGCGCCGTGGATTCGAACCTGATACCCTCTGCATGGCAGTCTGTTGGTATATCCACTCGGCTATCGCTGCCTTCCACTCGGCTATCGCTGCCTTAGGTATAATACATAGCAATTCGTAGCCTTTACGAATTGCTATGTATTATACCTTAAAATATTTGTCCCGGGTAGTAGTTTTCGAAATAAATATGGACTTACATAAATGTTATAATATTTAAGAAATTTCATATAAAATGTATCGGTCACACGATTTTGGCACTCGTGTGAACGCGTGATTCAACCGTCAATAATTCGACTATTGAATGACTTTCGGCATCTTATTTGTATTCACGCGCATCACCAATCAGCAAGCGACGGCCGAGGGAACCACACATGATTCTCGATGGCACATACGCGACAGCAGGGGTACGTAATTATTTCGTCAATATTTTTTTTACCTACGTAGGTAAGATTCGTGGCTACTAAGTTTTAATGATTCATAGCATTCTCAACAGTTCTTATTTATTGTAATAATAGTCTGAACAGGTAAGATTGCCATAAGAGTTCTTGAATTACGATAATGTTTTACTGTAAATAGTTATTTAAGAATTACAAAAATTTCATCAAATTTGTGGCATCAGATTCGTGTTCCCAGTACCATGAATCTGACTCATTGAACCACGAATCTGATTAGCAGCTTTTTAATACCGTGTAATTTCATTTAAAACGTTATTTTACGGTTTAAAACTACTTAAAGCCATTTAATAAGCATTTTTGCGATATTTTTTTTTAACTTACCGCCGTAAATGAAAACGATATTGGAGGAGGTGGATTGTATTATTTGATTTCTTGTTGTCTTGGTGACCTTTTAGTAATACTTTGTTTAGATGGAACATATAGACGACGCAGGCTGTTTTATATCTATAACTCATTATGCATTGTGTAACATATATTATACTTATCAATAAAACTATCTTTATTACAGATCAATCTACATCTAGTCAAACATACCGCGACGTAGCCAAGAGGAGAAACTAGATCTTTCTTTGGCCATCCATCCAGTTATAATCCAACTAAATTCAAAATTAAACATCTGGTACCTAGATGATGAAACCCTAGGCGGTGACGTAGAGTCTGTGTACCAAGATCTAGCACTTCTGAAATCAAATTTTTATCCATAGGCTTAGAACTGAATACAAACAAATGCGAAATTTTTATTAATGACAATTTAGATAAATCCTCTATTCTTTCAAAACTTCAATATTTGGCGCCCAATATCACTCAAGTTGAAAAAAGTCCTCTTCGCCTCCTGGGGTCCCCAATTTTAGACGATGGTTTTGATTCCTTTATACAGCACAAAATTCAAAATTTTTGTGAAATTTCTGACAGGCTACTCAAAATTAATATAATAATAATGTCTTTTTGTCGGTAAATTTACGCACGCATTACGGTATTCACCTTTTTGGAAAAATCCAACTCCACTCATTCAAATTGACAAAATTATACAGAATACCCTGAGTAAAATTTTGAATGTGACCCGGAACGACCGGGTGTGGCTACAGGCGTCCTTACCTGTGCGCTTGGGTGGCCTCGGCGTTCGCAAAATTACCGACTTAAGCCTGCCAGCGTTCTTGTCATCGGTCCACAGCACTGCAGAATTGACTAGGAAAATTTTAGCTCCCACACTGGTTGATTCTGAGGTGCCGTTTAAGACCGATGCCTTGAACGCTTGGAGAAATGCTTGTCCAGGAACTGAGTTACCCCGAAACTTATCCTCCCAGAGGCAATGGGATGGGCCGCTTTGCAGCATGGTACGAGAAAACCTTCTCAATATATCGTCCAAAACTGCAGAGCGTGCTCGCCTGCTGGCTGTGGGAGAATGAGAATCGGGCCTCTGGCTTCAGGCACTGTAGGTACCTCCAATATAGGTACCGTGTTCGACGATACGACCTTTCGCTTCTCTACTTGCCTCCGTCTAGGTGCGTCATGTGTCTCTCCGCATCGTTGTCACTGTGGAGAGGCTGTCGATAGCCTTGATCACCATGGCCTGTCATGCAGCAGAAGCGCGGGTCGTATTTCACGACACTCCAACCTCAATGACATACTGCGCCGTGCTCTTGCCACAGCTGGCGTTCCAGCCCAACTTGAACCTCAAGGCTTGGCACGCGACGATGGCAAAAGACCAGACGGGATGTCGTTACTGCCGTGGAAGCTGGTTAGGCCTTTGGTATGGGACGAAACATGTATCGATACCCTTGCGCCATCTCATCTTCCCAGCACAGCAGATTATCCGGGCGTTGCTGCTGCTACAGCGGAGACCCTCAAACGGTGCAAATATGTAAATCTAATAGGAGATTATGTATTTGAGCCGTTTGGGGTCGAAACATTGGGGCCATGGGGTCCAAGTGCGCGATCACTTTTTAGAGATCTCGCAAAGAGACTCATAGACGCCTCGCGTGACCAGAGGGCTGGCACGTATTTGGCTCAAAAAATAAGTATAGCCATACAACGAGGCAATGCTGCCAGTCTTCTGGGCAGGCTTCCAATTGACTGCGATGAGTTTAATGACGCCTTCTAAATTTGAATTTTTAATTTTTTGATTTTTCACTTGTAACTATATATTAATTAGTTCTTTTTAATTATTTTAAGACTTACGGCCGGTTTCTGAATTGAGAATTTCAGCTTACATCAGTTGAAAATTTCTGAACTAGTTGAAGTCAACTTGAGTTTTTTCTGTTTCACAGGTCAGAGTGATATTTTTTCAAAGCACTTTCATTTGAGTTTTCTTCAAATCATGAATAAATTAAACCAAACAACACTAGTACGTTCCAATACAAGTAAAAAAACCGGTACTAACCATAAATTCGTATTAATTAACATTTTACAAAGAAGCACACTTGTCAGTTAATTATTTTTATACGGAAACAAATAAAAAGTTGAAATAAAGTTGTATTTAAAATTATTTCAACGTTTATTTTATTTTAATGAATAGTTTGTTGAATTTGTTCAATTCGGTATCTTAGTGAAAAAGGAACGTGTATGTTATGTCAAAGTCAGTTTGTTTTATTTTTAATACAAAATATTTGTGGCCAGGTATATTTGAGGTATAATTCTATATACCTCCATGGTGGCCACCATGGAGGTATATAGAATTATACCTCCTTGGAGGCCACAGCGAAATTATTTGGATTAATTTAACACGGAAATCTTTTATTTATATTTTCTATCCCTTCGATTTGTTCCTAATAATGTTGTAATCTATTTGTTCCAAATATTGAATAGGCTTTGAACCTTTTTTCTATAAATTCTGTTTAACGGCCTTCTTGTTGTGTAGACTTCAGTATGACGTAGCCGCTGCTTGGCAATGGTAGTGTGGACATTTTGACATACTGGCTGTCATATTACTCGTGATCACGGGTTAAAAGACCAAAGTAGTGTAATTATATTTTTCTCAATTTATCAGTGCTAAGTGAGTTTTGACAAATGTCAAATGTTTTCAGAAACGCGAATATAGAGTTGACATGGAGTTGATCATATGTTGTGTCAAATTTAAGATTTTACAAGCACAAATACTCAAAAGGTGTCAAAACATTTTTTTGTGAAACAGAAAATTGATTAAGTGGTATATAATTAGTGTTTAAATTGTTCTCAACGCGAAATTCTCAATTCAGAAACCGACCGTTAATCTAATTATATTTAAATAATTATTGGATAATATGATCTTTGATTAATGTTTAAATAATCATTAATCAAAGACTAACGGCCGGTTTCTGAATTGAGAATTTCAGTTTTCATCAGTTGAAAAATTCTGAACTAGGTGAAGTCAACTTCAGTTTTTTCTGTTTCACAGGTCAGAGTGATATTTTTTCAAAGTACTTTCAACTGAGTTTTCTTCAAATCATGAATAACTTAAACCGAACAATACTAGTACGTTCCGATACAAGTAAAAAAACCGGTACTAACCATAAATTCGTATTAATTAACATTTTACAAAGAAGCACAATTGTCAGTTAATTATTTTTATACGGAAACAAATAAAAAGTCGAAATAAAGTTGTATTTAAAATTATTTCAACGAATATTTTATTTTAATGAACAGTTTGTTGAATTTGTTCAATTCGGTATCTTAGTGAAAACGGAACGTGTATGTTATGTCAAAGTCAGTTTGTTTTATTTTTAATGCAAAATATTTGTGGCCAGGTATATTTGAGGTATAATTCTATATGCCTCCATGGTGGCCACCATGGAGGTATGTAGAATTATACCTCCATGGAGTCCACAGCGTAATTATTTGGATTGATTTAACACGGAAATCTCTTATTTATATTTTGTAACCCTTCGATTTGTTCCTAATAATGTTGTAATCTATTTTTTCCAAATATTGAATAGTCTTTGAACCTTTTTTCTATAAATTATGTTTAACGACCTTCTTGTTGTGTAGACGTTAGTATGACGTTACCGCTGCTTAGCAACCGTAGTGTGGACAGTTTGACATACTGGCTGTCATAATTACTCGTGATCACGGGTTAAAAGACCAAAGATGTATAATTATTTTTTTCTCAATTTATCAGTGCTAAGTGAGGTTTGACAAATGTCAAATGTTTTCAGAAACGCGAATATAGAGTTGATATGGAGTTGATCATGAGTTGATCATATGTTGTGTCAAATTTTAGATTTACAAGCACAAATACTCAAAATGTGTCAAAACAATTTTTTGTGAAACAGAAAATTGATTAAGTAGTATAAAATTAGTGTTTAAATTGTTCTCAACGCGAAATTCTCAATTCAGAAACCGGCCGTTAATAAAATGTTTATGTTAGTGAATTGCAAAAAATACTGTGATTTAGTAAGCTGTGCTAGATATTAATCAAAAGAAGAGTCAACCTCAAAATTCTTGTTGTAATTTTTTTTTCAATCCTTCTTTATGCCAGTGTGATTGTAATTAATAAGACTTTTACTTTTAATGTTACGATAATCATAAAGACTGATTTATAAAATAGCTAGTTACTTTTATCAGACTATTATAAAGTAACACTGTGATGTGTGAGCTTATGCAAGATTGTAATTATACTGTACATGTTGTACATCTGTACATTTGTATTGTAACTTGGGAACATCATAAGTCAGTATAATTGTAATTATTGAACAGTATATTTGTGTTAGTTATTGAACTAAAGTGAAGTCATGTTAATAATTGAAATAAATATTACTTTTTGATTGTATTTGAGATATTTCATTAATGTTCAAACAACCTTACTATCTTAAATGTTATATCAGTGTACCTATTGACATTGCAGATCTGAAAACATTAATATCTCATTGGATGATGACTATAATATAGACCTTCATCCTTTATGTTCGCTTAGATACGATTAGACCAATAGCTATGCAAGCAGTAACGTGTAAACTATTCTAAAGTGTGTATTTCATAGGCATATCACATAATAAAAATCTAAACTTAGATGCTTGCTTGATCTTACAGCTTATGAGTCTGTTAAACGAGCTTAAGCTGTTGACTTTAACATCAAATTTTATCATGTCAGATTCGTGGTTTGCTACGTCAGATTCGTGGCACCAACATTTTTAAAAGTGAATATTTTCTTTATTTGTCGATCGATTTTTGTGTAATTACACCATTTGCTTTGTATTGTTTTGAAGTTTGATAAACAGAAGCCAATTTTGTAAAAATATGAAATAAAAAAATTGCCACGAATTTGATGCGAAGAATCTTGCGCGAAGAATGACACCCAGCCTGGAGGAAACACGAAACGGAAGGGGAATTCGCCACACTGTATAAGGAATTAGAAGATGATGAGACAAAATTTTACGGTTATTTTAGAATGTCTAAATGCTTTACTATCTTAGCCTATTCCTCCCACTGAACGATTAGCAGTTTGTCTCAGGTAAATTTAAAAAAAAGATTTTCTATCTATATCGTCACGCCTGTCTCCCATTGGGGTAGGCAGAGACTATAGAACGCCACATGCTTCGGTTCAAACATACTTCTTTCGCTTCCTCGACATTCATTAACCTCATCATGCATGCGCGTCGGTTATGGGTACTTTTAATTTGGCCCTTTTTCAGTACGTCACCTATTTGGTCGGCGTACGTCCGCCTAGGGCGTCCCCTACCGACATTTCCATTCATTCTCGCACGATACACTCCTTTCGTATTCCTTCTTTCATCCATCCGTTCCAAATGTCCAAACCAACGCAACATTCCTTTTTCAACCTTTGTCACTACATCTTCTTTTAGACCACACCTCTCTCGTATCGCACTGTTTTTCACTTTATCAATCAGCCTTACTCCGCACATACTCCTTAAAGCTCTCATCTCCACAGCCTTGATTCTACTTTCATGCTTCTTCTGCCATACCCATGATTCACTACCATACATCAGTGTTGGCGCCAAAACTCCCTGCAGTATAGCAAGGCGAGCTTGCTTTGGGATAATCTCATTGCTGATGATGGACTGTAAGGCGCCATTCACACAATTTCCTGCTTTCACTCTCCTTTCAATATCTCCCTCACATTTTCCATCTCTCGTAAACAAAGACCCTAAATACACAAACTCGTTCACTTGCTCCACTTTTTCATCTCCTATCATTACTTCACATTCAGTTATACTATCATCCCTCTCTATGACCATGACTTTGGTTTTGTTAACATTCACTTTCATACCTTTCTTCTTATACGCTTCATTCATCGTGGTGACCATCTGCTGCAAATCCAACGCTGACGATGCAAATAGAACCTGATCGTCAGCGTATAGCAGGGTCTTAAACACTGACCCACCCATTCTTAATCCACATTCAGACTCTTTCAGATCGGTCAAACAACTGTCCATGAACAGATTAAACAGCCAAGGAGACGCTACACATCCCTGTCTAACACCACGATCAATGTTAAACCAGTCCGTGTAGGCCCCGTTTATTCTGACACAGGCACTTGAATCCCTATATAAGGATTCAAGTGCCCGTATCAGACTGCTGCTCACTCCATACACAGAAAGTGTTGACCAAAGTTCATCCCTCACCACTCGATCGTAAGCCTTTTCCAGGTCAATAAAGGCGCAGAAAACCTTCTGGTGTTTACTTAAGACTTTCTCTGCAATGCACCTTAAGGAAAAGACTTGATCCGTACATCCCATTCCCTTTCTGAATCCCGCTTGCACATCCCAAATTTTACTGTCCGTTTCAGAAATCACTCTTTCAATCAGTATCTTTGCATACAATTTGCCATCAACACTCAGGAGGCTGATACCGCGATAATTTTTGCTTTCCTGCTGTGACCCTTTGCCCTTGTACAGTGGCACAATAACGGCTTTGTTCCAGTCACCTGGTACACGACCGGACCGCCAACATTTATTAAACAATAGATACAGCAGGCTTGCAGTGACGCCTTCGCCTACCTTGAGCATTTCAGCAGATATCCTGTCATATCCCGCAGCTTTACCCACCTTCATACTTTTCAATGCATATCGTATCTCTTCCATACTTATCCCACTTTCACAATTATCTTCCTCATTCGTTACTATATTCCTATTGTCGCTCCCTCCTCGTTCAAACAAATTCTCAAAATATACCTTCCACTGATTCAGAACTTCCCCATGCTCTCTAATAATACTTCCATTTATATCCCTCATCACACCAACTTTCGAAACCTCTGATTTGCCTCGGGCTGTTCTGACCAAGTGCCAGAATAATTTGATATTGGCCCGAAAGTGTTGGGCAAATTTTCTATCAAATTTGTCCTTGCATTCTTCTTTCTTTCTTCTCACTATCTCTTTTACTTCATATTTCAACCTGTCATACTTTTCTTTTACAATACTTTCATTGTCATTCACACCACCTTGTACTCTTTTGTTGGCTCTTAAGGCCAGCAAGTCCATCCAAGCTTTGCGCTTTTCCGCAACCACACCGCTTACTTCTTGATCCCACCATTCATTACAAATTTTCTTAACGTTCTTCCTCTTGCTTACGCCACATACTTGAGTGGCCGTCTCAATCATTCCATTCTTAAACTCTTTCCAAAATTCTTCTATTTCGCACTCTTCTTTCTCAAACAAATCTTTTAACCTCACTTCCAATATCTCTTTATACTGATCGCGTATATCCTCTTCTGCCAATCTTTCAACTTTCAGTCTTTCTATGGCAGGCGAGTGTATGCGAGGCCGATGGCGCCATTTAGTTGTTAGTCCCGCTATACGACTAACTACCAAAAAATGGTCAGTACCCACATTCAAGCCTCGGTACACTCTGGTATCTTTCACTTTTCCTTTTAAACGTTCATCTACCACAACAAAATCTATCATACTTCGTTCTGTCTGCCTTTGCCATGTATACATATGAATCATCTTGTGACTAAACAAATTGTTAGTCACAACAAGTTTTCTCTCCATACAAATGTCCAGCAAACACTCACCATTTTCATTCACTCTCTCATCACCAAATCGCCCTAGAACCCTTTCACATCCATCACGAGACACACCTACCCAGCCATTAAAGTCGCCTAACATAATTATTCTTTCATTATTCTCACACCTAGCAAGCACATCTCTGACCTTGTCCCAGAATTCCTCTCTGACATTCAATGGTTTGGACATGTCCGGAGCATAAACACATACAACAAAAACTTTCATTAAGCCAATCTTTAATCGCATCCAAAGAAGCCTGGAGTTGACATATTCATATTCTTTCACACACTCATTCATTCTATCTGACAGAATCATTCCAACTCCTCGGCTAGCCCTTTCAGACTCAACAACTCCAGACCAGTATGCACGATATTGGCCATGAGTAGTTGTTGAGCAACCTTTCTTCTTTGTTTCACTCACCCCCAGTATATCAATCTTCCTTACATCCATCGTATCACACAATTCATCGATCTCACTATCCACTCCTCCACAAACATTCACCGTTGCAAACAGGCATTCCCTAGCCCTCTTTTTGCCTCTGTTGGACGGGGAGACAAAACGTGACGTGTGGCAAAGCGCGTCGCCGTTGAGAATTTTGCCCCCCCCCAGATACGATGGGGCAGTCTGAGCCACAATGCTCAGAGAGGGATTCTCCGGTAGAACCGGTACCCTCCTGGGGTAGAGTAATATTTAATCCCCTTAAAGCCATTGTGCCATCTTCTTCACCTCTACTACGGATAAGGAAAGGAAGGGAAATACAGGATAGGATAGGGGAATGTTAAAGGAGGTTGGTGTTTGGGAAAGGATGTCAAAGGTAACAAAGGATGCCTCAATCACGGAAGGGATATTGGTAGTGATTGCGACAGCTCGAGCAAGCCGGGAGCGCAAACCCGAATGCCTCTTCTCTACGATCGGACAGATTAGTAGAGCGAAGCACACCCTGGCTTTAAAAAAGATTTTCTTTTCAATTATGTACTTATTTATTTAATATTGACATGAAATGTTTCACATACATTCATACATAGACTCACGCCTGCCTCCCCGAAGGGGTAGGCAGAGGCATATTAAACGCCCACTTTTCGCCAATGTATTGATCCACGTTATAGGTGGCGAGTGAGATTATAGCTCCGTGTGTTCCGGCCTAAATCATCAACTGCTCTCCGGCCGGGAAACAATACCCACGGCCGGAGCACGGCCTTGGCCCGGTCATGCTCCGGGCGTGGCGCGGCCGTGTCACGGCCTAACGTGAATTACTTCATACAAATCAATACTATGAATATTTGACCGTGCCACGGCCGTGCCCCGGCCGGGGCCCGGCCCGGACACGGCCCGGTGTAACGTGAATCATCCTTTCGCTAGACTAGAGCTAGAGAGTTTCGCTAGAGTAGCCAATATGGCCACTGCGATATTTCCATGATTTGTCTGTCAGAACCATTAGAATTTCACAAAATACTCAACAATCCGAATTTTGCGGAAATATGTTGTCGAAATCTTTATTTTTTATATTTTATTATTCAGGTAAAGATTCGATCTAGTCTACCGTACCGTGACAAAATTAATAATATAGATGCTTACTCCAGCGTCAAACCATGGGGCTCCGCGGTGTAACTTTTACTCCCGGAGTAAATTATGAATAGTTAACTCCATCCTTACTCCTAGTTTATTAATACCATAATTGCGTAATCTTTGCGTAAGTCTTGGAGTAAAGTTGTTCTGACGCTAATCCTAGTTTATTAATAAGGGTGTAAGCACTGATATTAGAAAAGTCGTAGATAGGTTACCTACGTAGTAATCAATCCATAGAAACGGTACACTAATACATTTATTTCAATTTCGGTTAACAAGATGTGTCAGTTTAACTATGACGCCGGCTCGCGACGTCACACACACATATGACTCAGACTTGCCAACTGGCTTATGTTTAGCGTCCTACTTTTGGTACGCCTATAACGTATCTACTTCTTTTTACTTGTAACATCGTTGGGTGTAATGGTTTAATCTAGTCTCAATGAGTTTCCAATTCAAGCTGCCAATATCAAGATATTGGTTCAAAACTGGCATACGTATTAATTTTATTGTTATATATTTGTTCACTTCCAAGCGCCATAATTTCTGAACTCATCGTGAAACAATTTTGATGTATTTTACGACATACTCGATATGATAATTATGTGCCCTCTATTGTTCCTGAACTATTAACTATTAGTATACCGTCGATGACAATATACATGAAAATTTTAATAATATTTAATTTTCTAAAGAAAAACGTAATATTCAAAAGTCAACTGAGTTGTCCGCACAATAAAATTTACAAAATCTTAGAATCAGTTGGCAGTTTGGCACGTTCTATCAAATTTTTTGGCTGCTTTGTCTGAGTACAAAAACTTGGCTTGGTTTGGTCATAATTTACTTATTAACACTCCCGGTTTCCATTTAGTTTTTGTAAACAATTGGCTTTTTTACTACCCTGATAGCGCTGTCGTTTAAGCGGGTATGCCTCGGGTTGGTGATGGTGTCAATCCTCACACGAATCAATAGTATGTGTAATCCACAAATGGTTGTTTCAAGTTTAGTTGATTATTTTTTGTGTTCTGTCTTACACAGGTTTGTTGATTGACAGTGCGCGAGACTCATTTTATAGACAAATTCAAGCTCTACATCAAAAGTTTGACGAATCGTGACGAAAACAAAAAAATATCTATGACATTGACTACGTAAAAACCTCGAATGTATTATTGATTTGCCTTATAAAGTAACACTAGACTTGCCTAGACCCAAATTATTGTGATAAAGTGAATGACCTCAACAAAAAAATATCATTGTCTCTGATAGTAAATTGCTGCAAAATATTACACATCAAGAGTGGTGTTTATTCCCTTTTGTAACGTTGCAGTTGGCAGGTACTAGCCCGGCCAAACTGAAACTGAGCTTTAAGCAAATCACCTATTCACTGCTCGATAATCTCTTAACAGAGTTGCTGCACCAAACACTTGCTAAGATCCAGACTCCCCAAAAGTGCGTCAAACTCTAAATTATGCCACTGGCTATCACAAAAAATTAAATTAAATTCTTTAAATATTTTCTAAATTTCAATCTATGAAAATGAAACAATTAAAAACTACTCACAGTTCATAACAGCCAAGATGAAAACCATACAGAATAAATGCCTCATGTTCACACATTCGTCTACAAAGTTTCCTTGCAAACTAACCGCGTTTCTGATCACTGTGGGAAACTTAAAGTTTAAGGTGGTAATGTCGGAGTCAACAAACAATAGAATACGGTTACAATTGAACCATTCACTCAGAAAGTGTGTTGTGATTTACGTTGATGTTTCGAAAACTTTGTAATGTGAACACAAAATACTACAGTACACGTTGTTTTGCGTATGGATTTACGATGAAAATCTCCCCTGACAAGACGCTAATCTTAAACATACGATATGTACAATACGATTCGCGCATTTTGCGTTCCGTAGTCACATCTTTTAAGCCGAAATTAAGAATGCGCGCGTGTTGTATTCCAAATAAGTAGGTATTTAGAACATAGCACGCATGGTATGCACCCATGGATAAGTATCCATGGGTGCATGTGCATAGGACCTCTATAGATCATTATCTAAAGATATATCTGTTATATATTTGCATTATGATAAAAAAATTATGACTAAAGTTGTAGAGAATTTAATTTGCAACAAAAATCTTGTTCCCATAACATATTCTTTGTGCGGCCAATAGTTTACCAGATAATCAAGAAAAACTATTTGCATCTGTACTCTTTTCAAAATGGCGATGAATCAAGCTTTACAATAGCCCTTCCCACACATCTCTAAAATAAAATTGCATCGTCTGATAAATGCAACCCCAAATGTAGCTTGTCAATAGACAATAAATACTTTTGTCATTGTCTGTACTCAAGACATTGTTAGTAAAACGAATACTAAGGTGTGACAGAGACACATTATATCGCACCGAAAACTTCAAAAGTAAAAAGGGGGTGTCCAATGTACGTGTTTGACGCTCAATTTAATCGATTCTTATTGATATCGTTTAAAATTAATTAGAAAAAATATACGTGTATTCAATTACATATAAAGATTTAAATGTGTTCCAACTCTTTTCATTTATATCATAGTTAATAGATAACTGATATAAGTAAATCTGGTCTTTAAACCGAGAACATAAATTTTATTAGATTTGCTTTTTTACTAAAAACCAAACCTCATTGCTTGGTTTAATAAATCTGTTTTATTTTATACCTTGTAGGATTTTGATTATTATAAGAAAAATAAATGAATTCAAAATTAATTAAAAACTAATCGATTTAAATTTTTGATTGGATAAACTATTAATTTGTATTGGCCTAGACTACCGCTCCGCGCACCCCGCTTCTTGCCACCGCGTTGTTCTTAAAAAGGATTACTGCGCCGCCTTCTGCGCGAACTTCAGACTCGCCATCGTTAAACGGCCGTACTGTATAACTTTTATGCTGGCTAGGCATAATTCGCGTAGGTATTCAAATACTTATTACCGATTCTAGATACTTAACTCGTTTCTGAGATATAATTTGCCAAATCATCTTCGTTTATTTGATTGAGATGAATAAACGTAAAGGCATACATAATATTCTCCACGCATTCTGATTCTAAGCTCGCTGGATAGACATAGGGTCGGATTTCCCATGCATTTATAGGTGGATCTCAAGGGTTCTAAAGTATGTCTTCAATCGTAGCACGCGGTCATTTTCCTATCTAAAGTTTGTGCTTACCTAAGAAAGAAAAATTGCCTGTATCTACTGCAGAGGAGGCTCGCCGACTACTTTTCAATCTCTAGAGTCTAAGAATACAGGTGATCTCTGGGGCATTTCTGTTAAGGTTTTAAAAAGTATAATTGATGTAGTAGCTCCTTATTTAAGCAACTTATTTAATAAGTGTATTGAATCAGGTGTTTTTCCCGATCTTATGAAACACTGTAGGATAATACCTCTTTTCAAATCCGGCAGTAAGACTGATCCTAGTAATTATAGGCCAATATCGATACTACCTGCCTTTAGTAAGATTTTTGAAAAGATCATACTCAAGCAATTACTTAGACATTTTAATCTAAACAGCCTCCTTCATAGTGAGCCATATGGATTTACCAAGGGTCACTCGACAACAGATACAGGAGTAGCGTTACTTAAACACATATTCAGTGCATGGGAGAATGCCCAAAATGCTATTGGTGTGTTTTGCGACCTTTCGAAAGCATTCGATTGTGTCTGCCATGAAACGCTCTTATGCAAACTTAGACATTACGGCGTACAGACTAAAGCATTGGAAGTCATTAAGTCATACTTAAGTGACAGAATCCAATGTGTTGAAATAAACGGCTCAAAATCCAGTGGCTTACCTGTTGATTTAGGAGTGCCGCAAGGCAGCATCCTAGGATCTTTCTTGTTTCTTGTTTACATAAACGATTTACCTTTTTACTTGAAAAACATTTGTGACGTTGTACTGTTTGCTGACGATACTTCTTTGATATTCAAAGTAGATAGAAATAAGGAACATTATAACGAAATAAACAGTGCGCTCATTCAAGTAACTAAATGGTTTAATGTAAACAATCTAGTACTGAACGCCAAAAAAACAAAATGTATTAAGTTTGCTCTGCCTAATGTCAGAAACCTTGGTCCTAGTATAGCTCTAAATGACGATGTTCTCGAAACATCTGAATCTACATTATTTCTAGGAATAACACTTGATTCGAAATTACAGTGGGGTGCGCACGTTACATATCTCTCAGCGAAACTTAGCTCAGCTGCTTATGCCATTAAGAAGGTTCGTAGGTTGACTGATGTCGATACGGCTAGATTGGTTTATTTTAGCTATTTTCATAGTGTTATGTCATATGGCATATTATTATGGGGTAGGGCCGCTGACATCGAAAATATTTTTATATTACAAAAACGGGCAGTTAGGGCCATTTACCAGTTAAAGACAAGTGTCTCACTTAAAGAAAAATTTAAAAATATTGGTATTCTTACTGTAGCATCACAATATATTTATGCCAGTGTTATGCATGTACGACTACATATAAATTCTTACAAAATGAATAGTGACATACACAATATTAATACTAGGAACAGGCACAAATTATGTGTACCATATTTCCGTTTACACAAAACGCATAGCTCTTTTATTGGGCTTAGTATAAGAATGTATAATAAGATACCGAGTAATATTTTGGACTTGCCTTTAAGGTCGTTTCAGACAATTGTTAAAAATAATCTTTTGCTGAAGGCATATTATAGTTTAAATGAGTATCTTGACGACAAGTACGCTTGGAAATAAATATTATTTTATTAGGTCAATTTCTTTTTATTATTAGATCAATAGGCAGTTTTATAGTGTAGTTAATTACCGTATTCTCTATTATACTACATTTGCATTCTTGTTCTACTCTTTTTATTATAATTTATCGGATATGTAAGGTGAGGGTAACTCGTGGTCATGAACTGCTAACTAATAGATTGTAAATTGCTGCAGGTTCATATACCATTACTTTTCGGAACATACTGTTCCACCATAGATCAGAACAGTCATGTTCGCGAGTTGCTTACATCAAAAGACGTAAGTGGATGCTCCTGTTTCACCATATTCACTTTGGGAGGCTTACTAAATGAACATAATTTATTGCTTGAGTATGATATCAATAACTATTAACCTTTGCAATAGTAGATAACTCACAATGTGAAACAGTTGCAGCTCCTTACAAATATAACATGTAAAATAATTATACTGGCAGTTAAAAAGAGTGGCCACGAGTTTTATTGCCCGTTCTTTCTCGTGGTTCTACCTATTGCATTGCGAACGTGGCAGTAAATGTAAATGTAGAATCATCTAGTAATTAACTTTAATCTTTGACGTTCATAAGCGTCACTTTGTGACCTAAATGAATAAATGATTTTGAGTTTGAGTTTGACTATTGTCCGCGGCATAAAATCAACCGAGTTTTAAAAACTATGCTTAAATACTTAACGTAATGCTTAAGCATATTGATATGATAGATGATATTTTCGGCGACATAGACATGAGATATGAGAATTATATGATCCACAAGAATCAATTTAATCAATACGTTCGTGTTTTGTAATCTCACCTATGGTGAACCGATGAATAAATCTTTATCTACGTTGGTGAACGAACACTTACCAATTTTATCATCGTAATCATAACCGATTATGACAAATACAAATTTATATGATTATATCAATGTTTATATGATAACAATGTTACTGTTATGATGTTGATCAGTTTTGATACCCCATAGAATAGTTGTGGTTAAGATATGATATGAACAGCTGTTTCTATAGATAAAGCTATTATTCGAGTTTATATTTAAATAAACTTTTATAAAGCACTGACGCACTAGGAACAGTTTTATTCCTGCAGTGAACATACCTACTTTATAAACTTTGACAAAACGAACTAACAGACCAGAAATAAGAATTTGTGAACTTTTACGTCGAAATAAAACAAATACAGACAGATATAGTGCACAAAACAAAAGCTCTTAAACAGATCATAACGAGCGTTAGTATTTACCGCTCTTTCTTCAATCCTTTGTCATAATGATTGCCTTATTCTCAATCTTCTATGTCACATGACAAAGCGTTTCTTCGTTACAGTAATTAAAATTGCTTTTCATTGTTATTGTTTCATTCTGATCCTGCTATGTTGCATGATCTAGCGTATCTTCATTGTAATAAAATTCTTTGTCATAGTTATTGTCATATTCTCAATCGTCTATGTCACATGACAAAGCATTTTTTCTTTGTAGTAACATCGCTTGTCATTGTTATGGTTTCATTTTGATTCTGCTATGTGGCATAAAGGAGCATATCTCTATTGTAATAAATACATAGTCATAGTGACTGTCTTATTCTCAACCTTCTATGTCACATGAAAAACCATTTCTTCGTTGTAGTAATATTGCTTGTCATAGTGAATGTCTTAATTTATGTCTGCAATGACACATAACGAAGCGTTTCTCTTTCTTAAATTTTTTGTCATAATAACATTTTTTTTGTGAATCTTCTTTATCATATGATACGGTGTTTGTTTGTTGTAGTAACACTGCTTGTTGTAGTGATTGTCTTATATTTTTCGATTAAATAAAAAATAACAAAGATATAGCCCATTAAAGTTACGTGTAACGTCACCTAGTGCGAAAAAATGCAGCACGGCGTGACGTGATACGTAACTTTAATGAGCTATATCTTGGTCATTTTTGGTTTAATTTAAAATAAAAAAATATGTATTGCTTATTTTTGAATAATCTAAAGGACGGACTTATAAAATTTTTTTCGTCAACTAGCCTATTGTTTCAATATTGTCACTAACCTATTTAAACAGTTAAGAACCTAACAAGTATCGCTTGTGCGATAAATACAGATACATCATAATATATTTATTTAAACTGATGTTGTGTTTTTCATTTAAACTGATATGTTAATGAGCTCTAGACAGTTGTAGACAGCATCCACTATCGTATCTCGCTAAATATAAGTTTAATACATATCTCGCTTCTGATAACAGTTACTTAAAAAATACAGAGCGATTCTCTCTTAGCGTTGCAACACACCTGCTAAATGTTGCGCGTAAAATTTTCAGCGGGTGAGCCAGCATTATGTGACGGCGGCGCGGCGTGACATTCTGCGTAACGTTCTGGGGGTCTAGATACGAGTATGCACTCGATTTTCATGGTGACTAGTGACATGTAGAACTAGGGAACAATATCTGCTGGATTCCATACATCTTCCTAGCGCGACCCGCGTTTGGAAGATGTATGGAATCCAGCGGTCTCTACCGATCGGTACCATCCGCTAGGGGCGCTTTTAGAAAATGTATGGAAATTGTTCCCGTCGACTAGGCTATCGTCAACGCGACGATCGAGTGCAAAACTCATACTAGACCCTCTGCGCGAGGTGACACTCGACGGAAAGTTCTGGGCTCTTATGTTGTTTAAGAGAACAAAATATATACATACAAGCGGATTCAACCTAAATTTCCACGGCGAAAGATGTTGCAGATGTGTCGCAATACTTAATTTCATATTTTATTTGTACAAAATATTGCCTTTCATTCAAAATACGAAATCAGTAAAACCATCACACTGTGGATTAGTTTCACCAGCTCTAGATAACTTTTATCTGCCAGATAATGTCAAAGTTTGGTGTCACCTCGACTCAGAGTTTAAATGGAAGATAACCGATTATGTATGATTTTATCTGCCAGTTAATTTATTGTCGTACTTATCCGACAGTGCGAGAAATGGCTCTGTGGGTTTGTGCGCAAAAACTCTTTACAAGTAAAAGTATTGAAATTGTTTGCTAGCTGACAATATAAATTTTTTGGCTGATAGTAAAAACAAAATAAACGATAGTATTAATTTATGCACGACAAAGCGATTGTAAAATATTTGTCATAATGACTGTCTAATTCTTAATCTGTTTTGTCACGACACTCTGCATGTTCATTGTTATTGTTTATTAATTATTAATAATACATAGTATTGAATGACGATAAGCCTATTGAACTGACAAAGAATATCTAAAGCAATAATCTACTGATCAATCTATTCTTGATGTTTGTAAATGATGGATAAAGATTTTCTTTTCTACATAATACCAGGTCCATTATATCTAATATATTTTGACTTTTTTCGTTTTACAAAGGACAACTCCCGCTCTAGGAATAAATCCTGTGTCGCGGGGACTTTACAAACATACAACCAACGGACGCAATGAACACCCAGACTCGAAACAACAATTTATGAATCACACAAAGTGTTGTCTCGTGTGGGAATCGAATCCACGACAGTCGGCGCAGTGTCAAGCGGCGAGCCGGCCGCTTAAACCACTACGCCAACCGTGCAGTCGAAAAAGAAAAACTGTACGAAGGTTTTAGCTATCGCGAGCAACTTTTACATTGCGCTGTGTTGGTTCGATTTCGACACGGGACAAGTTGTGTCCCAAGATTTTACAGGGTCCAATTGTATTTTCAAACCATCCAGAAACCTATTGAATAACACTATGTGCACACAAAATTTTGTGTGAGAGAAGCTGAAATAGGGAAAATAGAAAACACTATGTGCAGTATATACACTGATAACAATATTTATTTTGTCATCTGTAATCCGAATTATCACTATAGGTATCTGTTTATCACCAATGATATTACAAGAAAAAGGTAGATACGTTACCTACGTAGTAATCAAACCATAGAAACGGTACACTAACGCACACATGGATAACAGAACTCCATATTTTATTTTATTTTCGGTTGACACACATATGTCAGACTTGCCAAATGGCTTATGTTTAGCGTCCTGCTTTTGATACGCCTATAACATATCTACTTCTATTTACTTTTGTAACATCATTGTTTATCACTATTTCAATTTGAAAAGTAATATTCTGATATATTCCAAATCCAATGGTGTTATCACTTGTGTTGGTCAATTATTACTGTTGAAAATAATTGTATTGTATTTCGTACATGCAAAGTAAGAATGATAGGACTATTTATGGAGAAAGAATTCAGAAGCCTGTTATCTGCGCTTGTATCAAAAAGCTAAAGAGTTTGTTTGTTTGGACGCGCTAATCTGTCATCCATAGACTAATTATTGGTCTCGCCAATGAATACAGATTGACATAATAGAAGCGCATTTCTTAAGAAATTCGTGTGCCGATTCCAAGTGGCGTGATGGCGGGTGTCGTCAGTTCGTCTCTCTTGCACTCATAGAGACAGCTGTCACAGCGCGACTGCGACACCGCCAAGCGGCAATTTGGGTCACAGAAAGTTTGTCTACAGAGCGCCCATAAGAAATGCGCTTCTATATAAATATCTATGCTCTATGGTCTTGCTCTGCTGAAGCGATACCAATCATTTGTCTAAAAGCTGTCATCATTATTTGACAACGTAATAATAAGAATGTTAAGTCATATTAGGAATACAAAATTACCCTGTTTTCAATCCGTGGGAGTCCGTTGCTCCCTACTCTATTTAAGTGATAATGATACAGACTTTTTAAGATTAGATGGCTGTGTGGATTGTCCCATAATAATTCGTTATAGTTAAACATACTTTTCAGTTTACTGAAGTAATCGAATACCGTAGACTTTACTTTCAGATCAGCAATTGGGACAGCGCCACCTGGCGATCGTCTAGTGAAGCTCGAGCATACAAGATGTCAAGGGAGCAATGTTTGCGATTCAGAAGGCCGTAGTGACTGTGGGAACTAGGTACTGATGTATCAAGTTACTCACAGAGGGCGTTGATTTAAGAAACAGGTAACACATAACATACAGCGTAGTAGAGTAAGAGCCCAGGGCCGCCAGGGCCCTGTTTAATAAAGCTGACAATTCGACAAATATGTCAAAAAAAGACAAAATTGTAGATTGTCGCGCTAAAGATTTTTAATAAAAGTGACAAATATGTCAAAAATCGACAGGTGAAATATTGTCATATTTGTCATGTAAAAATGCGTTTAATAAAACTCGACATATTATGTCAGAAAACCACGGTCAACATATTTTTGACAATTGTCGGATTCGGAGTCGTGACAATTATGTCGACTTTTGACATATTTGCAAATCGATACCCTAATTTGCAAACCGACTAACTCCTCTGGAGCAAATTTTACAGGAGAGATTTAAAACGTCGTAATAAATATTATTTAACGCAATAACGAAAAACCAAAAATCCCGTTGAAAATTATGCTTTTTATTTATATAAAAACACTTAAAAATCATTTTTTTTTAATAACCATTGGGTTTTATCGTGAAAAAAAGGAGTTGTTAGATTTGGTTTAAGCAATAATTAAAACTAAAAGTGGAGTTGTTTGTTTTTATCTTAAACTTTAAGCAGAGTACAATCGTGCAAATAAATTGTGTTTTATAATGAAAATAATAAATTTTCATGAGGCAACGCCAAAGGCGTGATAATCACGAGGTATAGACTTAAATTGCTGTGTTGTTTCTTCTTTCGTCGTATAAGTTTTTTAGATCCTCCACCTTCACGGGGACAACTTGGATTTTTCTTTGATTGAGGATCCGGCACTCCTCGCCAAACCGCAACTTGTACATTATATATCCATTAGGTCTGATATTGTCTGTACTGCAGAGCTCTCAGATCAGTAACCTGTAAAAAAAACACTTGATTTTAGAAAGCCTTCCTGTAAATAATCACATACCAAACATGTAGAAAGAAGGTCTTAAGTCATGATAAGTTGAAACAAAGCATGCAAATTGAAACTAAAATATACCTTCGGACCCCTGTTCATTTTCCCTGGGCGAATGGATTTATAAAAAGCAATTTGTTTGAAATCCTTGAAGTAGGGAAAAGTCAAATATTCACATTGGTATTTATTGTTATTGGTCTTTGCCGTTCGGCAGATGTTTAAGTATTCAGCAGGGGCATGGATGGTTTGGTTTTTCAGCCGCTTCTCAATCACGGCATGCATGCTGTTCACCTCCATTTGTGTGTGGCCAACCTCGAAGTATTTATGAGTTATTGTTTGGCCTGGTATGGACATGTTATGCGAAGAGATGAGATGTACATGGTTAAGAAAGTGATGAATATGTACTTAGAAGGACGAAAAGGAAGAGGGCGGCCAAGGAAAAGATGGATGGACTGTGTGATGTATGAAAAAGAAAGGGATAAACGATCGGATGACTGGTGACAGAGAAGTATGGAAGCGAAGGATATACTGCGCCGACCCCAAATAAATTGGGACCAGGGCAAGACAATGATGATGATGTTATGTTATAATATATTGACACATTAATGAAGGCATTACTGAGAACTACGTTGTGGTTTTGATAGGTACAACCATCAGTGTAAAACACGATGTGCTGGTCCTTGTCGTCCATTTGAGGTATAACTTCTTTTACAATAAATTTTGACATTATAGTGGCAAATTCCTTCGAATTAAGGCCAACCTCAGATTCGTTCCACACAAAATAATAACCCTGTTCCATTTTCATGTCAAAAATACACCCATTGTGGACACATAATTTAGTTTTGTAATAATTGCTGGAAACAGTAGACCTAGGTGCCAGTAGAACAGCTTGGAGGTCAGCAGTGAAAACAAATTTGTGATCTTTCTTGTCTTGTAGTTTTTCAGCTCTAGCTTCCTTCTTTTTTTGCGTTCAGTATTATAGTTTATTTTGTAATTTATACAAATTTGCTGTAATACTGAAACCAATAAACTTTAATTCTATTCTATTCTATTCTTTTTCTGAATATGTTCATTGTATACGTCTTCACCGATTTGACCAATCACATATCCATTGCATATTTCACAGTGATCTTTTTAATTGTGATGCCTTTTCTTCTTTCCAAGCCCAGCATTGGTAGGTGGTTATAGAAAAGGTATTTATGAACAATGCAAATTTTACAAAAAACATGTCAAAATAATATTACTAGGCTGTTTAAATCATAAATACACTTACCTTAATATATCTTCTACTGTTTTTAAGCTTCAAACGGCGATAAAACACACTTTAACCATATGTTTTGGAAATAAATCTTCGGGAGCATGCGTACGCTTCTGTGACGCCATACAAAATGGCCAACTGCGCGGGAGATATTCAATTTTTCTGTCAAAATCGATGCGTTACATTTCACGCGGAGTTGTTTGATTTTCAAATGGCGTTTTACACCAGTACAGTTCGGAATCATGGAGTTATCAGTATTTTTAAAAATAGAGCAAAAAATCTAGTTTCTGCCGGTATCAAAATGTCATTTTCGTGAAAAAGTGGAGTTATTAGGTTTGCAAATTAGGGTATCGAAATATTAGATTTCGCGACAGAGGATACAAGCTCCTGTCAGAATTGTCGGACAACTCTACAAATATGTCAATATATCATGACAATTTTCTGTTTAATAAAGCAGATTTGACAAGTTTTTCACGACATATTGTCACCTGTCACCTGTCGCTTAAAAAGTTTTATTAAACAGAAAAATGTCGGGTTGTCGCGACAATCCGACATATTTGTGAATTTTCCACCATGACAATTTTGTCGCTTGCAAGTTTTATTAAACAGACAAATTGTCAAATTGTCACTTTTTGACATATGTCGGACTTGTCGCATTGTCAGCTTTATTAAACAGGGCCCAGACCTTACTTATTTTCTCAGTAACGAAATGTATAGAATAATGTAGTGTTAGTATCTGCTATGAGTGTACGCATCCTTGCTAGCTTGGATCGTGGGCCAATTTTATTACTGAGGTGCTAAAGGTCCACGGAAACAATTTCCATACAATTTCTAAATGCGCCCCCTAGTGGTCTCTAGAGACCACTAGGGGGCGCATTTTTTGGAAACTTTAAAGCGTCTGGTAAAAAATACCGCCACCGAAATGAGTGCGACAGTATTATTTATAAATTGTTCATAATATTTTCTAAAACATACATAAAAATCAGCACTGAGAATTTAAGAAAAGTTAGTAAAATGTTCACCTATCTTTAACACCTCGTACCTAAAAATTGGCCCACGATCCAAGCTAACAAGTATGTGTACACTCATAGCAGATACTATCACTACATTATTCTATACATTTCGTTTCTGAGAAAATAAGTAAGGTGGGTTCGGTCCCCACACGAGAGTGTGATCAGCTAATTTTGTTGTTTCGGGTAAGTATTATTTTTTTTGGGACTTTTGGTTGAATGTTTATCAATTCCCCCGCGACACAAAATTCAATCTTAGTTTAACACAGAAACAAGTTAGGAACTTGTAGGAACTGTACAGAGTTGAAACTCTTGCCAACTATACTTTTTTATCATAGTAATGGTATACAGGTTGCTTCCAATACATTTCAGCTAATAACCTTTTACAAAATATTAGCTTGTTCGACAGTCCGACAGCCATCTGACCTCTACAATCCCAAGGTATTGCCATGTTTTGTGGCTTTGACCAGTGTCCGCTTAGAGTTCGCTTACTAGTTCAGATATTACAAAATATCAGCTTTTAAACAGAGCTGGAGCAGAAGCAGGATTTTTATGGTTTAGACCAGTATCAGTTTATTTAAAGGTACTGACTCTCCGTAACGACTGTCAAAGATCTTTTTAACGACTGTCAGACAGTCGGGACCGACGGTTTAAGATGCGACGGTACGTTGAGCTACGCGGCAAGCAATAGGTAATAAGCAATCTAATACGCACATATCTTCGAAAAGTGAATAGTGCGCGCCGTGGATACGAACCCGATGCTCCCTACTTGGCAGTCCGTCGGTATCTCCACTAGGCTATTGCTGCTTAACGGGTCTGTAGATATCTTAATCCGATATGACAGTATATAATATATATTTTTTTGTTTTTTTGTAAGTAATTAACAATTCGCATTTTTGCCTAGTTAGTGCACAATCTATTCGAGGAAAATTATAAGTGCCAATGATTATGTAGATTTATTGCAAATATACCTACCCATTTTACTTACTTTTACGTAATGATATTTAAATAATTGACATAATTTGCGCAACTAAAAAGGGATGGAAACAGTTCAGAGAAACTTATTTTTCTACGTAGTTGTAGATGACAAAACTTGAATCCTGCTAAACAAGTATGTTTAGTTTATAATCTATAAATAAAACACTTTGTTCATATAACATGTGGTTGGTAAACAAATAACCGGTATAAGAATATGTCAATTTAATGAGTGATTGACTACCTAATTTATGATTTTTTTTTGTAAACAAAGGTGTTATAGAAATTTCTCATCTTGACAATTATTGTAATCTCTGATTGCTAATAAATTAACTTTTAAAATTAAGTAATTGTTCATCGTGCAGAGATCAGACTCAAACCATATTTGAACAGGTCTTATTAAATGCGCACAAGCAACAGTTTATTTTTATCAAAACTACACGCAGTTGTGTTTTGTGCTTGTTATCTACAAGTACAAAATACCAAGTGTAAAAAGTGTGACATCATCGACGGATCCGACGGCCTTTGCTTCAAATTAACCAATTTATTAAAGCGAGCGTCCACCAATCTGTCTCTCAGTATCACGAAAATGTTTATTACATGTTGTACTCTTAGCCTTGAGCAATGCCAGGGCCACCAGGGGCCACTTGTAAGACAAGTAGCTACTTATCATAACGTATGTGTTCTTAGTAAACAAAGTCTGTTGATTTTCTGATCGTTATTTAAGTAATTTGATTAGTACGATTTTATTATAGACTAGCTGTTTCCCACGGGTTGACCCTCGTCCTGAGGGAACTACTTCGCGTACCCGGTTAATTTATAGCATGTTACTCCTTGGTACATCAGCTATCTGCCAGTGAACGTCCCGTCAAAATCGGTCCAGCCGTTCCAGAGATTCACGAGAACAAACAGACAGACAGACAAAAATTGTAAAAAATATCATTTCAGTATATGTACCGTGTATACATCCATCCCATAAAAAACAACACTTGTCAAAAAAACCAAGTCTCGCTATTCAGTTCTTCTACCGTAAAAAGTTGTGAGATCCATATAATACCAAATCGGTTATTAATTTATTCAGTCCCTACTTAAGGGATCTTAAATGAATTGATTGACTTGGCAATCGCATGCAAACACAATATATCTCACAAGTAATACAAGCTCTGAAATCCATCTATGAGGATTCTAGAGCTTGTGTGAGGATAAACGGGGCATACACTGACTGGTTTACCATCGACACAGATGTTAGACAGGGATGTGTAGCGTCGCCATGACTATCTAACCTATTCATTGACTGTTGTTTGCCAGATCTTAAACATAGTGATTGTGGATTAAGAATGAATGAGTTACTCGTCAAATGCCTTCTTTATGCTGATGATCAGGTAATACTTGCGTCTCCAGCGGAGGAGTTGCAGGAGATGGTAGCAATCATGCATGGTGCGTTAGAGAGGAAAGGAATGAAAGTGAATGTAAGTAAAACGAAACTTATGGTTTTTGAAAAGGAGGAACGTGTTACGGCTTGCAATGTTATGATCGTTGGACAATGAGTGGAACAAGTGAATGAGTTTGTATATTTAGGTACGCTGTTTACAAGAGATGGTAAGAATGAATAGGATATTGAAAGAAGAGTCAATGCAGGTAATAGAGTGATAGAGCTCTGAAGGCGTTTATGAACAGTCAAAACGTGTCCAAAAAGGCACGTTTGACAGTGCATAGAGGGGTATTAGTACCCACACTTATGTATGGTAGTGAAAGTTGGGTATGGCAGAAGAGTCATGAAAGTAGAATAAATGCGGCAGAAATGAGAGCACTGAGAAGTATGTGTGATGTGTCTTTGAATGGCAGAGTAAAGAATTGTGTGATAAGAGAGTTTTGTGGTGTAAAAGACGATGTAGTGACAAGCATCGAGAAAGGTATACTAAGGTGGTTTGGGCACATGGAGAGGATGGATGACGAACGACTGACCAAGCAGATATATAAGGCAAGTGTGAATGGGACAGGAGGAAGGGGAAGACCTAGACGGGCGTTCTCTGACCAGATTGGAGACATCCTTAAAACAGGAAAGGTTAGAAGTACCCTAAACAGAAGAGCATGCATGAGGAATTTGATGGGAGTGAATGAAGCAAGAGAGATATGTCAAGATCGTTGCAAATGGCGTTCTGTAGTCTCTGCCTACCCCTCCGGGAAACAGGCGTGAGTCTAGGTATGTATGTATGTAATACATATATAAATTTGATTGTTTAGTGCGATTGCCAAGTCAATCTATTAATTTAAGATCCCCTAAGTAGGGACTGAATAAATTAATAAGCGACTTGGAATTACATGGATTTCACAAGTTTTTACAGTAGAAGAACTGAGTAGCGAGGCTTGGTTTTTTTGACAAATATTGTTTTTTTATGGGATCTCATTTTGTTTTGTAGATAGTCCTACTTTTTTCCTTTCCGGTAACTTCTACTTCTTGTATACCAACAATGAATTTTTTTAAACTAATTGCAAATGTAACTTTGTAATCTTATATATTTATATAGGATTACAAAGTTATTCATGCAATTGATCTATCTCGAAAACAGAACGGAAATTGAAAGATATTTTAGTTTTTCCTTTATTCATACACTAACCACTAACTGTATTCTAAATCTGAAGCTTCTATGTCTGCTAGAAGTGCCTTAGACTGTTGATGATTGGTCAATGAGTGACAATATTAAGAAATTTGACTCGTTATAATTCTTAAACTACTTGTTCAAAATTATTTTTTTATAGACTCACGCCTGTATCCCCAAAGGGGTAGGCAGAAGTGTAATGTTACCACCACATTTCGCTATGAATTTTTAGGTCCCACGTACTAGGGGGCGAGCCTATTGCGGTACCGCGCATATTACCAGACGCCGTCCTGCTGCTGAGAATTTCCTAACGAAAAAACCCAATAACACATTTCCCGACACTGGAATCGAACCCGAGACCTCCCAATCCCACGCGCACATTTATGCCGCGAGACCAACGAGAGAACTTGTTCAAATTGAATGAAATTTGAAATATACTATGTTTATACAATGCCTGCTTGGTTACTGAAAATTCAGGCTTCTAGTTTTATCCACAGCGGAGTTATTAGGGTCGAAAATGGCCTGAATTGCTTCGAGCAAAAGGATGGTACGGCCGTGTCGCTTTTTTGCTCGACTTGGCGGGGGCACTACCGTGCCCCCAGATATGCATTTAGTAGAAAGCGGTTATTTTAATATTACAAACAGACACTCCAATTTTATTTATATGTATAGACTAGCTGGTACCCGCGGCTTCGCACGCGGAAAAAAGTTACGTTTTAAAAAGTTCTCTGCCAAATCTAATCTTTATACAGCCGGCGACTTTCCAGATTTCAAGATGAATGACTCTTTGCTTTTATATATAATTATACAAAAATAAGTGTCATGACAACAGCGCAACCTACCGGGTCAAATTGGAGCCTATATGTAGCGCTATAAAGTGCTCTACCTTCCAGTTTTGAATCGGTTCAGCTATTCCAGAGATTACCCCGGACCAACAGACAGACAGACAGACAAACATGTTAAAAAGGGTTGTTTTGGACTTTGAATCGTGTAACTAACTAAATGCACTTAAAACCATAGTTATTTTGAAATCACAGACAGACACTTCAATTTTATTTATATGTTTAGATGAGTTGAATAAGTAAAGACTTGTTATCGCGACAACAGCGCCAACTACCGGGTCAAATTGTAGCCTATATGTAGCGCTATAAAGTCCTCTACCTGGTAGTAAAAGTCTCATTTGAATCGGTTCAGCCGTTCCAGAGATTACCCCGGACAAACAGAAAGACAGACAGACAGACAAAAATTTTAAAAAGGGTTGTTTTAGACTTAGAATCGTATAACTAACTATATGCACTTGAAAATCCATAGTTATTTTGAAATCACAGACAGACACTTCAATTTTATTTATATGTATAGATGTATAGATTCATCATTATAGATTTTATGTTTGAGTTCTATGACATGAATGTGTAGGTACTTACTACATTTTGCGAGCTTTAAGTTTGAATCAAATATTCTTTAGTGCATTTTCAATCTTATGATGGTTCAGAGTTCATAATATATTAACTTTAACAAGTTATGACAATACATGTCATAATAAACAATTAAGAATTATAATGTTGACTACACTTCTAACACAAAAGTTGTTTCTAGACATCTGGAAGTTGAAGTTAGTAAAAAGATAAATTTAAATAATAACGTTTTTATTATTCTAAGATCCTTATGAAATAACATTAAAATTAATTCGTGAGTATTATGATTTCATTTGATATTCCTTGGAATAAACTCAACATCTGCATCGATTGGTCTGACACTAGTTATATGCGTTCTGAACTTTTGAGGTCCACCTAGTTCCTTCGTTTTAACAGTGAAGTGTCGCAGAAGTTGCACCACGCCTGCAGCCATCTGTAACTTGGAGTACCTAGCACCGATACACATCCTTCCTCCCATTCCAAACGGCATATAGAACTCGTCACTTTGCTTGTTACCCTTCGCAAATCTCTCCGGGTCAAACACGTGCGGGTCGGGATAATACTCAGGATCATTATGTAGATGATAGATCGGCGTTACCATTTTTGTTCCTTTCTCTAACTTTATATTGCCAACTGGAAGCACCGTGTCTTTAACACAAATTCTATTTAAAACACCAATGGGAGGATTCATCCTCATTGCTTCACTCAACACCTTGTCTACGTAGGTCATTTCAGATATCACATCGTACGTAATATTGTTGCCATGCTTTTCGAACTTCTCATCTATCTCCTCGTGCACTTTAGCCAATATATCAGGGTTACGGCCGAGCTCCACCAAAGTAACGAAGATGACGATGGCTACTGGTTCGACACCCGCTATCAAGAAGAACATCGCTTGAGCTGAAAGCAATCCATAAGTAGGCTCCAATTCGGTACCAGTTGTTGGATCCTTCATAGTGCCATTTTTCTGTATATTTATGCAAATGTCTGCAAAATCGTGTCTTTTAACATTGTTTTTTTTCCTTTCCTCTATAACATTTGTCATAGCACCAACTAGGAACTTTTCGTGCTCCTTAAATATGGAAAGGCCTAAGAAGTTACCAAATCTCGGACTGAGATTAAGCAAGGCAAACTTTAAATTGTTCATGAAAGTGGTCGCAGATATTTTTTTAGCCATATTAAGAAACGGTGAATCAAATATGGATTCTGTTCCAATACCAAATATAGCGCCACACACAGCAGCGTTGCAGAATGTCATGAGCGTTTCAAAACATCCACCTTCCCAGACCTTCGGGTTGTTCTTGAAGTACTCTACTAAATCTTGAGCGCTCTTGTCCATGATGTAGTACATGTTCTTTAGTTTGGATGCAGTGAACAGTGGTGTCATGTTCTGGCGCATCAACTTCCACCGGGGTCCACTCATGAACAGCAGATTATCAGCCAATTGATCGCCTTCAACGGCGACGTCGAAGCCTCTGTGGTGGAACGAGTTAAAATCTGCTTGTAGAATATGCTGCACATTCTTAGGGTCTGTGACGAACAGTGACGGCGTGAGTACGGAGCCGAGGCCTATGGCTGGTTCTTTCTTATATTGCTTATACACGTCTCCATAATGTTCAAACAGCGCACGTTTGTTCATGAAATAATCCCAAAACACTCCGGTAACTTTGTTCTTGCTGTAGAACTTCACACCGCGTTTTTTCCAGTACTGTTCATTGTTGTTGCCGACTAAGTAGACAAATAGCAAGCCCACTGTCAGACATATTAAAATTATTGGTAAGAACATATTGATGTGTTATTAGTTTGAGTTTCCGAACTTTAATGATATACAAATCTTGGGGTCAAGTATTTATAATGGTCAGTTATATCAGTAGTAGATAACCGTTAGGTAATTGATATCAAATATTATTAATCGCTTCAAGCCGTCAGTCATCGTGAATAAGCATAGTTTTTGCGCTGTGCTTTGTTTTGTTTTAAGATAAACAATATATGCAAACTCATGGTTCGTTGTGTCACAAATAGTTTTTAAGACACGTGTGATGATGATGATGAACTAGAGTGCATTAAATTGGCCAATTTAGACAATTAATATCATATCTACTCTCAGATCGATGTGTAAAAATTGTAACGGTTGTTTAAATGTAGCCTTCGTTTTAACAAGATGTATAAAATTTAATTAATTTAATTAAAATAAGCTTGAATTTGGATGGCAATAACTATATCACACTTAAGTTTGTAAAAATAAAGATAAGTGGGAACGGCCTCTGACTGCAAATCTCACTGTGATCATGTTATTTGGTTCTGTTTGCATGTTATGTATCCTACCAGTATAATCAATGTAATTAGGCCGTATTTTTTATGTATGGGTGGCATTCGTTTAATCTTAGGCTTAAAAGATTCACATTCAGGAACATTTAACATGGCTAGACTAAACATGTAGAAATATGGCATGTCTGTGTTTATTTTACACTAGAGGACGCTCGCAGCCACTTTAGATGCTTCTTCTTGATGCCGTGGGAAATTCAGATAACCCCTTCTTATTGCAGTCCTACCCGCCCCAAGGCATCACTCCAAATTTTAGCTTCTTACACTCAGTAATTTCAGCTGTGCGTTATATTTCAGTCAGACAGTAACGCAAGAATTTAACATATTATGCTGATTACAGAAACATTACAAAATATCGAGCAATCTATACAAATATTATAAAGCTCTAGAGTTTATTTGTTTGTTTGATTGAACGCGCTTATCTCAAGAACTACTGATCCGATTTGAATAATTTTATTTGTTTGATTGACAGCTCAGTTATCGAGGAAGGCCATAGGCACACCAAATTACGTGTACTAACTGCTCCTTAGATTTTCCAAAACAAAACCCAGTTATCCAACACTAGACTTGGGATCCCCTTGCGATTATTTACCATAAGGTCCAATTTTCACTCATTACAATGAACCTGAAAACAAGGGTTGGCTAAATACGGACAAAACTGTAAATCTACAGCAACTTTTGGGCTTGTGAAGTTAATATTCTGCTGGCAGTGTCTCAATGTTCTGGGCGTCCTGCTACAGAATAATTGGTAATATCAAAATTCACTGAGAGATATGATGAGTTACCGACAAAAATGCGACGTTCCTTTCTATAGTTCTTCATCAACAATATTTTGTTGTAATAAAAGAGTGAGAATTACCATAATATCACAGACAAAGTCTTTTATTTTTGGTTTTACAACAAAAAGTGTCAAAAGAGAACCAGAGCTGTAGAAAAATTTAATTTGCAACGAAAATTGCTAACACAAATTCTCTGTGGAATCAATAATTTACCAGATGAATAAGAAAAACCATACGACCTGCTCTCTTTCCAAGAAGGCGGCTGCGGGACGAGAAGATGACTCTTCTGGAGTAAGCTTTACATTAGTCCTCCCCAGACATCTAAAGAATAAAATTGTATCCTCTAACTTTATAAAATTAGGAATGCATTGTATTCTGTGTGACAATTAACGCACTACGTTGACATAGCAATAAACTTCATATAGGTGCATTGATTTAAATACTCAATACTAAATATATATGTCAATGTATAGGTGCTATGTCAGCGTAGTGCAATTGTCACTATTTACTTTTGAAGCAGAAACAAGAAAATAAAAATAAAAAGCCCAGCTTTGTATTTTATATGACAACTAGCTTTTTCCCGCGGCTTCGCCCGCATGAAATTTAACCCAGGTTTCAGACTATCCACACCAAATTCCATCACACATTAGCCGTGTAGCATACATATAAATTATAAACAGATATTACTTAAAATTACTTTTGTTTTCATAGTCGTCAAACTTCAGGTAAAGATTAGTATGTAGTGTATATTATTAAAGTTATTGAAGAGCTTATACCTACTGAATAGAAGAGCAGCAAAAATAAAAACTGAAAGCATTACCACAAAGTACAAAATCAGACCGCCTCTCCGCCCCGCTGCGCTTAAGCGCAGGTAAGCGGTTTTAATAACGCTGCGCTTAGGTCAATTATATCGTGATAACTATTAAACTATTCGTCCAAACTACTTACTGTAAAAGACAAATTTCATCTACATTAAATAATGATCTGGCAACCAATCTATCAATTTTGAAAACAATTTGATAACTACTCTAGAATGAGCATTGTAAAAAATATAAATATATTTTTTGTTATACTGTTTTTTACAATAAAATGATGTAGTTAGGTTATGTACTAAAAGCTAAAAAGTAATTTGGCTACCAGATCACATCAATCTTCTCATCAATCTTGGGTATTGATCATACAAATATAAAATCGTTGGGTAAGTGAATTTTTATAATGTTTACTCTGGATACGCTACTCCCAAAACAATTTTTTTTAGTTATTTTTTTTTAAGTTTTTAGTTTTATTGTTAGTTGATACTTCTCATTCTTTTTTAATAGTGAGCCCTCTTCTACCAATCAAGTCCTGTCATTCGATACCCATATTGAGGTATTTGTGGAAAATAGGTAATCTGCCATTTTGTGGCGGCGGCCATCTTGGCTTTTTGATATTAAGCTCTATTCTACCAATCAAGCCCTTTCATTTGATACCCATATTAAGTTATCTGTGGAAAAAATGTAATCCGCCATTTTGCGGCGACAGCCATCTTGGATTTTTCATAGTGAGCTCTATTCTACGAATCAAGCCCTTTCATTTGATACCCATATTGAAGTATTTGTGAAAAATAAATAATCCGCCATTTTGTGGCAGCGGCCATTTTGGATTTTTCATAGTGAGGTCCATTCTACCAATCAAACCCTTTCATTCGATACCCATACTGAGTTATTTTTGGAAAATATGTAATCCGCCATTTTGCGGCGACAGCCATCTTGGATTTTTCTTCGTGAGCTCTATTCTACGAATCAAGCCCTTTCATTAAATACCCATATTGAGTTATTTGGGGAAAATAAGTAATTCGCCATTTTGTGGCGGCGGCCATCTTGGATTTTTCACAGTGAGCCCTATTCTACCAATCAAACCCTTTCATTTGATACCCATATTGAGGTTGTTGTGAAGTAATATGTGATCCGCCATTTCATATCGGCGGCCATCTTGTATTTTTCATAGGGAGCTCTATTCTACGAATCAAGCCCTTTCATTTGATACCCATATTGACGTATTTGTGGAAAATAAATAATAAGCCATTTTGTGGCAGCGGCCATCTTGGATTTTTCATAGTGGGCTCCATTCTACCAATCAAACCCTTTCGTTTGATACCCATATTGAGGTTGTTGTGAAGTAATATGTGATCCGCCATTTTGTATCGGCGGCCATCTTGAAGTTACAATCATTTAAATCTTTTAATCTCGGTGACAATATGAATGTATACCAAATATCAGATCAATCATCAGGAAGGGGTAAAATTCCAATTACTAAATTTGACCCAAGCAAACAAAAAAAGATAATACAGGATTTTTGCCGACTTAGTTGATACTTTTCCTTGTAGTATGGCAACATTATACAAAATCTTTATAAATTGTAGCCTATGTGTTATTCTGATGTATAAACTATATTACTGTAAAGTTTCATCCAAATCCGTTCAGTAGTTTTTGCGTGAAAGAGTAACAAACATCCATCCATACATCCATCTATACATACATCTTCACAAACTTTCACATTTATAATATTAGTAGGATTTAGGAGACACTCCCACTCCATTACAGGCGCGGTCCGAAGGGGGGGGTCACAGGGGACATGACCCCCCCCCCCCCAAAATATAATGTCAAATTGAAAAATCTCAAAATTTGCCAAATAATAAAAAGAAAATTTCTACCTAACAGCGATAAATTTATAATTTGCTGACTCTACTAGTTGTGTTTTTATGAACTGCGTACGATGGCCAAAATAACTTGGAAATTACATCTAGTTTAGAAACAAGGAACCGAACTACGTAGTTTTGGTAATCCTAGCAAAATCGATATGCGTCGTTATGATAAAGATTGTTTAACAATATTATAATAATGTAATTTATCGGTTTATTGTAAAGATTCAAGATAAAGTCTGTCTACTTAGTTGTGAATTGTGATTCTTGTTGTTAAGTTTTGTGATTGAGGAAAAATTAAAATATAACTTAATTGTCGAATACTTACTACATATAATTTAATTTGAAGAACAGCGCTTCATTTAATGATAATTTTATAATAATGGTAAGTCATTGTAAGTAATATCGAGCCTTCCCGCCATTTTAGCGCAACCGACAAAAACAAAATTTTACAGGAGAAGGTTTTTTATTCAGATATTTTTATTCAGAAATGTGCTCATAAAGTAAAATTTGAATTTTGATGTACAGTAATGATTTTTAGACATTTACATGTATAATTAAAAAAACTACAAATGTAATAAGTATTTAGGGTTTGATTTTAAAACGAGTCGCCTGAATTTGAGGGTACTGTGAGAGGGGGGTGTAAGGGGCTTAAGGGAGTCTTAATCCCCTCACAGTAATTTTGGCTGCCGGAGTTAATATTGTTTAAATTAGTAATAGTTTAAATATTTTTAAACAATTTCCAAAAATTCTTAAATACTTTGGCAATTATGAAAAACGGAACGTAATTTTTATGCTTTAGTTCAGTTTTTCAAATGTAATTTTTAGGTTTTATGTCAAAAACGTGAAACGAAACGCAACCCGCCATCTTGGATGGATGATATTGACAGCTAATGTCAAATTTGTGCGTCATTCCTTTGTTTTCGAATGCCTAGGGTTAGGTTAGGTGCGATTGTACGTACTGGTCGACACGACACCTCATGTCGTGCAGTGTTCCGCAGGGATCGGTCTTGGGACCGCTCCTGTGGAACATCGGCTACGACTGGGTGCTGAGAAGCGAGCTACCGTCGGGCGCCGACTTGACGTGTTATGCGGACGACACGCTCGTAACTGCCCGGGGAGCTCGCACAGGGAAGCGACGTTGATAGCCACTGGCTGCGGTGTCACAGGTGGTGAACCACATCCGGCGCCTGGGCCTGGAGGGGGCCCTAAACAAGTCGGAAGCCATGGTGTTTCATGGACCCCGACGTGCGCCGGCGCCGGGATCGCACATCGTGGTCAGCGTGGCCCAGATAGCTGTCGATTCCACCATGAAGTATCAGGGATTGGTGCTCGACAGCCGATGGGAATTCGGGCCCCACTTCCGGCGGCTGGCGCCGAAGCTGATGGGCGCAGCAGGCGTGCTTTCAACGTTGCTTCCCAACTTGGGGGTCAGAAGGCGTACCGGGCGCAGGAGAAGGGCGGACAACGCCCTTTTCCGGCCCCCATGAACGGGTCCACGGGCGAGGAACTTGGGGAAGTCCCCGCCCCCTATTCGATGGACTTGAGTCGCAGGCGCGCGCGGGTGTCGACGCGCGCCTCAGAGGCGATGCACGGGGTAGTTCACTACCCCGGGCAGGAGACGAGGCCCGGACAGACCCGGCCAGCACTAGTGTGCGGCTGCAGAAGAATTTGGATTCCCGCGGCCCCGCGCGCACGTGCGTGGGACGCCGGGGTGGTTTTAGCCGGTAGGAGTCCGGCACGCCCCTCCGCCTTTCCCCAGGCGGAGGAAGTCCATGAGGATTACCCCCCGCAAAAAGAAAAGAAAGGTGCGACTGTAATTGAAGTGACTAAATAGGTTAGGTTCTCTTTTGACCCGAAAATAGGAGCCCTGTCTCCGTCAACCTCAGTTTATTAAGCTAGTGTGAAGAATGTGGAAGTTGGCACCACCATACACACTGATGTTTGGAGAGCATAATATAATTTTTATTTTTTCTAAGGGAACCAAGTATTTCCGGCGGGTAAAAATGGTGAGGGGGGACCCAAACCCTCCCCCCTACTCCCCCCAACCACTCACAACCCTTTATAATGGCGACTTATTTCGAAATTCTTACCAGTATTTACGCTATAAGTGGCGATCCAGATACCTATTTTTTATTAGTGTAGTGAGTGACCCCCTCCAAAATTTCAGGCTGCGACCGCGCCTGCTCCATTACATACAAACATGATCAAAGCATACCAAATAATTTAAAGAATTGAATTAATACGGTGGTGTACCACAGATTTTGACATTTGAACAGCTTAATAGGAGCTAATCTTAGACCACAGTCTTAGACAAATGATTGGTATCGCTTCGCTGTACTAGACACCGCACTGCCTAAGAAAAATAGGTCCATAAATGAGACAACTCATTTTGACAGTGTGTGCCAAACAAAAGCAACAAGACGCATGCGTGAAGAACTGTGTTGTCAGCTTCTCAACAATTACCCGATTAAATGGGAAAATATTTTATCCTGTGGTCTAGTGGGTAAGTTATTGGTATCTAAAACGGTTTAGAAAATTCTTCAAAAATTACAATTCAGTAAAAGTTTCAATATATTTGTGTATAGGTTAGGCGTACCACGTAAGTTCCTTTATAAGAAAAATGGTGGGTATATTATCCAATGATTAGGTCTCATTTTATTATGATGGTTTTGTTTTATGTACTTATAGTATTTTGCAAATTATTATTAGAAATAACCGTAGAGAAAATAAGGTGTTTTCAAAACAGTGCTTTCTATTTCCATGCTACTAGTCTATATAAATTTAGTTACGCATTATTAATTTAACATGAATAGTCGTGACAACTACTTTGAATTAAACTATAATCTTACTCATATAATTAGGCAAATCGTGTTTCTTGGGAAAGGTGTTCAGTTTCTAACAACTAACATTTTTCACCTTATTTGTAAAGGTATAGACATAAAATAATATAGAAAAGGTAAAATATATAATAAATAGGTTATGTTATATTAGGCGGGCGTGTGACGTGTGTGCAGCGAGCGCGCGGCGAGCGCGCGGCGCTCGAGTCGCGTTCTTACCCCTCCGCCCGCTATCTCCGCCGCCCGCTACTTGAAGGGGGTCAAACGTCAAGACGAACGCCGCGTGCGCGCCGCGCGCTCGCTGCACACACGTCACACGCCGGTAAAACGCGACGCTCACGCAGCGCGCTCGCGACGCGCGCTCGGCGCTCGCGCTACTCACACGCCCGAGGATCACGCACGCCTAATGTGGGTCTGCCTAAGAGATTTGAAAACACAATATATACAAGCGGATTCAACCTAAATTTCTGCGGCAGATGTTGCAGATGTGTCGCAATACTTAATGTCCTATGTTATTCGTACAAAATATTACCTTTCATTCAAAATACGAAATCAGTAATACCATCACACTGTGGACTAGTTTCACCAGCTCTAGATAACTTGTATTTGCCAGATAATGTCAAAGTTCGGTGTCACCCCAACTTGGAGTTTAAATGAAAGATAACCGTATATGTATATCTGCCAGTTAGTTTACTGTCGTACTTATCGGACAGTGGTAGAAATGGCTCTTTTTCTTCTTTTTAAAAAGACAACTCCCGCATTAGGGCTAAATCCTGTGTCGCGGGGAACTTTACAAACATACAACTAACGGACATAATGAAAACCCAGACTCGAAACAACAATTTATGAATCACACAAAGTGTTGTCTCGTGTGGGGATCGAACCCACAACACTTCGGTACAGTGTCAAGCGCTGAGGCGGCTGCTTAAAATTCTGCTCTGTGGATTTGTGCGCAAAAACTCTTTACAAGCAAAAGTATTGTAAAGTCTAGTACCCATAGTACAAGCTCTGCTTAGTTTGGGACTAGATGGTGTTGTGTGAATATGGTAGAATATTATTGTTATTATTGAAATTCTTTGTTAGCAGACAATGTTAATTTTTTGGCTGATAGTACAAACAAAACAAATGATAGTATTAATTTATGCATGACAAAGCGATTGTAAAATACTTGTCATAATGACTGTCTAATTTTTAATCTGTTTTGTCACTATACTTTGCATGTTCAGTGTTATTGTTTATTAATTATTAATAATAGTAAATAATAGTAAAACATAGCATTGAATGGCGATAAGCCTATTGAATTGACAAAGAATATCAAAGCAACAATATAATCTACTGAATCTATTCTTGATGTTTGTAAATGATGGATAAACATTTTCTAGTTGGTAAAAAACTGGATATAGGTACATAACTAGGGTATACTTACTAACATAATATCAGATCCATTATATCTAATCCATTTTAGACTGTACGAAGGTTTTGGCGACCGCTAGCAACCTATACATTGGGCTTTGTGGTTTTGATTTCAACACGGGACAAGCTGTATCCCAAGATTTTACAGGGTCCAATTGTATTTTCAAACCATCCAGAAACCTATTGAATAACACTCATCATCGCCCTAGCGTTATCCCGGTTGCATCCAAGACTGGCGCGCCTTGGAGCCCGAGGTCTTACCAGATATGACAGAATATCAACCTTTCCACAGAGCGACTGCCGTCTGACCTCCGCAACCCAAAAGGATAGCGAAATTCCATGGTTTAGACCAATATCAGTTTATTTGAGGGTAAGTACTGACTCCCGTAACGACTGTCAAAGATCTTCATGACAGCCGGGACCGACGATTTAACGTGCTCTCCGAGGCACGGGGCAAGCAGTAATTAACAATTTAATACACACTTAACTTCGAAAAGTCTTTGGTGTGTTCCGTGGATTCAAACCTGATACCATCTGCAAGGCAGTCCGTTGGTATCTCCACTAAGCTATCGCTACCTGTAACCCTATGCCCTGCCTAAAACCTATTGAATAAAAAAATATATAAGTACACACAACATTTTATACAAATTGGACCTGGCGGCTGGTCCAATTTGTATAAAATTTTTTGTATCTATTAGGAGAAGCTGAAATAGGGCAAATAAAAATACTATGTACAGTATGTACACTGATAACAATATTTATTTTGTCATCTGTAATCCGAATTATCACTATAGATATCTGTTTATCACTATGTCAATTTGAAAATAATATTCTGATGTATTCCAAATCCGATGGTGTTATCACTTGTGTTGGTCAATTATTACTGCTGAAAATAATTGTATTGTATTCGTACATGCAAAGTAAAAATGATGGGACTATTTATGGAGAAAGACTTTATGGAGAAAGAATTCAGAAGCCAGTTATCTGTGCTTGTATAATAAAGCTAAAGACACGGTAATATAATCTTATTACGGTGCTAAACAGTTTGTTTGTTTGGACGCGCTAATCTGTCATCATTATTTGACAACGTAATTATCAAGGAGCAAGTATACAATGATAATGATACAGACTCTTTAAGATTAGATGGCTGTGTGTGGATTGTCCCATAATAAATCGTTATAGTTAAACATACTTTTCAGTTTACTGAAGTAGATAATGGAATAGCGTAGACTTTACTTTCAGACCAGCAATTGGGACTGCGCCACCTGGCGATCGTCTAGTGAAGCTCGAGCATCCATAATGTCAAAGGAGCAATGTTTGCGATTCAGAAGGCCGTAGTGACTGTGGGAACTAGGTACTGATGTATCAAGTTATTCACAGAGGGCGCTGATTTAAGAAACAGGTAACATATAACATACAGTGTAGTAGAGTAAGAGCCCAGCCAGACCCTTCTTATTTTCTCAGAAACGAAATGAAAATGTATAGAATAATGTAGTGTTTTTTTTTTTTCTCTCTTTATTGGGGAAAACAAACAATTGTACAATGGGTATTACTTACATCAAATTTACAATTCATTACAAATTATTGTACAATGCACGACGTTTCCACGGATTACTCTATCTATACTATAATAAAACTGTACTGTGTGAAAAAGTCTGTACATTAAAGATATTTTGACGAAAATTAGCTAAAAAATCTAGCAAAATGCTAAAAAGCAATACTTGATAATTTTTAGAATTTATGTCTGTCTGTCTGTCCGACGTCTTTCCCTATGTTGCTAAAGATCTCTGAAATTGCGAAATTGATTTCAATAAAACTTACACTCATGTACAAAGGATACTCAAACCTATAAAATAGTATATGTTACATCACAATCGGTTGAGTGGTTTTCGGTTTACAGCTTGACCTCTCCTTTGTACGTAGTCCCAAACAAAACAGGGGTCATCCAAAACTGGTTATACATGTGGTGCCATTTATGATCGTTATAAGTTTGTTAGTAAAAGTATAGTTTTTAGTCTAGATACCTTCAAAGTGTTTTATGGCTATTTACCGACAGATAGGTGTCACTATTTTCAAATAATTTCCTAGCAAAATAAATGTTCCTTGCAAAAAAGGCAATAATTATGTGTCGGGTATCTTTCTGTTATAAAAAAAATAAAAGAGTATAAGTACAATATTCGGCTCTTTCATAAACAAAAAGTATCTGTTTCAAAATTTATTACAATGTCCACTTAATTTAAACGGTCAATCTCATTTATTTCAAATTATTATGGTTATATAATAGTTATATAATCATTTCATTTTATTTTAAATGATAAAAACAATTACTATAGATCTTTTTTTCAATAAATTGTCGATTAGTCCATATTATTTTCTATCTCGGACGGTTTGTATGTGTAAACATAGATGGCGTTTTCTGAATGGCGGTGTTAAGATTCTCCGTGGATTGATGAGGTTTTCGGTTAATTTTCTTTCGTTTTCGTTGGATTGGTGTCTTAGTCGTTTATTTTGAATAATGAATGTTGATGTGTTTCCTTGATTTCTTTCGTTCGTTCGTGTTCTGTACTTATACAGGTGTCTCATTATTCCCAAATTCCAACACCTCACGTAGGTACGTGGGAATCCGTGGGTGGGAGACTGAGGTCTGAATTCAGATACCTCTTGAGTAACTCAACGGGGCTATCTTACTTTCGGCAGGGCTGGATATTCGTAGCCCTGTGTGTATTTTCTAAATAAATCGCAGGGACAGACTTGAAACAGCTGGAATCGACCCCCGAATATGTTGTTTTTTCACATGGTTAGTTATATGTGGCGTGTTCACAAGTAAGCGGTAAAAATAATTTACATGTTCTATATGAAGGCGGTAAAACAGATATATGAGATAGATAATGTTGTGTATAAAGAAAGTCTCTAAAGATATCCCTACTGTCCCTACTAATCTATAGATATAAAAGAAAGTCATGTTAGTTACACTACTTATAACTCAAGAACGGCTGAACCGATTTGGCTGAAAATTGGTGGGTAGGTAGCTCAAAACCAGGAAAAACACTATAGGATACAATAAAATGCAAAACATAATCTGGGAGGGATTTTGGAGAGGGTCGAAGTTTGTAGGGACAAACCTCCTACCTATAATTGACTACTGCGCATGTCAGTACTGTCAGTACTGTCACATTATACATTGTCATATTGTGCACTGTCATTACTTCGTTCGCTTACTTTTTATATAAACTAATAGTTATTGAAAAAGCCTTGGCAAATACCTACTAATATAAGGTATAAATGCGAAAATGTATCTATTTCACGCTATGCCGGCTGAACCAATATTCTCTACTCATAAATGCGAAAGTGTATATGGACCATGGCTTTGACATTTGACTGTATTTCGGTAGATAATGTCATGAATACTGGCCAAGTTTCTTCGTTCCCCATAGAGTGTCTGATTGAACTCCTTACAATTATCAGGAGTATGGAGTACCTTCACGCAACTTGAGACCAGGGCTGTAGCTAGAGTCTAATTTGAGGTAGGGCATCATTAGTTACAGGTAGGGCGTTAGTAAAAAAATTATCATAATTGATCTGCTCCGAAGCACGGGCTTCTAAATCAATTACCATGTATATCACTAACCTCTAGGTCAGTGATGTACATTCAATAGCTATTCGTAGACAGATAATTTCTGTGACCGAACATGAAAATGGATCTAAGAACTATTAGATCCTCAATGATGAAGAACAAGCGAACAACATGGTTGAACGTTCAGATAGGAATGTAGGGATCCACGCCTGAGTGAGGTATTAAATAGACCCATCGCTTCATGTGATGGCGCTTCAAATGCCATCTAAGCGCATATCTCTATCTAACGCACGCCTGTCTCCCTTCGGAGTAGGCAGAGACTATGGAACGCCAAAAGCTCCAGTTCAAACATACCTCTTTTGACATTCATTAACCTTGTCATTCGTCATGCATGCTCGTCGGTTACGGGTACTTTTGATTTGGCCCTTCCGCAGTACGTCACCAATGTAGTCGACGTAAGTCCGTCTTGGGCGATACATTCTTACTCGATAAACTTCTTTCGTAATTCTTCTTTCATCCATCCGTTCCAAATGTCCAAACCATCGCAACATACCTTTCCCAATCTTTGTCACTACATCTGCTTTCAAACCACACCTTTCTCGAATAACACAATTTATCCTTTTATCTGTCATTCTTACTCCGCACATACTCCTGAAAGCTCTCATCTCCACAGCATTAATTTTACTTTCATGCTTCTTCTGCCATACCCACACCCAGTGTTGGTGCCAAAACTCCCTGCAATATAGCAAGGCGAGCCTTACTCGGTATAACTTTACTGCTGATGATTGACTGTAAGCCGCCATTCACACAATTTCCTGCTTTCACTCTCCTTTCAACATCTCCCTCACATTTTCTATCTCTCGTAAACAATGACCCTAAATAGACAAACTCATTCACTTGTTTCACTTTTTAATCTCCTATCATTATATTACATTCAGTTCTACTATCTTCCCCGTCTATGATCATGACCTTAGTCTTGCTTACATTAACTTTCATGTCCTTCTTCTTATACGCCTTGTTCATTACGGTGACCATCTGCTGTAAATCAGACGCTGACGACGCCACAAGAACCTGATCGTTAGTGTATAGCAGGGTTTTAAACACTGATTCACCCATTCTTAATCCACATTCACTCTTTCAAATCGGTCAAACAACTGTCTATGCATATATTGAACAGGCACGAAGTTGTAGTGTAGTTAGTAGTGTCGACCAACGTTCATCCCTCACCACTCGATCGTAAGCCTTTCCCAAGTCAATAAAGGCGCAGAAATCCTTCTGGTGTTTCATCAAGATCTGCTACACCTGCGTTTTCCAAGTCAATAAAGGCGCAGAAATCCTTCTGGTGTTTTATCAAGATCTGCTACACCTGCGTTAGCGTTAACGTTGAAAGCAATGGGCAAATACGTGTAAATTAATGCGTTAAAAATGCGCGTTGGAAATTCGTAATTTAACGCGTTAAAACATTGGCCACATCTACGTAGCGCCTAAATTAACGCGTTAAGACGCAGGTGTAGCAGGAGCAGTAGGAAAAGACTTGATCCGTACATCACAGCTCCTTTCTAAATCCCGCTTGCACATCCCAAACAAATCTTACTATACGTTTCAGAATCATTCATTCGATCAGTATCTTTGTATACAATTTGCCAACAACACTCAGGAGACTTATACCGCGGTAGTGTTTGCATTCCTGCTGAGACCCTTTGCCCCTGAAAAGTAGCACAATTACTGCCTGTTTCAAGTCACCTCCACAAGACCGGACCGCCAACATTTGTTCAAAAGCAGGTACAGCAGGCTTGCTGTGACGCCTTCGCTTACCTTGAGCATTTCAGTAGATATCCTGTCATATCCAGCAGGTTTACCCGCTTTCATACTTTTGCAATACCGTATCTCTTCCATACTTATATTATTTTCACTATCATGTTCCTCATCCGCTACTATATTCCTGGAAACTCTTTCTTCTTGGTCAAATAAATTTTCAAAATATACCTTCCACTAATTCAGAACATCTCCATGCTCTTTCTTTTTTTCCAACTTTTGAGTCTCCTCACGAATTGCCTCGGGCCGTTCTGATCAAGTGCCAGAATAATTTAATATTGGCCCGCAAATTCTTCGAAAATTTCCTATCAAACTTATCCTTACATTCTTCTTTCTTTCTTCTCACTGTCTCTTTTACTTTATATTTCAACCAGTCATACTTTTCTTTAACAATCCTCTCATTCATACCAAACATAATTATTATAATATAAAATGAATGTCACAAATTTTGGTGTTCGGAAACGTTTAGATACCTATCGCTACAATTTTTTTACCTCAAACTATGAGCAAACAATTTAATTATGTATAATAATTTATCTTAGGTTTTGACACTTTTAAGGTAGGGCATTGTGATTTTAAGGTAGGGCATTGCCCCACAATGCCCCCCCCTAGCTACGTCCGTGCTTGAGACTGATCGTTGGTGTTCCAGTCCTGTTAATGCGGAATCTTAATGCACCAAAGCTTTTGTAATGGCAAACGGCTACGAGTAACACCTAGGAGGAAACATTATAAAAGCTATTCGCTATGAAGGCTTCCGTAGTGTAGTAGTAAACTGAATAGTTTCGGCATAAAGTGGCTATGATATACGGATAGACTGACAGACTTAGCGCGTCAATAAGGATTCTATTTGGATTCCATGTTTAGCCATTTTTGACTACGGAAGTTTAAAAATACTGCTTACAATAATGTTTTATATACTTCTTGCGGTTCTATTTCTTATTAGTTCCTATGAACAGAATTAAAACGAAAATTACTATCGAACGATGAAGGAGTTTTATGCTACCCCGGACTTAACGTGAGCGAAGCCGCGGGCAAAAGCTAGTGTATAATATAATTGATAAAAGTGCCCAGACAAGCTACAAGGGGACGCTAACGATACGATTTCTTACTGCTTTTGTTTTTGGAATAAACGAAAAATCAACATTTAATTCACCATTTCGCAAAATGATTTGGTAAGCTATTGCCCTAACATTTAAGTTTAATATGAAATTTGTCATTGCTGGTGTCAGTGATACCATATATGAAACTTTGGGTATTAAGCTGTTCGGCGAAAACGAATGATTCTTCATACAAGCCGTGAAACAAGTAATCAAGCAACGTGACGAAAACAGTAACGGTGTAAAAAACACGACTTTGATGATTTGTGTTTAATTCTACAGAAGAATGGAATTATACATGATCCTAAAACTGGAGTTCCTGTAGAGCCCGGTGATGAAGTGTTCGCTGCTCAAACGTTGTTCTTCTTTTTAGCCGGTATTGAACCTACTGCTATGGCAATATTTGGCACATTGGTAGAAATATTTTCCTAATCCTGAAGTTTTCGATCCTGATAGATTCTCTAGGGATGGAGAAATAAATGATTTGACTTATATGCCGTTTTGTAAAGGAAATAGGATCTGTATTGGCGCTAGATATGCTCGTATCCAAGTGCTCAGTGGCCTTATGCATTTCTTAAGAAATTTCTGAGTGAACACATATGTTGGTAAAGAAGGGATAAAGTATAAAAAGGAACAAAATCAACTGAGATTAGATAACTTAAAAGTTGAATTCATTGTTCGAAAGTGAATTTTGCCGATTTTGTTGCCGCCCTTAAATAGAAAATTGTATCGATATTAATAACAATGGTGATAGGTATGTAAATCAAAAGTTGTAAAGAAATTAGACATCTTTCTACTAATCTTCTTCATATTTATTTGCTGCTAATGCCGAAATTACGACTTTGGACTTTGTAGATGGCGCGGTCAGTCTACACCCTCATTAATTCACTGGCCTTAATATTTATCATATATCATTTCTGAAAATGACCGATTAGAACATTGTTATCTATCCTGCAGATATAGTAAAATACTTATTTAGAAACTGATGCTACTCGTAGCAAGGACCTTAAATGCCATTCTCCAAATGTCTCTTTATTTATGCCAGCCAATTAATCAATATTTATCTGAACATTGATAATATAAAGAATACATCCGCGCCCTTCTCTATTTGTGCCAGACCTCTATTGGAAGTCATACATGAATAAGAAAACAGAAATCTACTTCTACGCTATTATCGCTTTAACACATTTTTACATTACGTCATAAAATACACTCGCCACGCTCGTCATGTGACTAACGACTATATTAAAATTCCAAAATACTCTTTTGGCTTTACAATTACTTATAATTGGCTGAATGCAAGAAGTTTGCCAACTAATTAGAATTTAACTAGAACTCCCCTTCCTTACACTTTAAACACATTTTTTTTCAAAATGGCCGCTGTTACTAATTTGGCAGTATCCCATAGGAAGCAGTGCAAAATAAAGTAACAATCTTGGAATCAACAGAGTGTGACCATTGAGATCCTACGCCAGCTTCACTTAGCACTTTCCGGTCCATCAATCATAATTTGAGATGACCTTAGCAATTGAGCCCACTTAAGAAATATTAGTGATTATTTTGGCCTTAAATTTGGATGCATATATGGAGTAATGGTTTCAGCACTTACCACGCTATTTAAAACTGCGCCAAATCATAGCCGAGTGTTGTGTGATTCTCAAACGAGACAATAACACTTTGTGTGATTCACAATTTTTTGTTTTAAGTTCTAAGTCCATTGAGTGAAAATTTGGTAAGTCGATTATTCTTACAGCGGGAGCTGTCTTTATAAAGAGCAAATAAGGAATAGAATTCACACCTTCACAATTTTGTGTAGCACCTAGAGACAAATACTATTTCGCGAGATTCACAGTCAGTCATAACACATATTTCCCTTTGATTTCCCTTTTTAATCTAAAGATGCATAAATCAATATCGTATGCACATGTGGTCGCTAACCACGATAAACTTCGGGACAAGACATCTAATCGTAAATATCAACAATTGATATCGCCAGTAAGGTGTTCATCGTCCTCAGCCTTGTGTAGGTATAAACCGTCCCACAGCTGGGCACGACCTCTTTGTAGTAGAAAAAAGCAAATTTCCACCAAGCTAGTAGCTATTTTCATAGTATAATGTCATACGGTATTCTCTTGTGGGGAAATGCTGCCGACATTCAGACCATCTTTGTTCTGCAGAAAAGAGCTATTCGAGCAATTTATAATTTGGATTATGGGGCTTCGTTAAGGAATAAATTCAAGGAAATAAACATTTTAACAGTTGCAAGCCAGTACATTTATTCCAACCTAATATATTTATTCCAAAACAAGGCCTCATACTCAAAGAAAAGTGATATCCACAATTTGAATACTAGAAATAAGAGCAGCCTGGTAGTGCCGGCTACCCGGCTAGAGAAAATAAAAATCTTCTCAATGCCAATGTGTGCGCTTTTACAATAAGTGCCAAGCAATATACAAAATTTAAGTTTTAATAAATTAAAAAAGGTTATATAACGTAAACTTTGTCAAAAAGGGTACTATTTGGTGCTAGATTATATTGAAGACAAAAATGCTTGGGATTAATTTGCTCGGTTCCACAGGCTACTTATGTTTGATTAGTGTTAAGTTTCATGTGAGTGTGAGTTATTGTGTCTATATTATGCTAGTTTAGTACTTTTATATTATTATTAAAAAACCTTATTTATTGACAACAACATTATAGACACACCAGCTCATACACCTATGAAAAATTCAATGTAGTTAATAAGTTTTTAAATTGAATAGAATCAAGACGAAGAAAAGAGTGGCCCGGAGTTTCTTGCCTGATTTTTCTCACCAGGCTCTACTTTCTGAACAGGCACTTTTTCAATGCTCAGTTATGTTAATATGCCTTTAAAGTTACTTTTTTATTTTTATTTGTATGACCTTCTGACGTGTCCAAAAAATTTAAACATTTTTATGGAAATAAACATATTTGAGTTTGAGCGAGATTCACAGTCAGTCATAGCACGTACTTCACTTTGATTTCCCCTTTTAATCTAAAGATGCTCAGATCAATATCATATGCACGTGAGGACGCCAACCACGATAAACTTCAGGACAAGACATCTAATCGTAAATATCAACTATTGATATCGCCAGTAAGGTGTTCATCGTCCTCAGCCTTGTGTATAAACCGTCCCACTGCTGAGCACGACCACTTCTCACTAGAAAAATCAAATGTCCATTAAGCTAGCCAAGCGTTTGCTTTTTTCGTAATAAGCGACAAATGAGCAGCCATATCACCTGATGGTAAGCGATTACCGCTGCCCATCGACACAAGCACCACCAGAGGAGTCACAAGTGCGTTGTCGCCCCTTGGGTTGGGTAAAAGACAAGGACGAGGAGTGGGATGAGGGAGAAGGAATAGGGAATGGGGCCTCCGGCACTCTCGCTCACCAATCGAAACGCAACAGTATAGGTACTGTTACTTTACGTCGATTTTCTGTGAGAAGGTAGTACTTCTCCGAGCCGGCCCATTCATGCTGAAATCATCCAGGCTCTACTACCTATGAAATGTGGGATGGCAGACGTGAGAGTTTTTCATCTGTCGAGAATGAAGAACTCTCAGCCATTAACATTTCTCGCAATGTTTTCCTTCACCGTTTTGGTAAGCGATAACTAACAATTTAATATGCACATAACTTTAAAAGTGGATTAGAACTCAAGACCCTGTGCATCTGAGGGGCTAACAGACTAGTCTCTCTACTAGGTGTCTCTATATACTTCACACAGGTGATGGCGTCAGTAACTTTACCGAACTACTAAATTTTATTCTGCATTGTTATGTTATGACATAATGAAGGAAGACGGCAATTAAGCACGCACACTTTTTAGGGTTCCGTACCTCGAAAGGAAAAAGCGGAACCCTTATAGGATCACTTTGTTGTCTGTCCGTCTGTCAAGACCCTTTTTCTCAGGAATGCGTGGAGGTATCAAACTGAAATTTATACTAAATTCTCAAATCTACGGTTCCATAGAGCTGTAAAAAAATCAAACTTCTAATCCAACCCAATCAAAAGATACAGCCGTATATGCTGCAAATTGCAGCATGTTTTCAAACTCGCATTGGAATCAAAACCTACAGGGTACTTCCCGTAAACTCAGAATCTTGAAATTTGGTACGAAGCAACGTCTATATCACTTATAAAGGAAAAATTGCGAAAACCGTATTTTTTTAGTTACAGCATATAAAAAATATTTTTAATAAATTTAAAGTTACTACCCCTTTCTCTTGAACGCGTAGAGGTATTGAATTGAAATTAATATCAAATACTCAGGTATATAACACCGTTCCCCCCCGTGGGATCTCCACCTTGTTGTGGTGGGGGGGCTCAGTAACCGTGGATTGGTGACCCGCGGTGAAGCTAAGAGGGATCCAGGAGGGGACGCTCCGCGTGGGCTTGACGGAGGCCTGCGCAGGATGCTTCCAAGGGGGCGGGTGCGAGGGATAGTTCTTCTGTCCCTCGCAGTCGGGTGCGGTCGCGGGAGGAGAGGCGTGTCGGTGTTGCGTTGCCGCGCGCCCTATCTCCCGCGACCAAATGGGGGCGCACCATCGTTGCGTCGCGGTGGGGCCGCAGAGGAAGAGGAGATGCGGTGTTGCGTTGCCGTCCTCCCTATCCTCTGCGGCCGCTGAGTGTTTTGGCGGCGGAGCCCAGCACCTTCATCCGCCGCCAAGGGGGTTTGGTCGGGGCCCGCCTGACCATCCGGCGGGCCAATACCCGTCGGGGGGTAGCGAGGAATGCTTATGCGAATCCCTACCCTCCGACACACGGGTACATGAGGAAAAAAAAAAAAAAAAAAAAAAATATATATAACACCGTTAGGCTGTAACAAAATCAAACTTCTATGTCTACGCAATCAAAAGAAAGAGCAATATAATCATATTTGCAAACTCGCGACTACTCGCAAGGGAATTAAAACCTATAGGGTACTTCCCATGAACTCAAAATCTTGAAATTTGGTACGAAGCAACGTCTTATATCACTTATAAAGGAAAAATTGCGAAAACCGTAATTTTTTAGTTACAGCATATAAAAAAATATTTTTAATAAATTTAAAGTTACTACCCCTTTCTCTTGAACGCGTAGAGGTATTAAATTGAAATTAATATCAAATACTCAGATATATAACACCGTTAGGCTGTAACAAAATCAAACTTCTATGTCTCCGTAATGAAAAGAAAGAGCAATATAATCATATTTTCAAACTCGCGACTACTCGCAAGGGAATCAAAACCTGCAGGGTACTTCCCGTGAACTCAAAATCTTGAAATTTGGTACGAAGCAACGTCTTATAGCCCAGATAAAGGATGCAGAAGGCTGAGGACCGTGTGCTGTGGTGCGTGTTGGGAGAGGCCTATGTCCAGCAGTGGACTGCGATAGGCTGATTGAGATTTAGATTTCAAATAATTACATAGTCTTCAAACCTTTTTGCTAATTATTCTGTACTTTATAAGTATTTTTGTAACAGATTTCTAATAGTCACTAAAAACTTTGTAAATCAATAACTTTGATAAAAAAATCTTACCATCATTCATCAGCAGACTTTTGCAAGGCTGCTGCAAGACTTCTGCAAGGTTGGTATAGGTATTTAAGTTATATTATAAAATAAGCGATATATGTTAGTATAAAATAAAGGATGACTGATTACAAACGACAAAGACCCCATTTTCTTTAATTTATGCTCCTCCAGCTTTCCATACTGTAATGTTATGGATTTCATTTGGCAATAAAAATACCAAAACTATGACTGGTGAACTTTTACTTATATACCTACAGGTTTGTACGGAACCCTCGGTGCGCGAGTCCGACTCGCACTTGACCGGCTTTTTTTTACTACCATCACGCGGCTTGCGTGATGGTAATCGACTTTTTGTTTGGGTTACTCTTAGTGCCTTGGGAATTCTTTGTTAATTTATCCTAAGGAAATCTAGACATAATTTGATATCGGAATTTACAGGGATTAGGAATAAAAAACATTTATCGAAGAATATTTTAGGTACTTAAAATAGCTACAAATTCATAAAACCTTTTACAGGCACTATTTTGATAAGTGTATATGGGCGCAAATTAATATATAATGATTATATTGTTACGAAAATGTTAATAATATTTAAGATTGATATTTAAATAACTATTTGTGAACACAGAACTGAGAACTTCACTACTTTACAATATTAGACACTGTATTGGCTGCTTAACTGTTTTATAAAGATTGGGTATTTAATCTATCGTTTAGTTATTAAGATAACTCCAGAAACTTTCAAAGTAAAATCGATTAGTATTAAATAACATTATTCTGACACTTATTTTTACGGTAATAAATAACATGCGTTTATATTTGCATCCTATTAATAGCGCCATCTGTTGACAATGTTGTAAAGCAGCGTTTGGTTAATAAAATAAATTTGTTATTCGTGTAAAATAAATAATTTGGTGTTGTGCAAAATTCATTACGATATTAATGTCGATTTTTGATTAGTCTATAATTAATCGTACAGTAATTTCAATTTTATGTTGAAAAGGAGTTGTTAAACGTTACATTAAGTGTAATGACGGTTAGTTTATAAAAAGGACTGTAGTTCGCATTTTAATGCAATTCTGTGCTAGAAATCATACATACATACATACATAGACTCACGCCTGTTTCCCGGAGGGATAGGCAGAGACTACGGAACGCCATTTGTAACGATCCTGACATACCTCACTTGCTTCACTCACTCCCATCAAGTTTCTCATGCATGTTCTTCTGTTAAGGGTACTTCTGACTTGTCCTTTTTTCAGGATGTCTCCAATCTGACTGATAATAAACAAAGTAATATTACGTGAGTGTTTTTATTATGGAGTCTGGACACCATAACCCTGGCATATCGCCAACAGCAGCGGTTGGATAAACGCCCCCTAAGAGACTTCGGGAACTACGGTTGGCGCGAGAGTGATGGGTCTCTTGGCTTGGCCGCCATTACCAATGATGACCTGAAGACTGATGCGACAAGCGCTTGGAAGCCGTGTTTGGCCCTAGTCAACCCCGATCGGAGACCACATGGTGTGTCGGAGTTATGGCGAACACGTCTACACTTCACGTGAGGCCACGTGCGAGCGAGAGCGACAGAGCGACTACGACGGGGTGCACGCACCGGGCTGTGCTGTGGAGTGAACGCTGTTCTGCTCCGAGTTCTACCAGAGGTTGCAGATGCCGGTTGTTGATGCACTGATCAGAGGTATTTATTTAGAGCTGATTTGATTAGTTTTTGAGAAACATCCTAATTTTATAAATTATGGCGCGTACACCTACTGTCCCCGTAAGGATTACCAGATAAACATTATACAGTCAAAATTACGAAAGCTATACCCCAAATAGAACTTATAGGTAACTGCTGTTTATCCACGTTTGGTACATAGCAGTGTTACTGTGCTTATAGTCATGTTATACCGTCGGCTGGGGCTCTTGTCTGTTTATTAATCGTTAGGCCATGTCGCAAACTTTCTGTAAAACTTGCTTATCTACACAAGAAAGAGAAAATAGCTTTGTTGTTATGTGGTTCTGCTAATATAATTATTAGTAAAGGACGGTATAACTGCCCTTTTCAAGTTGAAGCTCTGATATAGATCCATTGTATAAATTACCTGATTTGCTGTCTGTTTAAATAAGCTTATTGATGTGCTGAAGGTAAATTCAATTAGTAGTCAATAGGTTATCTCAATGGTAAAACATTAAAGGAATCAAAACATTATTTATAGCCCTTGGTTACACATTACATAACGCTAACTAACTGCATTACTTATGGCTAGTGCTAACGGCGCGATTATGAAGCTTCTCTTGATAAATGACTATCCACCACAAAAATAATTATTTGCATAAAACCAGTAGTTCCACAGATAAGTGCATTCAACAAAACAATCTTCAGTTTTATTATATTAGTACAGATATATATTCAGAAGGTAGATAGGTATAAAAATAAATTTGTGATACACATTTTTAAAGCTAATATGTGTAAAGTTACAAAATAGGTTTTATTATAAATCTGTGGACTCTGTAGGTGCCTACATGATTTCATTTTAACATTATGTTAAAATTGTTACTCTCAACTTGCAGCTCAAGTTAAGGTTATAAGACAAGGGAACCCAACATATCTTAATATTTGTCGTTTAATTTTATACCTGTATAGAATGATTTGTTCCGACCATGATACGTCCTTGCTGAACCCAAACTACTGAAGCTAGAAACATGAGATCTGGACGGTGGATTTCTTTATGGACATATGCACTCACTTGGGTTCTGTAGTGGTCCACCTCTAAGCATTTTAGGTTGAAAGTCTTAAAGCAGGTGACTGCTAATCTTTTATAAATACCAAGCCTTGGTGTTTTACTTGGTAAATACAATTTATTTTATTTGTTCATTTGCAAAGTTAGTTGCGTCTATATTCAAGATGACAACCAGTGATAAACCAATAAAATTTAGTACCAACCTTATTGCTTAGCTCTTGTGGGATACAAGACGGTTAGGAATATGATTACTAGGATAATGGTAAGTGGGTTTCAAGAACGTGATGTGAAAATCCATATTATCTCTTTTCCCATTACGCAGTATTTATTCTTGGCAAATAAAAGTAAATGTATGGACTACTCATGCTTTATTTCTAAGTCAGTTGTGATTAGTCAGTTTAAATTTATTTATTGAGATAAACAATTATTAATTCTGTATGAATAAATAAGAATTACATTAGCACCACATGTTAACAGTTTAAAATAACTATTAACATTATTTAGAAAATTCCCTTAAATATAAAGTCAAATAAAACTATTGATATAAACTCACCACCATATTAACTGTACAAACTGAGTGGAATCATTTTTAGAAATAAGACTGCACTACTCTTGCTTTGTAATATTGGTAGCTTGTAAATTTCTCTTTTATGGCTCGGTTGGCAAACAGTTCAACAATTTCACAGCTTGCACTATGCCTAAAAATATTCAATATTGGATTAAACATGTTCTTACATGAGTAATAATTATAGCACTAGTATTTTCGAAATTCTTGGATCTGCATGGTTTGAAATCATTTCATATTTATCACCAACAGTCCGACTGTTCACGGCTGAACATAGGCCTCTCTTTGTTCTTGCCATTTTGTTTACCTGTTTGATGTGGATAAAACTTATTTTGAATATATTAAGTTTTAACTGTTTTAACAAAACTGCAAAATATGGGTATCCTAATATCTTTTGTATTTTACCTTATGCGTAAAATATGGGCTCCAACACTGTTGTAGCTAAGATAACTTTAGATTAATGCACAGGTTGAACATGCCTGATATATAGATATAGCTTAATAGACCGGACCACTTTGTAAGAGTAGAATTTTATTTCATCTACAGTTACGAAGGTTCATGGAACTAATATTTGGGTGGGAAATGTTGCCCACCACCTGTCTTTTGAGTGTTGCAGGTTGATGATGACATCCTAGCAGATGACCTGACCTTAGTGTGAAGAGAGGATGGACGAGCGGTCCTTTACTGATTGGTATGTATGGATGACGGTGGCCCGCCCTTTTGACGTCAGTGGTTTTGTGTGTGGGCTGCGCGCACACGTGCCGCATGGGTGCTGTACTGAGCTGGAATCAAGCATTGTTTGCTAACCTTTGTTGCTAATCAACATCAACAACTGTATGAGCAGCTTGACCGTATGGGCGGAGGATTCGTCACATACCGATTTACGTAGGGGGTCCTCTACCTCCTCCACTGTCGTTGTTGGACCTATGTAATTGCATTGTATTGATATAACTGATCATGACGAACGATGATGATTATTTTATGTATATGCATCGATGTGTTTATGAGGCAAATTTTGCATTTATGCGTTTGAGTAAAATTTTATTTTTCCTATCCAACATCCTTCCCAAAACGCTGGCTGGCCACCATACGTATCCTTGATCCTGGTCTTGTTGGCTAGATCCCGTGATGGGTGATGCCGTGTGTTGGCTAGATCCCGTGATGGGTGATGCCGTGTGTTGGCTAGATCCCGTGATGGGTGATGCCGTTTGTGGGCTAGATCCCTATATGGGTGATGCCGTTTGTGGGCTAGATCCCTATGTGGGTGATGCCGTTTGTGGGCTAGATCCCTATGTGGGTGATGCCTGTGTGCGCTAGATCCCGTAATCGGTGATGCCGTAATCGGCTTAGCCATGGGTGAAGCATTGTTTGTTAGATCCCGTGATGGGTGACGCATGCCACAGGCTACGATCCTATGACTAGGTGAAGCCTTGTAAATAACTTTTAGTTCATTCTGTATGATAAACGCTTATTTATGTAATTTTTATATTCATTCTTTTTGTTTGTTATGCTGTTTATTCTGTAACCGTTTATTAATCAGCGCGAGGAGCGCGCTGGATCAGATTGGCCGTATGGGCGCAAATTAATATATAATGATTATATTGTTACGAAAATGTTAATAATATTTAAGATTGATATTTAAATAACTATTTGTGAACACGGAACTGAGAACTGCACTACTTTACAATATTAGACACTGTATTGGCTGCTTAACTGTATTATAAAGATTGGGTATTTAATCTATCGCTTAGTTATTAAGATAACTCCAGAAACTTTCAAAGTAAAATCGATTAGTATTAAATAACATTATTCTGACACTTATTTTTACGGTAATAAATAACATGCGTTTATATTTGCATCCTGTTAATAGCGCCATCTGTTGACAATGTTGTAAAGCAGCGTTTGGTTAATAAAATAAATTTATTATTCGTGTAAAATAAATAATTTGGTATTGTGCAAAATTCATTACAATATTAATGTCGATTTTTTATTAGTTTATAATTAATCGTACAGTAATTTCAATTATATGTTGAAAAGGAGTTATTAAACGTTACATTAAGTGTAATGACGGTTAGTTTATAAAAAGGACTGTAGTTCACATTTTAATTCAATACTGTGCTAGAAATCAACTGATAATAAACCAAGTAATATTACGCGAGTGTTTTTATTATGGAGTCTGGACACCATAACCCTGGCGTATCGCCGACATGACACGTGAGCTCGATAAATGGAAACACTTCTACGAAAAGCAGAAGGTACCTAGTGTGAGTCCCCGTAGTTCGAATACAGGTTTGTGCGATACACTGAAGCACGACAATAGGTTAGGTTTAGGTTAAAGTTTTCTTGTGACCCTGCACCGAACATCGATGCCTACAGCTCCACCCGCACGTTAATTTTAATTCAACTGTTTCAGTCCGATTCCGTGGGTATTTCCGGACATCTCTTCTTAGTGCGCCCCTACGGTCCTCGAGGAATATACTTACATGCCAAATTTCAGCTTCTTGCGCCTTAGTTTTGGCTGTAGCTTTTCTGTCAGTCATTCAGTAACGCTAAAATACACAGATGGCATGTCAATGAGCAGCCATAATATCCAACTCGGATACGATGTGGTCTTACCAAAATAACGTCACCAATTGCAAGAAGATTCCATAATTTTGCTGATTTATAAAATGACATTGTAAACTACAACATTGTTAAAATACACAGCATGCAAAAAGTCTACAATCAACTCAATGAGACATAAGTAAATTCATAAGAATGTTTTTTCTATGTGCATAATGTTGCTTGAATAACAACAAAAAATATTATTATATCATTAAATCTATAAATAGCACAAGGTTTTTTGCAAAGTCGTTTGAAGCTAAAATAGTTCTAATCGGCATGTATCGCCATCATCAGCCTACTAGCGTTATCCCAGTTATAACCTGGGGTCCGCTTTCTAGTCTAACCAGATTTGACTGAATATTCGCTTTTCCACAGAGAGACTGACTGTCTGACCTCCGCAACCCAAAGGGATAGGTATGTTCCACGGTTTATACCAGTTTGTGTATTTGTAGGTACTCACTCCATATAACGACTGTCAAAGACCTTCATGACAGCTGGGACCAACGACTTAACGTGCTCTCCGAGGCACGGGGCTAGCGATAATTTACAATTCAATACGCACATTACTTCGAATAGCCATTGGTGCGCGCCGTGGATTCGAACCCGATACTCTCTGCATGGCAGTCTGTTGGTATATCCACTAGGCCATCGCCATAACAAATAATATTATGCTTCTAATAAAAAGTAAGTACAAGAAAATAATGTGGTATTGTATTGTTTCAATTTGTAGCATCGAAATATTGCACTACCTACTGTTTGAAGGAGTATTTGAAGAAACCAACTAAATAATAGAGTGCCTATATATACTATGTATACTTATATCAGGAAAAGTGCTATCTATTGTGGTGAAAACCGTGTAAAAATCCATTCCAGAGTTATTGAATTACCTAGATATGTATATGGTTGACGTAGGCATTACAAAATATATGCGATTTCGGCCGCTTTTGCAAAGATTCCATGAATTCGATAAAAATATTGGTCTGATAGTGTTTCAATGATAACCTTTTACACATGCAGCAATTAAAGAGTTTTTAGTATATCAAAATATTGTATAGAATATAATAAACTTAATAAAGATAACAATAAAGTTTAAAACTTTATTGTTATCTTTATCGGGGTTACATAATACGAATATCGATTTAATGGTACGTAGCCAAGGCGGCATAAAAAACATCATATAAACAAGTTTGTAAAACAACAGATCACCTCGGTGCCTCTACCTGAGAATAGGCAAAAAATTTTTTATGTGTTTATCAATCACATGATCAGTATCATTCTTAATGATAACATTCAAGTACAGTTGAACCAAGTCCATCTATGTTAAATTAAAATAATACATAAAATTAATTAAAATTCTGTAAAAAATGTTAACGGAGTAGACCGCTTAATGCCTATCATTAATCGGTCTATTCCGTTAACATTGTTTACAAAATTTTTATTAATTTTATGTGTTATTTTAATTTAACACAGCTGATGGACTTGGTTCAACTCTAATTACTCCCAAGTGTCACAACATTGTCAAGTAGCAATTCTATTCTCAAATATAAATTAATTAGTAATTTTTTGGATAACGGGGCTGTTTTCACTTAAAATATAACTTATAGCTAATGTAATACAAAAAAGCACAAAAGTGTAACTTTTGCTTATCCTAAATTTAAACAAATTTGAAGTAACTAACAAGCTTTACTTATTACTAATTTACTTTATTTATAATCTCACAATAGATAGACACAATATTGCTTATGTTCTAGGAATAAATTCAAGATCCACATTTTTTATCCTCACTTGAGTGGCCTCTTTTATATACCCTACTCCTCCTTCTCTTACAAACGTTTTCAGAGTATAATGTCTGAGGAAATGCATTAAGCCACTTAGAAGCTGCAGACGAGCATACCTTGCACCGATACAATACCTTTTTCCCTTTCCAAAAGGTATATAATTTGTACTAATAATCTCACTCTCCTTTAAAAACCTATCTGGATCAAATACTTCTGGGTTAGGAAAGTACTGCGGATCATGATGTAGGTCATATATTGGCATAAATACTTTAACTCCTTTTTCAACCGGTATATTGCCGTTTGGTAGTACAGTATCTTTCATACACTTTCTAGACAGAAAGGCAAGAGGAGGGTACATCCGCATGCTCTCACTTAGCACTCTATCCAAGTATTCAGCTTCAGAGACAGCATCGTATGTCAACTTGTTGTCACATTTCTCAAATACTGCGTCGACTTCTTCATGCACTCGTTTTAAGATATCGGGATGTCTGCCTAGCTCCATCATAGTCACAAACATAGCAGCCGCTGAAGGATCAATACCAGCTAGGAAGAAAAAGAATGCCTGAGCAGCTAGTACTTCATCAGTAGGCTCCACAGTTATACCTGTGTCGGGATCTCGCATCGTGCCCTCCTTCTTAAGTTTAACACACATGTCCGCAAAGTCGTGTCTCGTGCCGCCGTCTTCTTCACGTTGCCTAATAACTTGCTTGATGGTGTTTATAAAAAACTCTTCATGTTCACCAAAGAATTTCAAGCCAAGCATTTTGAACAGCTTATCACTAATACCTCCAATAACAAACTTCAAATTGAACCATATTGTTGGTGTTATTGCCTTTTTTATCATATTACGGAATGGTAAGTCAAAGGTTGACTGAGTTCCTATTCCGAACACGGCGGCTGACACGGCGGCTGTACAAAAACGTGAAATTGTATCGTGAGTCTCGTACGCGTCTCCCTTTAGCCGATCCGGATTTTGTTTCAAGTATTCAACGAAGTCTTGAGCACTTTTGTCGATAATGTAGAACATGTTCTTGAGTTTGGCACTAGTAAAAAGCGGTGTCAGTTTATTTCTCAGCAATTTCCACTTTGGACCATTTAGAAATAAAACACCGTTCGCGAGTTTGTCCTGCTCAGAAACAGGAATGCCTCTATGGTAGAAAGAATGAAAATCGACTTGCGTGATATGATGCATGTTCTCTGGATCTTTTACGTACAATGCTTGATCGAAGAATGATCCAAATCCAACTGCAGGTACGTATTCATAACCATTATAAATAGCTCTGAATATTTCAAACATGGGTCTATCACTAGTGAAAAACTGCCAAAACGGGCCTCCAGCTTTGCTTTTCTCATAGAAAACTACGCCACGTCTCTGCCAATATTTTTGATTGTATTCACCTCGAAAATATATCAACAATAAAACAAATATTACACTGATACATATCACTGTCAGGAACATGATCACAAGTTGAAGTTCGAGCGCGCACTAAAATTATATAAAGGCACATATATTATAAAAGGCTTTTTGTGTAATTGCCTGACCTGTGTTAGTGGACAGTCTCTTCACTGTTGTACAGCTTTTTGTTTTGATTTTAGATGTTTTTTTAAGATAACAAATAGAAGTGAATAGCTTGGCCAAAATTTGAAATGAATCTGGTACTGCTGTAATGGGGTTTCCTTATACATAATTATATAGAATTTGCATTAACATACACGCTAAATTATGTGTTTAATTTATGGCAATTATAAACTCATTTATAAAATATACTCGTAAGCATATATTAGAGGTTTGTTACCCTATGAAAGAAATATTAAAATTATTATTACTGACTCACAACCACTACTTTGCCCGCCTAGGCAGGTAGTAAGTATGTTGATAAAGATGTCATACAAGTAATAAACGATCTCTGCATCACGTCTTATCCTATCCAGATGTTATTGTGCGATTGAACATCGATATACTAGTAAAAGAGATTGAATAACAAATATACAAATAGCACAACCATAGCGGAATATATAAATATTAAAATATCTAGTATTAAATCTGTAGCTTTTGCTAGATGGCATAAAAGTGTTGCTTATAAGTGGAAATGATTCATTTATACATTTATGTTAGATAACATACACATAAAAGCTGATAATAAAACTACAAATAAAATCTGTATATATAAAATCCTTGCGTTACTGACTGACTGACAGACAAGCTACAGCCGAAACTACTCGGCGCAAGAAGCTGAAAGTTGGCATGTATGTTCCTTGGGGACCTTAGGGGTGCACTAAGACGGGATTTTCCGAAATTCCCACGGGATCGGGCAAAACGGGAAATTCGAAAATATGTGCGTGCGAAGCCGCTGGCGTCGACTAGTTACACATAATAACAAAATCACTGCCATCTGGTATTAATCATGTACACTATGTAAATATAACGTTGTTGCAAGAGTAATAACAGCCTTATGAAGGCTTGTAGGTTTCTGAGTAGTAAGTTTCTACGTTCGATACCAGATGTCGCTGTTTCTTGACTCTTTCTTCACTTGTGGATCGACAGATTCACAACTTGGATGTTGCAATAACTGCAATGGCTCCCTTTATATATAGGTAGTTCACAACGACATACAAACAATTAAAACTTTAACCTCTCCTTAGAACATTAAGGCGCTGCAGAACAGTTCTGTTTCCATTGCATGGGTAGAATAACAACTTCCCGCGAAGTGCTTCAGTTTTAAAGTTTTGTCCATATTTTGTCAACTCATGTTTTCAGGGTCGATGTATTGAGTGAAAATTGGCCCTTATTACCATAAGGACTACCGTCCAAGACTACCGTCGTGGAGGCTGCGGAGTCTTCGACTCTTCAGTTGGAGGACTGGGTCTTGTTTTGGAAGAAGTAAAGACAAATTAAAATTAATGTTTTCTCTGTTACTGACGACGAAAAAAATACAACATATTTATTTTTTTATTTGTTGCATATTTCATTCGATTTCCGTTTGTAACTTTGTTATTTTTGATTTTACGACTAAATGCTACGGGATCAGTTGTAGAAAATTTAATTGAAATGTTTCTGTGTGATCAATAGTTTGCCAGATAAACTAGAAAACCCATTTGTATAACTCTTTTCAAGATGGCGGCCGCAGGACACGGGCTGCAACCCCACAAACTTAGATTTAACTTTACACTAAACACCTCTTGACATCTGTAAAACTGACACACTACCACATGGCACTACTATACAAACACTTCCCTGAACGATTGGAAAACAAGGCAAAGTTTAGTTAGGTACATCTGTTTTCCTAATTTCAGCACTTGTAGGTACTGCCAGCTGAATAGGAATTATTGTTAGAGCAGACAGTTACGTCATAATTATTGGTAAGCACAAGAAAATGCGTAGGCTATCTAAAGAAAAACCTCTTATGTTTTATCAGTATATCTCTTTTGTCATGTCTTTAGGAGTATGATACTGTTCCTACCCGAAGTTTTGAATTGACGTCCGTTAACGCCGCTGTCTTCGGACCCCGACGGTATACTCCGCTGACGCCGGGACATTTTTTGGTTGGACGACCCCTTACCTTATCCCTTCCACAACCAAGTTACCAGGACTGCTCCACAACTCATCTATCACGTTTTCTGCGTCAACATTTTTGGGCACGTTGGAGTAAGGAGTTTGTTGCTGAGTTGTAACAACGGACTGAGCGGCACACACCCCAAATTGGTTTGAAGCTGAATTCCTTAGTGGGCATCAAGGAGGACCACCTGCCACCCCTCAAATGGAAATTGGGGAGAATCTTAGCTGTGCACTCAGGGTCGGATGGCGTCGTTCGTGTCATATCATACGGAGGGCCTTCAATAGAATATGTCCGCTGCCAGTAACTACGGATTCGGTTTGAAAGCTTAGAGTTTTCAAAGCCGGGGCGTATGTTAAAGCGCCTACGCATTATTTCACCGCAGCGTTAATCACACGTTATAGCTTGCTACGCGGTAGCATTAGATCAAGCTATAGATATAATGACATAGCTATAGATTTGTATAGCCTGTTTTTTATAAAGTGTACCTGCTGCATACGATTTAGATAATCCCTCACTCTGCCTTTGCAAGCTGCAAAGATTACACGTCATAAGTTTTCAAGGTCGTTTTATTTTCTCCAAGTCCAGTTAATTCCTGCCCAGTTATTGGTTTCGGATATTCCAAGTTGCATATAGCTGGCTTAGTACATATACTGTGAAACTTTAATATCAAAACAAAGGAACTAGATGGTGAACAAAAATTTAGAAGTCATTTTACTAGCGTCAGACCTATTGACGTACCTAGACATTGATCTGTATAACAACTGGATTAGCAAAGACCGCGTAGATTTGTTGCCATGTGTTATGGCCGGTTTACACGAACTTAGTAGCTAAGCGCTTAGTACTTGTCACTATACTAAGCCTCAATATGACAAGTAACAAGTAACTGTTTACACGTTGGAGCCAGTAGAAGTTGTTAGTGTCCAGACATTCGAAATGGAAGGACGTCACTAACTATCGTGTCAAGCTGTTTACACACGGTCAGCAAGCGACAAGTGCTTAGTAAATAAAGTCAAAAGTAGTACTACGAGCAGTTCGGGTTCGAGTCTTGGTGACGCCTTGCTACGGTTTTTAGGTTGAATGTGTTTCTGAATGGGACTTTCGCATATACACATCATAAACAGTTGAATTTGATGCGTTTAGAATTGTTTATACAAGCAGTTGCATACACATTTCAACTATTAGAAACATCCACAACTAAGACGACTACAAAATGTCACACCCAGAAGGTGATTTAGTCAAGGATGTGAGTAAAGCGTCAACATCTTGAGGAGAGCAAAATGTTCCTGTACGAGGTAGACGAAATAAACAAGAGAATGAACTGAGTCAGGCGATGAATACGATAACTTTGGAATTCAAAAACAGCCTGAACGAGCTGCGTGAGGAACTGGAAATGCGCATTACCTCTATGTCTGAAAATGTCATTAACATCAAAGATGAATTGGCGGCTATTACCCAAGTGACTACAGAAATTAAAAACGAAATTGTTGCTGTTCGTTCTGAGCGCCTGAGTCAGCATCTCGCACAGCTGGACAAAAAATATGACAGCTTGACTAATGACCTGCAGGAAGTACAAAACTCAGTTCAATACATTTCAGATCAACATATTGATATAAACAAACGCATTACCTCTCAGGAAGAATTCTTCAAGAATAGTATAAATGATTTGATGGCGAGAATGGACTACTTAGATCAGAATGCCAGGCAATGCAATATTGAATTATGCAATATTCCCGAAAGGCGCAATGAGAATCTGATTACGATAATGCAGAATATTGGATCGCAGATTAACTTCTCTGTAGAAACCAAGGATATTGTAGCAATTCATCGAGTGCCGCATGCTCACCAGCATAACAATAAGCCTAAGAACATTATTGTAAAGTTTAGTTCGCGCATTTTGCGCGACAATATTCTCAGTGCCTATCGCCTGGCAAAGGGAGTATCTTCCGATCAATTAAACATATCAGGCACGCCATCTCGTATTTATATGCATGAACACCTCACGTTAAAGCGGAAGCATTTATTTCGTGAATGTAAGATTGCTGCGTAGACCAATAATTACAAATATGTGTGGATCAAACATGGAACTATACTTATTCGAGAAAAGGAGCTGTCAAGGTCATTTGCTATACGTTCCCAGCAGGACATCGCCAGAATCAAGCCTGGCACTGGCACCGCTTCCACTCAAGATAATTGATATCCTTTTCGTTTTTGAAATTATGGTTATATTTATGTCAAAGTCTATGATTTATTTAGGGTTTACTTCTGTTAACCTTTTATATCGATGGTTCGTGCGCATAGGGTCGTGGGGCGGTGAGTCTTGTGGGTCGGCTTACGAACCTAGGCACGTGAGCCTAGGTTTAGGAGTCGGCCTATGGGTTTCCTGTCTTGCGGGCGTGTGCGCGGCAGCCACTGATATGGCTTAATGTGTTTTTATGGGCGATTATTTGGCCGTATTTATATGCGTAAAAATAATTCACCGTATTTTTTCCGTACGAGCTATAAAATATTATATCTTGTTATGGAGCTATTAATACTCGTGCTGCCTAGTTATTTATGTTTTGTTTTGTGTATTGATGGAAAGGCAGTCGATAAAAATAATTACCCAATTGTATACTCGCATGTCTTTGTCAGCTCTCTGATCTATTGCGATTTTAAATGTAATATGTGTTGTATTGCATTTGAAATCGTAATATATTTAATATTTTTGAATAGTGTAATATTTTTTTATGTTTGTGTTTACAAAAATGCTTGAGAATTTAACGGTATACTACCAGAACTGTAGGGGGCTCCGCACCAAACTGCATACTCTTTATATGAATATAATGTCTAACTGCTATGAGGTAATTATATTAACGGAGACGTGGTTGGTTCCTGAAATATTTAATTCTGAATTTATTGATCAACGTTATACAGTCTACAGATGTGACAGGAATCGTGATGCGACCAATAAGAAGGATGGAGGGGGGACCCTCATAGCGATTTTGAGGCAACTGGGTTCAAATAGTGTGACTTATAATAATTCTTTGGCTGCTGATATTGAGCATGTCCTGGTACGTGTACCTGGAACGGTGAAGGGAAAACACCATCTCTTTTGTTCAGCATACATTCCACTCAAAACAAATGAGTTCATTTACACTGCTTATTTTGAATTATTATAAACTTTCTTTGATGATGCGAATCTTCAACATTTTCATTTATTTGGTGATTTTAATCTGCCGGGTACTGAATGGTTGGTTGATAGGCATGGTGGCTCTTCTGCGCAACAGGTTCGTATCGGTGACAATTCTATCGGTAGGAGTTTAAGATCTTTTATGGCAGAAAATGACGCTCATCAAATAAATAGCATCCGTAACTCTATTGGGAGAGTCTTAGATTTAGTTTTCAGTAACAGTGACTGCACAGTTTACGAGCCTACAGACATATTAATACAACCTGATCCGTATCACCCGCCCTTCTGCACTTTAATCCCATTCAAATTACATACTATTTCAATGAAACGTAATGTAATACAGAAATTCAATTACTACAAGGCTGATTATGAAAATATTAACCGTGGTTTACTTGATATAGACTGGGACGGCATATTGAGGGGATTAACAGCAGAAGAATCAGTTAAGCCATTTTACGATATAATCTATAAATTAATTAAAACTCATGTTCCTTTGACAGTGAAGAGATCTTCAAAATTTCCAATCTGGTTTACACCTTCATTAACACATCTATTTACTAATAAAAGTAAAGCATGGCACAAATGGAAAACTTATCAAAAAATATCTAATTATGAGCAGTTTTAGCTTTATCGGTCAAGATTTCAAACTGAATGCCGTAAATGCTACCGAAAATACATATGCTTGGTTGAAAGCAGTATTAAAGACAATGTCAAGTATTTTTGGACATTCATTTCCAATCGTAAATCAGCGTCCTCGCTACCTTCGACGATGACTTATGACCATGTGACTTCTAATAAACCAGAGGAGATATGTAACCTGTTTCTTAACTTCTTTCATTCTGTTTATGAATTTCCTAATGCTACAGTTAGTGTAAATAATTTTAATCACCATGCTGAACATTGCTCGCCTATCAGCAATATTGAACTCGAACCTAAACATGTTCTTGCTGCTTTGAAATCATTGGATCCTAGTAAGGGAGCAGGTCCGGACGGTATTCCTGCGTACTTTCTGAAAAATACAGCAGAAGCCGTGTATTTACCACTACATATAATCTTCAATAAATGTTTGAGTCAGGAAGTCTTTCCGAATGTATGGAAAATTTCTAACATCACACCAGTTAATAAAACTGGACCAAAGGAGAATATCGAAAACTATCGACCTATATCTATTTTGTCTTTGGTTCGGCGTTACACCGAAACCGAAGGTTCCTAGGCGATTTGGGAAAAAATGGACTGTATCTAAAGGATGGCGAGTTCTGGTCGCCTAGGATTGGAATGGGAGAGAAAGTATCGTGTAGAAAGGAACCTCTTACCTTGCACGGCAATCTTCTTCTTCTCAGAAGGGGAGTCTCCTGGTGTTTTCGAGATGAAGCTGCTTGATTCACTCCACTACACAAATCACTTTCACTCTCGAGCGCTTTGTTGAGTTTTTTATAAGCGGTAATAATTATAGCGGTGCGGTGCGGTATGGCGGACACGATCTCAGCGTCTCGAATGTTCTGCGTCGCCGTTGAGCAAGGCGGCCAATAGCGAGGTGTTTCGGGAGTGGATTTATAAGAAGGATCGCTCGGATTGGCCGAGCAGCGACGAACCATTGACGTTGACGTGATTAGTTCTCGATGGAAAGGTAGATGGCGCTACCAGTCTGCCTTGTCTAAACTCTTTGAAAGACTTGTACATAACCAGTTGTATCCTGTAGTGCATGGTATCATACTTAAACAGCAACATGGTTTTGTTAAAAGAAGATCTACAACTACGAACATGTTAGGCTTTACTGACTATCTTTTCAATGCCATGGACTCGGGAACGCAAGTAGACTGTGTTTACACTGATTTCAGGAAGGCTTTTGACAAGGTAGACCACAGTCTACTTCTTAGTAAAATTGCGTTCAATGGTATACGCGGCGACCTGCTGAGATGGTTTACTTCATATGTTTCCAACAGATCACAGAAAGTGGTAATTAACGGTTTTCAATCTACTGCTATTACGGTTACATCTGGTGTGCCCCAGGGATCTATTCTTGGTCCTCTATTGTTTATTCTATTTATTAATGACATAGATAAATGTTTCCACAGTTCCAAATTTTTGCTATATGCAGACGATCTTATAAATTAAATATATAGATGCATTAGAAGCATACAAGATTGTCACATGCTTCAAGAGGATCTTGACCGTCTCACAGAATATTGCATTAAAAATAAACTTCAACTTAGCATTCCTAGATGATGTTATATAAGTTTTACTAAAAATAAAATTATGTTTAAATCTACATACACCCTAAATAATGAAGCCATGGCCAGAACTGCTCTGATTCGTGACCTGGGTATACAGTTAGATGAAAAACTTCACTTGGATTCACATATTAACAAAATAGTTAACAATGCTCTACGCATGTATGGATTTGTAATGAGGTCTACCACTGAATTTGTACACACTAGTACGTACTTGCATTTGTATCGTTCATTAATAAGACCACAACTAGAGTATTCAGTTCAGGTGTGGAATCCCTATTATGATAAATATGGTGAGTGCATAGAGAGCGTCCAACGTAAATTTCTGAGAACCATGCATTACCGGTGCTGTAAACAAAATGATCTTAGTTATAATGATTTACTCAAAAAATATAATGTACTTTCTTTGTATTCTAGGCGTGTCTTTCTGGAGACCATGTTTTTATATGATTTGTGTCACCATTCATATGATTGTGTGGATATCATATATAGATATCAATAAATTGTGTTTCATAGTTCCCCGAACTATACAGGCACGGGAGGTGCGCGCACGCCCTGTGTTCGCAGTCACAACCAGTCGTACTAACGCTGGCCTGTGGGCACCTATACGTCGCCTGACAAGTAACTACAATAAGTATTTCACTGATATATATATTTTTGCTACATCTGGTTATAAATTTAGGAAAAAAATTATTAATACACTTAACGACCAGTGCGTAATTACCCATAACTAGTAATTCTGTTATGTATTTAGTTTTAACTTCATATTGTGTAATACTGTTAACATCAAAATTAGTGATAAATTTGCATGTGTCGAATTCATATTTCTTTTGTGATTCACTTAAAATACCGTTTGTACTATATGTCTCAAAATCATCTGTGGAAAATCACGTTAGTTGCACATTTGTATAACTGTCTATTGTTACATATTTATTTACCATACTGTAATGTGTAACTGTTATTTTTCCCTCAATAAATAAATAAATAAATAAATCATGTTGGGGGTATCGGCTTATCGCTTAGTAAATAGGATCGTTTTCTATTCACTTGTACTATACACGAACACGAATACTAAGCACTAATCCGTTTGTTTACACATGAGGACTTAGTATTAGTGACAAGTACTAAGCGCTTAGCTACTAAGTTCGTGTAAACCGGTCATTATAGGTTCTCGGACCTATTACTATCACATTTTCATTAAGTGTCAAATTTGTCGACACTAAAATACAACGATCGTAAAAAGAGTAGAAACGCAGTGAAATATTGTAAATTGTAAACTACATTGATAAAGAGGCAGGATATTTTATGTCACTTTGTTGTAAATTACAATAAAAATCGCAAAAAATCATTGAACTTCACGATGTTGTCAATAAATAAACTTTTGAATTTCCCATTTTTACGGTAGTTTCGTAACTTGATGAGCGTTGTCATTTGGTACCGGAATTATAGGACTCATTTCTTGTTTCCTACTAAGACTTTTTCCTCCTATAAATACGAAGCAGTAAATTATTATTTTAATATTTTTGAATAAGTGATAGAGATGAATATAGTTTTTTCTAAGGTGCATATTGGTTTCAAAGCTACCTCGTCTATCTCGGCTGGTTGCCACGCTATTTCGAACTTCAATTTTATTGTAGGAGTTTGTTACTCTATGTACCTAGATGTTCAAATAATTCCAAGGAGTATCAAATGATTTTATCACAAACAGGCTGTTAACACAAATATCATAAAAATATAAATACGTTACGTATTAATAAATAACTTAAAGAATTTTTTATATAATCCTTGTTTGATCATCAGCCATGTTCACGTACCTACGGTCAATCTTTGTTTAAATTTCATTTGTAATTGATAAAACTATAATCACAATACGTCAATTGAATATTTTGGATAAAGGATCCAAAATATTCAAAACAATATAACAGCGTGCATAGGGTTCCCACCAAGAACTTAGGGTCCCAAGCCAACCTCACCTGCAAGTGGTGCACCTGCCGATCAACGGACGAGGCTCTGGCAAACAAAATATCCCGATAAGCGGCAATAGGCTCGCCACCTATTGCGTGGGATCAAAACACTGGCGAAAAGTGGGCGTTTCATATGCCTCTGCCTACCCCTTCGGAGAAACAGGCGTGAGTTTATGTATGTGTGTATAACAACGTTTGATGCAACTTTATAAACTCGAGTAACATAGAGTTTATTAGAGAAATTACAGCACACGGTCAGCCTAACTCATCTAGATTACTCTTATTCGTCTCTTCGGGGAAACAGGCGTGAGTCTATGTATGTATGTGTAACAACGTTTGATGCAACTTTATAAACTCGAGTAACATAGAGTTTATTAGAGAAATTACAGCACACGGTCAGCCTAACTCATCTAGATTACTCTTATTCGTCTATCTCATCTACAGTTAAATCCATGTAGAAATAATCTAATAATAGTAATTCTCCGTGAACCGGAATAACGTTAAGATTAAAATGATGCTAAGTCTCGAAGAACTCGAAAAGGCTCAATGACTGCATCTACAACAGTGTAAGGCGAATTCGAACTTAACACTCGGCAACACTTCTAGTGATCAATAAGGCAGATGTGTGTGGGCAACTTGGTTGCGGCAGATTTCGTAAGACGTTCATCGACCAAATTGAGGATATCTTGAAAAACGGAAAAGTCCTAAGCACCCATAACGGGCGAGCATGTATAAAAAGAGTAATGAATGTAGAGGAAGCGCGGGAGGTTTGCAGGGATAGAAACAAGTGACGTTCTGTTGTCTTTGCCTACCCCGACGGGAAAAAGGCGTGAGTGTATGTGTGTACAAATTTCAATTTGAGACTGGTTGTGCCTTGTGTACGGTGAGAATGTTTGTGAAGTCTCCCGCGACAATGGATTTATTCCTATTGTGGGCGCTGACAGTTTTAGAAATGATAAGGAATATTTTTTGTCCCAAAAATAGACGTATTGTCTAAAATGGAATACTAATGATATGCATGTTCAGTTCCAACCAGTGAGTGTCCAAGCAAAGTCATCTATGTGCTGTGAAGTCAGTATTGATCATCAAAACCTCATTCACTACAATCTTAGGTATTTACATACATCCATATAGTGAGATAAATAATGGGAAGATAGTATACAACTATAAAAGTTAATTTTAAATTGTCTTTCGGGACCGCGGACCTATTCCTTTTTAATACCAAAAACTAATACCACTGGTATTAGTTAATTATCCCAGTAAATTTCTATCCCGAACGAATACCACTTATAAACGAATCCCAAAATTAGTAAAATGGTATTAAGGTACAGTCAGTAATAAAAATGCTGTGAAATGTGATTTTAAGTAATGTATATTTCAATCAAAATCAGTCTTAAACATGTTTAAGTGTAGTAGGAAATAATTGCACAAATACTGAAAAGAATAAAAATAAAGCTTTTCCAACAAATCACTAGGTTTCATCAATTATCAACTTAAAAATGCAGGAATTAAAAACTATCACAAAAAATAATATTAAAATTACAATTAAAGACAAGAAATTTCAATCAACTACTATTATAAAAAGAAATAACTTTTTTACTTTGTAAACAAATATAAAATTTTGGCATGACATTACAATATAATGTTATTACAAAAAATCAACATTAAATATAAAAAACTACTTTTGTTAATTTAGTCTTAACTATAATAAAGATATAAAACATCAACCTTTTATATAAAAAATACGTTTTAAAATGGCACAATTATCTAATTTTTAGTATCAATAATATACATATTTATATTTTACTAATAATTAATTTTTAATTTTTCCAGGCAGTGACCGACAGTAATATTTTGGTCAAACAGTTGATCAGTGACATGTTTCATCCACTGATTATTTATCACAGATTCCCCTGCACATCGTTTTACGTGTGGTGCCCTTTTCTCTATTTGTGTAGCGACCACTATTTGTAAGGCCGCGTCTTCTTTTAGTGCTACCAGAAGCTGATATAAATTTGTGTTTTTCGGCACAGTAGTATTTAATTTTAAATGCCAAGATTCTGTGGCATTTGTAGTTCGATGACGTTCACCATGGACACACCAAACGTCTAAAAAATTCTCATCTTCCAGCCATTGTGACACCATGTAGTTATCAAAACTTTCAATGGCGTCAGTAGCAGGGGTGTATTCCATAATGTAGCACCAGCCTTCAGATATAAATTGTCGTGGAAGTAAAGGCAGTAAAGATGAAAGTCTTACATGTCTTCGGGTGATTGCATTTTTTGTTAAATTAAGTTATTTGGCTTTTTTCCACACATTTTTTGAATAGTGAAAATAACACCCTTTAATCACAACTGACGGAAAGACAGTCGAAATGGCGTTCATAGCAGCTTGTTCAAAGTCTGTCAAAAATTTTGTGTGACACCGTTCAGGAATAATTTTTTTTTAATTTTGAATAAAATTTTGTATGTTTCTTCTTTTTTATTATTTAATAACACATAAACCAAAGGAATTATGCGAGTGTGATCTTCGTCACTTCCATGATCTCCATGTATTGTATAGAGCTGTACAAATAGAGTAGGGCAGCAATCGAACGTTCCGTCACATTGAAACAGTTTAAGTTTTGCGCCAGTTGATTAGGAGTAGATAAAATTATTATGCGTGTATTAGATGATTGATCTTTATGATCATGAAAAACGAAACTTTGAAATTGTTTGGGAATTTCCACTTCGTTAACTGTCTTGCACTTTATTTTTGAAATACCAGCTTCCCTGTTTCTTGCTTCATATAATTTGCTTTTAATGTTTTTAAACGACGGGATCTTTTCTACCGAATTCATTTCACTATTATCATAAAACTGTGATTTGTATTTGTTGTAAATTCTTGGTATGGGGGTAAAATCTGCATTTATGACTGTTTCTCGGAACTCATTGAGCTTTGTCAGCATTAAGTTATTAACTTCGTCAGGCTTGCAGCTATGCTTTTTTTCATTGGAAATAATACCATCCTACGGGAGCAAAAATAATATATCAAAATACTGACTGACTGAATGAAAATAGTTTATGTATATGGTTGGTAACAAAACTTTAATTGCAAAGGTCCACTGCACTCTTTAATTTTCACGCGTCTCCAGTGGCTCCATACATTTTTATTTTCTCTCTTTTTCGTGTATTGATAACCAGCTCTCGACAGTACCAAGCCACCATTTCTTTTTATAAAATTCAATCCACCGGTATTTCCCAAAGATGTGGAAGGCAAATCATCAGCTTCATGAGACATTTCTACGAAAAATAATACATCTCTTAAAAGTTGATTTTTATTTGGACTTTACACATAATTGCCTCATTAATTATTATGTTTTTAATATGAAACAATAAACACTCACTTAATAAATACGACGTTCACTGTGGTTAAATTCACTGCGCCTACTGAATTACTAGCATAAATCACATAAGTAAAGCAAGTAGGTAGATGATAGTATCCAAATTACATATTTAGGTAATTGAACATACAAAATAGCTGCTCATACCGTGTCAAGATCGTGGATCGTGAGCAACATTTTTATAGCCTCACGCCTGCATCCCCGAAGGGGTAGGCAGAGGTGTAATGTATTACACCCACATTTCGCCATGACTTTTTAAGTACCACGTAATAGGGGGCAAGCCTATTGCCGTTACCGGACACATCACCAGACTCCGTGCCGCTACTGAGAATTCTGAAAAACACAGTAACACTTTTGTCCGACCCGGGAATCGAGCCCGGGACCTCCGATCAGCAGTCGCTTACGCTATCCACTGGACCACGGAGGCATATTCTTCAAAATATTTCGACTCTGCCTAAACATAAAATAATCGCTCTTAGCCATACTACAGATTAATTACCTCTTTTATTTTTACGCTGTTGGTCACACAATGCAAACACTTATGTTATACATCTGTGAACAAGACTCTGGGTTAGTAAAACTACCGAAATATCGGAAACTCGTAACAAAGGTCCGCCGTCCTACTTCCGAAAAACAATTTAAAATTAACTTTTATAATTGTTTACTACCTTCCCATTATTTATCTCACTATATACCTAAGATAGTAGTGATTAAGGTTTGGATAATTAATACTTACTTCACAGGACATAGATGACTTTGCTTGGACACACACTGGTTGAAACTAAACATGTATAATATGCTTGTGGCAGAAAAAATATTCCATTTTAGACAATACGGCTATATTAAAAGAAAACATTCCTTATTATTTCTAAAACAGTCAACGCCCGCAATAGGAATAAATCCATTATCGCATCGTCGGAGACTTCACAAACTTTCTCACGGTACACAAGGCACATCCAGTCTCAAATTGAAATTTGTACACACATACACTCACGCCTTTTTCCCGTCGGGGTAGGCACAGACAACAGAACGTCACTTGTTTCTATCCTTACAAACCTCCCGCGCTTCCTCTACATTCATTTCTCTTTACATAGGTAGATGCTCGCCCGTTACGGGTGCTTAGGACTTTTCCGTTTTTCAAGATATCCCCAATTTGGTCGACGAACGTCTTACGAGATCTGCCGCAACCAACTTGCACGACTTGCACACACATCTGCCTTATATATTTTACTAGAGGACGCCAGCAGCTACGCCTGCATTTTTTTTTTAATTTACCCGTTTTGGCTGATCCCGTGGGAATTTCGGGAAATCCCTTCTTAGTGCACCCCTACGGTCCCCAAGGAACATACATGCCAAATTTCAGCTTCCTGCGCCCAATAGTTTCGGCTGTAGCGTGTATGTCAGTCAGTCAGTAACGCAAGGATTTTATATATTAAGATTCGTCAATCTATCTTCACTCAAATTTGTAGATCACAAAAAGTGTTGCCTAGTGTTGAATCCGAACCCGCCTTCCACTGTTTTATATGCAGTTTTATTGAGCCTTTTTCAAGTTCTTCGAGACTTAGCATCATTTTAATCTTAACGTTATTCCGGTTCACGGAGAATTACTATTATTCGATTATTTCTATATTGATTTAACTGTAGATGAGTTAGACGAAAAAGAGTAATTTAGATGAGTTAGGCTGACCGTGTGCTGTAATTTCTCCAATAAACTCTATGTTACTCGAGTTTATATTAAGTAGCAAAGTTGCATCAATCGTTGTTATATTGTTTTGAATATTTTGGATACTTTATACAAAATATTCAATTGACATACATTACATACATAGTCTCACGCCTATATCCCCGAAGAGTTGTGCGTATCGGGCACATTACCAGACTCCGTGCTGCTACTGAGAATTACCTAACGGAAAAACCCAATAACAATTTGCCCGACCCGGGGAGCGAACCCGAGACCTCACAATCCCACGCGCACATTTATGCCGCGAGACCAACGAGGCAGTCATTCAATTTATGTATTGTGATTATAGTTTAATCAATAACAAATGAAATTTAAACAAAGATAGACAGTACGTGAATATGGCTGATGATGATTCAAGGCTTATATTAAAAAAATGAATTTTCTTTAAGTTATTTATTATTACATCACATAATGATATTTTTATGATATTTGTGTTAACACCTTGTTTATTTACCATCCATATTACCCTCAATTAACTGAACATCTACGTCAATAGGTCTGATCGTCTGACGCTAGTAAGTAAAATGTGTTCACCACCTAGTTCCTTTGTTTTGATATTAAAGTTTGGCAGTATATGTACTAAGCCAGCTATATGCAACTTGGCATATCTGAAACCAATAACTGGGCAGGAATTAACTAGACTTGGAGAAAATAAAACGACCTTGAAAACTTTGGATGACGTGTAATCTTTGCAGCTTGCAAAGGCAGAGTGAGGGATTATCTAAATCGCATGCAGCTTTTACATTTTATAAAAAAGAAGCTATAGAAATCTATAGCTATGTTATACATAACACATACCTTATTGCAGAGATTTCTGGCCCTTATGTATTTGTCCAAAATCACAGGATTTGGACGACATTTGTACTTTTCCTAGGCAGCCGCTTTCTTTGACATAAGAATTTTGATTTCGTCAGTAAGCCAAGGTGCAGGTAGATGCTTTAATTTAATGGCACGGATTGGTGCATGCTCATCGCATAGCTGAGTTAACTTATCTGTAAACATTTCGACTTTGTTATCTACACAGTCTGATGAAAACAAAAGAGAGCAATCTATGCTACCTGCTATCTGCGCAAAGCTTTACACGATCCATCCCACCGAAGTTGCGTTGCATAATAATTCTCGGTTTTGCCTTTGGTGGGCATTTTATATGAAAGATAGTTTAAATCATGGTAAGAGAAAGTGTGTGCAGAGGATACAAAAGAAGGAGAAGAAACGAAGATGAGCTCAAGAAGAGAAGGTACAGAGATTGGGAAATGATGTGTAGCATTAGGAGGAAGAATAGATAAATTGCTGGAATTTAAAATACGCCTAAATGTGGTGGAACGATTATCCTGTTTTAAGAGGCAGGTGTTAAAATCATCCCTTATAATTATGTCACTGTAAGAAAGTACCAAAGTTTCTAGGATGTGTTCAAAAGAAGGGAAAAATTTGTACGTAACGAAGGGGAATAATAAACACCTAGAAGAACTTTAGCACGATTTAATTCCACTTCTAAGAAAAGATGCTCGCCGGCATTCGAGGGTGGTGGTTGCGACGAGATAGGTAGGTAAATAGCAACACCACCACCACCACCACCACCAACCGCACGCTAATTCTTATTAGGTGGTACCCATGAGACCAATCAAGTCAAATAAAACTCTCTAAACATAAATTCCTAACAACTACTTCCAATTTTCAAAATAAACATTAAATAGTTGCAATCTGAATTACTTAGATATTAGCACCTCGATATTTACTTAGTATTATTTTTTCTATTCAATCTGCAATTCATAAAACTGCCCAAGTCCCAAACGATTCGCTTCATCTCTTTCGCTCTTTCAACGGATCACTTAGTAAGAAAAAGAAATGCAATTCTCTCTCTCTCATTCTAACTAACTAGGTGTTTGGTAGAGTGAAAGAGAACGAATGAATATGAAAACTATTGAAAACGTAAGCTTTAGATTTACTTTGTAGTTTGGTTGCGCTTGCACCGTTTGGTTCGGATTAGATTGTTTGCGTTATTGTAGTTTTGTTTTGCGTTTTCTAAGATCGGTTTTTTCATATTGGAATATCGATACAATACGATTTCTGACTGCAATCGGATTTGAGATTCGTTTTGATATATCGGTCTCATGCCTAGTATAAAGGGTCTCAGATTAATATAACAAATTACAAATCTACAAATAAAAGTGATCTGACGTCAATATTTCTGGTACTAAAAAAAAAAAAAGTGGACTTCTATCTAGTAAGATGTCGCGTCCCAATTGAGCGTCGTATTTCCGAGCAAAATATAGGTAGCAAGAGTTATCAAACTGAAAAGCAGGCTACTACAGGATTAAAAGAACATCCCCAGCAATAAAATATGTCTATTCGGGGAGGAGTTGGTTGGTATTTATTCTGCAGCACACGCAAGCAATGCAGCAAATGTATGAGGCGCATTTGTAGTGAACATCAGGACCCTGTTTATTAAAGCTGATAGTTAATTTGAAAAATATGTCAAAAAAATACAAAATTGTAAAACTGTCGCGCTTAAGTTGTTAAATAAAAGTGACAAATATGTCAAAAATCGACAGGTGAAATCTTGTCATATTTGTCATGTTAAAATGCGTTTAATAAATCTCGACATAATTATTCTGTCAGAAAACCACGGTCAAAATATTTCTGACAATAAAATTGTCGGATTATCGTGACAATTATGTCGACTTTTGACATACTTGCAAATATTTCTTTTTATGAAGCAAAATGAGGGTAAAATAGACAAAATATTATTTATTTATTTTTTACTTCTGATAGGCTAACGTTTGACCGCGATCTCGCCTTATGTTAAGCGATGATACGGTCGAAGATGGAGCACGCTTGCCTAGAAGGTACCTATTCACCCGCGAGTTGAGAACACCCAGATTGTGGTCATCAGGAAACACAGACTCAGGCAAGGAGTTCCATAGCTTTGCAGTACGCATAATAAATGAGGAAGCAAAGCGTTTTGTGCGTATGGATGGGATGTCAACCATATAACGGTGACGATGATTAGTTTGTCTGGTCGTCCGAGGGTAAAACGGGGATGGAGGAATCAGGTTATGTAGTGCCTCTGCACACTCTCCGAAATGTAACCTATACAAAACCGACAGACTGGCAACACTGCGACGATGCTCCAGGCTTAGGAGTTTTGTGTTAACCAATTGGTCATCGCCAATGAGTCTCCTAGCTTTCCTCTCAATAGAGTCCAAAATCCCTAGCTGGTATTTCGCTCAACCATCCCAAAGCCAAAGGTGAGAACAGTACTCCATGCAGGATCGGACTTGTGCTTTGTAAAGATTAAGCTACTGTACATGGCCGTCGTAAGATCCGGCGTAAAGTACCGTCTCACCTTGTTCAGGACACCTAACTTCTCGCCAGCCAGTTCAGCTTTCGACTCTATACAAGGACCAAAATTTAAATTAGAGGTCAACGTGACGCCAAGCGATCGGTGATCTGTACAGGTACATTTCGAAAAGCCGGAGTCAGATGAAATTGACTCCGTTTCGTGGAGAATAGACACGCTTGAGTTTTGGAGGTATTAAACTTGACTTGACTAGCATCGCCCTAGTCAGAGATCGCCTTCAAAGTCAAGTTCAAACGCTCAATCATGCCTTCCCTGAGTGACTGTATGTCCGCTACACTGGCCCGAGAACTGAACATATATCTCTTTACAACCGTACTGTCTTCTGCATATCCGAAGTTGCCTGGTTTCAATAGATTATTAAAGTAAAAGAACGGATCAATCACTAGTGCAACTTCGATTGTTTGATACTACATAAGAAGTCTTTGATTGTTTGTTCTGATCGCGTTTAAATTGGAATTGCACAATAAACTTACCATTTTGGACCTTATGTATGTAAGTAGAAATATACTCTTTGGGAAGTGTAGTGACCACTTGACCCACGATATACAAATAAAAAAATTGAAGGAAATAGCTGAAAAACTAACAACATTGTATTTACAAAGGAAATACCTTCGTGACACTACATGCCAAAATTGGCGCAAAAGGACCATAGTATGGTCTATTAGGTATCTAGGTATGATTTAGTTTATTTTAACTAATTTGTTTATTTAGACCGTTAACCAACTATAAACAAAGGAGTTAGCAATTAGATATTTTTTACTTTGTGTGATTGTTATGAATCTTTCAGGAAAAGAGAGATATTAGATTAGATTATACTTTATAGCACACCAAAAGAAATGTTTACAATACATTAGGCTTAAAAACTACGAGTAATGTACAATCGGCGGCCTTATCGCTAAGTGCGATCTCTTCCAGGCAACCTTTGGATGGACAGGAATGATGTTAGCAGTTTTATGAGACGATGGCGTAGTTAATAGAATGGATACGCAATAATAAAGACTTAAATAAAATACATACAAACATTTACATAATACATACAAATACATATTGTATAATAATACGTACAACATACATAGAATAGATATATACACATACATTTGGACAATATACATATAAATATAATAAACATGAATAGATACATTGAAATACCTAGAACTCGCGTAGAAAGGAAACTATGTAATTACATTACGAATTTAAGTAGTGTTTTTTTTTAGAGAATCTTTAAAAATATTCAATGATGTTGCTCTTCGGATTTGTAATGGCAAAGCATTCCACAGATGCACTGCCTGAGCAGTAAAGGATTTATCAAAATAATTTGTGGAATGTTTTGGCATCTCCAGTGTCAGATCCTCAGACAACCTCAAGGACCTTATATGTGTGTCATGAAGGAACTTGAAACCATCTTTGAGATATGAGGGAGTACAAGGATTAAATAGAACATTATATAATAATGTGAGAATGTGAGTATTCCTGCGAAGACGAATTGGGAGCCACTTGAGTTTGTTGCGAAAATCTGAAACTTGATCATATTTGCGCAGACCAAATATAAATCTTATGCAAAAGTTTTGGAGACGCTCAAGTTTATCCAGCTGCTCCTCTGTGGGGTCAAGATAGCTGACATCAGCATAGTCAATTATGGGGAGAAGCAAAGATTGAGCGAGCGCAATTTTAGTGTAGTATTCGTCTGCAGACTGGTTCTAGGGAAAAAAAAAGCAAATATGACGATTCTGATGGAATGATACTAAAACTCATAGGAAACGATTCTCCAGCAATAGATGGCCTTCAAATACTAGAATCTTCGAAGTCAAATGAAACACAGGTATCCATGACTGTTTTTATCGCAGAAACGCAGGGGACCTCAACCTCAAAATCCAATACGCAGAAAATCACATTCCCTACGTCAATCTATAACTGAAGTTGATTTACCCAATGACTTATTGGATTTTCAGAAACAAAAAATGGAAATAGAAGTAGAAATTGCTGAAGAAAAACTTCAAATTGAAAAACTCAAACTTAAAAAATAATTGAATATACAGCCATCAGAATGTACACTACCTTTGTAGTTACAAAACGTTCGTGTTATTGACGTTTGTAATATACAAAATGAACAAGTTGTTCAAACAACACAGTCGGGTGATAATGAACAAGTTAGCGATATTTTAGAAAGAGCTGTGAATGAAAATCTTGAAGTATAATCAACCATGTATTTATTATAATAATCAAATAAATTATTCATTCAAACAGTTGTAATAATGACTGTAGAACTGCAATCGCTTCCTCATCAAATAATTCGTCCACATTGTCCACACATCTACAACTGTATCATTGTAATTTCCGCTAATATCTTGTTCTAAATAGGGTACATAGCAATCTGAGCCTAACCGTTGTTCAATATTATACATAACAATGCAAGATAATATAATATTGCTTGCAATTATCGGCTGAACTCTTAGGTGATTAAGACATGGAAATGTTTCTTTTATAAATCTAAAGAATTTTCCACCAATCTTCTCGTTGACTAAAGCACTCAAGAATCTTGCTAGTGGTGCTGTCCTTGGTATTTGTTTTGGTATATTAGGCGTTATAAGCCACTTTTTGAAACCATACCCACTGTCTCCCAAGATTATTGCGTTTGGGAATGGTCTTCATACACTTTCTCATGTCCGTGCTAAAGAAAAGCATCTCTTCACTCTGGCATCGTGAACAGAGCCAGGCCATCTTGCAGATGCGTAGAAAATTTTTAAGTTGGGCCCGCATACCACCATAACATTAATTGAATGGTTTCCGGTTCACTCTACAAACGCAGATTCATTTTGATAAGGCGCATCTAGAGGAATTAACAAACCGTCCACAGTACCAGATATTCTAGGTATCCCATTATGCCCCATGAAAAGTGTTGGTTACAATTATCGCAAACGAACCTCTTCTCCGAGTAATTCAGTAATCACGGCTCCACATACCCTTCTTATGTAATAAGGTAAGGTTGCTTTACTAAGCCCATGTGCATCACTAATAACATGGTACTATGAACCACAACCCATCCAATGCAAAGCGCATAAAATATGTTTATCCGGTGTAAGTGCTAGGTTTCTGCTTGTAACATGTTCAAGTCGATGAGCAATTTTATCAAATAAATATTCTACGATAGTTTTACATACCCGAAATTTTACTTGAAAGCAGAAATCTGTAATTGAGAAGGAGAAATTGATTCTGCTTTTAAATGATCGTCGTTGCCTCCTCGTTTGAATTTGTTCCAAGTATTCATCATCACTACTCTCACTGCTCGATTTTAGTACAATTTTTTGTAGTAAAGCTTTTAAAAACACTTTCTTACACATTCAAAATATGATTTCGCGACAGAGGGTAAGGGCCGGAACATATCTGACGGAAGATCCGTCGCGTTTTATCGGTCGCGTAACGCCAATACATACAAATGTATAGAAAAACGTTCAACCATTCACACCTGACCGATAATCCGTTAGTACGTCGAGCGTACTAACGGATTATCCGTCGACGTCGCGCGCACCACGCACCACGTGAATTTTGACCTTTGAGTTAGGAATATAAATGGAGAGGGCAAATAGTAGGTACATATAGAAAAATTACATTATTCACATATATTATTATATTTTATATTTTTATAGACTCACGGCTGTATCCCCGGAGGGGTAGGCAGAGGTGTAATATTACACCCGCATTTCGCCATGATTCTTTTATACACATTTATATACGAAATCGACATAAAGCCACCAAACATAGTGTTGTCTCGTTTTGTCTTAGGGATATCTGTGTCAGAAAAAAGAGATGGCCATAGTTTACTGAATAAATTAATCATGACGATATTTTATTAGAAATGTCATTCGTGCCACTGTCGCCATATTTTTCGCCAAGGTTTGTGGTACATCTTCTGTGAAATCGTTGTCTATCAAACATAATAATATGTTTTTGTGCATAAATATGTCTAAAAAACCGATATTGGCTCTCAGAGAATATTTTGTTACATGTTTCATACAAGGGTCGTTTTTCGCTTTGCCATGTTCGCCCACATTTGCATTATGGAATAAACTAATCTGGCAAAAGATTTAAACTAACAAAGGTAACTAACTACAAAAATGTATTATTCTCCTCTAACCGGCTCCATATCGATATCGATTACATTCTGGAGAACAACTCAAATGGCAGCCATTTTATTTGCCCAACGTTTCGTAGGTGTGCACGCTAATTTCTCAGGTGTGCACGCTAAATTCGTAGGTATTGGACATACCATATCCATGTCATTCCCAGATCGGTGATTTTAAGATCGTAAGATTCCAGGGCCGCCAGACCTTACTTATTTTTTCAGAAACAAATTGTGTAGAATAATGTAGTGTTAGTATGTGCTATGAGTGTACGCATATTTGCTAGCTTGGATCGAAGGTCAATTTTTGGGTATGAGGCCCTAAAGGTCCACGGGAATAATTTCCATACATACCTATATAGAAAACATTTTGTGTCTTGCTCTGCAACTGTAGTCTGTAACCCCTTCTATATCATTTGTATAAGTTTTGTGGAAAACCGTAACCAAATCGTATTATCGTCTTTTATTTTTGAACCTCCATACCTAAATAGGATATAATTATATTCAAATAACGCTTGTTGGCTACTATAAAAAATCTTCGAAGTCCGACATATTTTTAAGTCAAACTCGAATTGCAATATAAATAACTACAGGACTTCAGTGACTACATATTTAACATCAGGGAACACGAAAAATGATTAGGTAAAAGAATATGACAGTAAAATATTAAGCTGCCCTGAGTACGGCCCTGCACGAACAAACTTATATGTGTGCATAATAGCCACGCTTTCGGCGAATGTGTGCAGATACGCTCGACGCATTTTCCGTCAGATGTGTACCGGTTCATTTGACGGGATAGACGCGACCGAAGATACGTTCGACGCATCTTCGGTCAGATATGTGCCGCCCCTAAAGCTCCTGTCAGAATTGTCGGACAATTCTACAAATATGTTAATATGTCATGACAATTTTCTGTTTAATAAAGCAGATTTGACAAGTTTTTCACGACAAATTGTCAGCTGTCACCTGTTGCTTAAAAAGTTTTATTAAACAGAAAAATGTCGGATTGTCGCGACAATCCGACAAATTTGTGAATTTTCCACCATGACAATTTTGTCGCTTGTAAGTTTTATTTGGTTTTATTAAACAGAAAAATTGTCCAATTGGCACTCTTTGACATATGTCGGACTTATCGCATTGTCAGCTTAAAGTCTCCCTCACATTAGGCGTCAGCGTCAACCCAGCGACACCTCGACGCGGCGTCGGCGCCGCGTAGACGCCGCATAGACGCCGCAAACAGAAAGGCCGTTTAACAGAAATCAAACTATATTCAAAGTGCACTCGAACAACGCACACATAGACGTCGCTTACCGATAGGATATCTCAGAACGGTCAGGTATAGCGCGGAATATAGTTGCCATCTGCTTCAGACGCGGGTCTTGTAATGATTTTTGTGCAAACATGGAGCAACGAAGAACAACAAATTATTATTAAGTTTAAGCAGTTAATCGTCACATTTGAAGATTAGTACCACCTAACTAGATATTTGGTTATATTCTCAGGTCACACAATAATGTTCTTATCAGAAACTATTAGACCATTGAAAAGTTACATTTCGGGTTGCATTTGTCATCTTGGAGAGAGTGCGGGCGCGGATGGTTTTCCTTATTTATCTGGTAAACTATTGATCACGCTAAGATACGGTTCAAGCATTTTTTGCTGCTAATTAAATTCTCTACAATGGTTCTGACACTTTTTGTCGTAAAACCAGTAATAAAAAGTTTTCTATGATATTGTTCCCTTTAGGATATTATAATGTTTCTTCATAATTACTGTGTCTTTAGTCTTTTAATGAGCCAGGCTGCGGCTTATGATCTAATAGAGCTTTAGAAGAACTACAGAAAAAAAAACGCATTTTGTCGGTAAATCATAATTGCCACTGATTTTCCAATTATTTAGCTGCGTCTCTCCCCAGAACATTGAGGAGCTGCAGAACATTGCAGTTTCCTTGACTTGCGCGGAACATCAACTCAAATAGACCACAGAGTGCCGTAGTTTTAGAGTTTTGCCCATATTTTGCCAACCCCTGTTTTCATGATCGTTGCAATGAGTTAAAATTGGACCTAATGGTAGTTTTGGAGGCTGCGGAGTCTCAAGTTGGAGGACTGGTTCTTGCTTTGGACGCAGTAAAGATAAATTAAATAGTTTTTTTTTTGTTACTGAAGACGAAAAAACTACAACACATTGAAAAGAAAATTTGTTGAAAATTGCATTCGATTTTCGTTGGTAACTTTTTTATTTTACGACTAAATGCTACGGGACAAAAGTTGAAGCGAATTTAATTTGCAACTCATCCTGTTTTGAAATTTTTCTGTGCAACAAATAATTTGCCATTGCCAGATATACAAGAAAACCTATTCGTTCCATTCTTTATAAGATAGCGGCCGCAGGACAAGGGCTCTCCCCTTAGCATCTATGAAATAAAATTGCGTCCTCTGACAAATGTACGCTAAGCTCAAAAAAATGTTATATTTAAATGGACTTGTTTATAAAGACGTATATTCTTTTATTTGACGCATGCTTTTTAAGTTCCCCCATCTTAAATCTAGTATCACATCCTTCCACCATTCATTATTACGATGGAGTCAGGTGGAGAGTGTACCGTAATAGATATTCCGCATACACCAGATATGATAACAATCGCGCGACCATCTACGTATAAGTTTAACTTCTGTTGGTTTTTTACATTGTGGTACAGCGAATGACCTCACCAGTGTTGCCAACAATTAAATCAGGTTTCCATCTGATCCGAATTCTAAAACGACCATAAAACACTAAGAAATATTGTCCTTAACTAGACACATGAAATCAAAACAGTTATGTCTACTAAGATTTTTTAACATTACGATCAGTCGCACACAAGTTATAAGTTCCCTTTTCAGTAACAATCAAGTAACAATAAATCATAGTATCTTTTATTTTGTAAAGCAATTTAACATTTTTAAACATACAAGTAAATATTTCAAAACAGCCTATTTTGAATTTGTTTGTAATTATCGGACGAATTAATTGTTTTTAACATAGCAGTTTATAGATTTATTTTCATTGTGTGCGTCTGCTTATTTATTTCTGCCACTTAAAATCACCAGTTTTAGTGGCAAATCTTCTAAGCTGGCAACATTTTAGCGTATGACGGGTTTGTGAGTAGGGGGTCCATATTGGCTCACCTAAAGTTCTTTACCCAAAATTGTTCTTCCTAACGATTTGTGATCCGAATGATCACTCTTCCTAAAATTGTTCATACTAAAGTTTTCATTCATACTATTTGTAGTGCCACCGGCGATGTTCATAACGCTCATGTTTCCGAAAATTGTAATTAATAATATCATTAATGTAAATATATTTAAACATTTATACTGTTTTTTATCATAACGCTTTTATCCCTAAACATAATCACCATAATATTTTCACTCCTACTCAGAAAGAAACATTTACCAAGAGTAATAAAAAATATTTGACACTTTTACCAAGACACTTTTAGCCTCAAATTTAGGTGTTTTATACGATAGAATCGAGAAAATAAACGATTTGCAAAAATAAAATTTTTTTGGTAAAAATTTTCTAAAGTCCTCGCGCCGAAACGCCCCCAAGGCTACACTCCAACCGAAATTCATAAAACACGACTCATTTACGGTTATGTTTATGGCCTGGGAGTTTATACCGTACCTAAACCAATAACTAAGTACCTATAGGACCGATTCGGTTCTGGCACTTCGCCGGCCGCTGCCGCGGCACGCTCGCTTCGCTCGCTCGGCTCGTGCGTTTTTGTCACAGTTCTGACCTAACCTAAACAAATTATTATTAATACGACCGATTCGTTTCTGGAACTTGAACATTGTACTATTGTGTATTTGTACCATGGTACTATTATTCTTATATGTTGTACATGTTATGTGAAAATAATGTTACGGAAAATTAATGTATATAATACTGATCATTATGAATAATAAGAAATTGAATCAAAAAATATATGACTTTGAATAATAGTGTAAAAGATGGTTACGTTGAGTAAATATAGGAAAACCAATAAAAGCATAATAGACGTTTATTGTTACTGACATTATGAAGTTGAATGCTTCGGAGTTATGAACATTAGAGACAGAGTAGTTAGGAATTGTGATTGTTAGGATGAAAAATGTTAGGAGGAACATTTTCGGATTTCCAATTATCGGAGTTGAAAATTTAGGTGAACTTTGGCGCACCCGTGAGTAGGGGTGTGCTAAACTGCTACATCTAAATATTATAGCATAACGTAATAATATGTTTCAATAGCAGGTTATATTTGCAGCGCTAATATAATAGGTAAATGTTTATGCATATCCATATACTTTCAAAAAAAATCAGTAGTGTTAATACGGATAATATTAAGATAAAAGTATGTACCATTATATCCAAGAATACTAGCTGCGGTTATTTACGTAAGAAAGTACGGTTACATAACATGATTCCCGTTACGTTGGGTCTACATCTTGCAAAAATTGCGATATTACGCGTTCTATTACCAGTACTATAAGTTTGGTTAAAAAGTAGAATCAGTACGAACATTGAAAGCCGGTATTACTAAAGTATTGTTCAATTTCTCAAATAAGTGTCTTGTTTAATCTATATAAATCACATTGTTATCATCAGTTTTAGTGTTAGTAGGTGTACGTGCGTTTTATAATCAATAGGATATTTTATATTTCTGTTGACTTATAAAATCGAATGTCTGAAACATCTGATAAGGTAGAGCCTATCTACACTAGGCTATATACTGACTTGATGGCTTACTTAAAGTTGTTCAGTATGAGCATTTGCTGGAAACTGCTATAAAAATCGAAGATCTGGAACATCAGATGTGGAACTGCAAGTGCCTATTTAAACTATAACACACATAGGTACTATGTCTTTGCAGTAATTGGGCAGTCTGGTGAGCATTTACTGTTGACTCATAAAACTTGAAGATATAGAACATTTGTTGAGGAACTTTAAACATTTAAGCGCATGGCTAAATATCGATTACCTAGCGGCCGACTACAAATCGATAAAATAATACCTATATATAGTTAATTAGTTATAGTAATAGTTACATAACATTTTATTTTTAATCAGCCTTAAACGTTCTTGTGTCAAAATGTTTTATTAATGAATTTCTTCGTATCACAATCGTTCATCTTTATGCTAACACATAGAAGTTTATATCAATAACTAATTCTTCAATCAATCAAAGACCCAAGGAAGGACATAGGATAGCTGTAATCGCGATAACCGACATCCACACGGGCGGAGCCGCGGGCGACAGCTAGTAAATAATAAAATGGTTTCAGAGAATTTACCACTCTTAAAATACCAAATTTGTTCATCATTCATTATTATGAAGTTCATCATCATCATCATCATATCAGCCAAAAGACGTCCACTGCTGGACATAGGGAGAGCCTTGGGGGACGCCCAAGGCTCTCCACATAGACCGATCCTGAGCCACCCGCATCCATCCGCTGCCCGCGACCCCAACAAGATCGTCGGTCCACCTTGCGGGAGGCCTACCTCTGCTACGACGTCCTGTACGTGGCCGCCACTCCAGAACCTCTCCAACGGCCATCGGTTCTTCTGCCTAAGTGCCCTACCCACTGCCACTTCAGCCTGACTATTCGGAGAGCTATGTCGGTGACTTTGGTTCGCCTGCGGATCTACTCATTTCTGATTCGGTCCCGCAGTAAAACTCCGATGAAAATTATGAAGTTAATAAGTACTAAAGATATTATGAATGCTAGCCTCCCCCACTCAGCACTCTAGCACCATCTAAAAGACTGATGCAAACAATATTGATAAGATGGGCATCTATCGCACGAGGATGTCGATAAAACGTTATTTTTCAACTGTTAGTAGTCTATCTTCATGCTATCTATAGTCGATGCCACTAATGAAGTCGTGTGTCAAACTAAAGACTGTTAATGACTTCTATTATATTGCTGCTGTGAGATACTCGAAGTATTGCCAATTTAGCGACTTACGTGGCGACTTTAATTAAATAAAAACAATTTTAGGCCAGTGACAGATCAGTTAATTTTGTTTTATGGGAAAGCGGCGCAGGTAGGCGAAGATGCCATACCAAGTAATGTGGTACAAAGTGAAAGTCGAGCATACCAAGAATGCTAGGCCTAGCGCACGCCGAACGGCCGCTCAAGGAACACGCATACCCAAAGTACGGGAGGCGCAAAAGCTCTGCTAGGTAACAATCCTAGGTCATAATTGCTTTACCTATATTCAAACAAAATAGTATAGCATGTTATTTGGGCTTTATAAATAACAGATTAAATGTTACTTATCAATTTATCTATGCTAAAGCAAACATCTCTAGTGGTAAGCAGCCGGTCGCTCAAAGAACGCTCAGCTGACGCGGCGTCGACGCCGCGTATACGCCAAGGTGCCGCTGCGTTGACGCTGACGGCCAATGTGAGGGGGGCCTTATTAAACAGGGCCCAGGAAGTGTCCTGATTGCTCGCCAATCATCGATATATAATACTACTAGGACAAGATGACGGGTCACGTCAGGCGCGGTCGCAGCCTAAAATTTTGGAGGGGGTCACTGACTACAATAATAACAAATAGGTATCTGGAATAAAATAAACATTATTGCACAAGACACACTTTTATTTTATAAATCACCTATAAAACAAATGGAAGTCGTCTTTTTGTATTTGCGAATCGGGTGATAATATTTGAGACGTCTGGTACTATTTCCGGGTGAATGTTTAGAATAGCTAAACTTGTTAATCGCTCTTCTAACATGTTAGCTCAAACCACGTTTTTACACGCCTAAGTGTATAAAAGGACCGCTCTGTAGTCTGCTGTCGCACCACTTATGGGAAGAGATGCCAGAATTTTGAGAAATATCTTTATATCTAGGTATAAATCATCATCACAAACTTCGATAGTAGAACTAAACTACACACTTAGGAAGTTTCGTATCAGCATTTTCTGTGACCTCCCATTTCCACTTTGTAATCCATAGCTGATACTCTGTAACGACAGTGGCAGCAGGAACATTTTAAAAAAAATTGGCCATCGTACATAGTTCATAAAAACACCACTAGATGTCAGCAAACGATAAACTTATCGCTGTTAGGGGATAGCTAGAGGACCAGGTGGAATACCAGTAGAAACATGGAAACCGTTAGCAGATGATCGATGGGCGTGGCTGACTTTATTCTTCAATAAGCTGTTGCACGAGGAGACCATACCCGAGGAATGGTGCAACAGTTACCTGGTGCCCATTTTAAAAAATAAGGGTGATATCCAAGAGTGCAAAAATTATCGGGGAATAAAGTTAATGCCTCATAGTATGAAAGTATGGGAGCGACGCCTGCGTGACGAGAGTAAACTTTCACGTACCAATTCGGTTTTATGCCTGGTCGAGGTACGGTGGATGCCATTTTATGCACTTCGCCAAATGTGCGAAAAATACAGGGAGGCTCATAAAAACCTACACATGGTGTTCGTCGACCTCGAAAAGGCATATGACCGAATGCCTCGTAAAGTTGTGTGGTGGGCTCCGAAGAAGGAGTGCCTGGGAAATACCTGACGTTGATTTAAGCCATGTACGCTGAATGCCGAACGCAAGTCTGATCCGCAACTGGTATCACAGCCAGATTCAATGTGGCCGTAGGCTTGCACCAAGGCTCGGCCCTTAGCCCCTACCTCTTCCTGTTAATTATGGATGCTATATCATCGGACATACAGGATGAGGTACCCTGGTGCATGCTGTTTGCCGATGACATCGTTCTGGTAGCAGAGAGTGGACAGAAGGTGCAGAGCAAGCCGGAGGAGTGGCGGCAGAGATTGGAGAATGTAGACCTGAAAATAAGCAGAACCAAAACAGAATATATGTTCTGTGACTTTGGCGGTCTCTCCAGTCCTATACCGGTTACACTCAGCGGTACACTTCTACCAGTAGGCTCCGATTTCCGCTACCTAGGTTCACTCCTGCAAGATGACGGCGAAATTGATCGGGATGTTAGGCAAAGAATCAACGCAGGATGGATGAAATGGAGACAGATCTCAGGCACAATATGCGATCACAAAATGCCTGTGAAATTAAAGGGCCGCATGTATAAGTCAGTTATAAGGCCTGTCGTACTCTATGGAGCTGAGTGTTGGGCTACAAAGAATATGGATGAGAAACGATTGTTGCAGAGATAAGAACGTTACGATGGATGTGTGGAGTGACAAGAATGGGCAGAATTAGGAATGATTACGCTAACGTAATCATTCCTAATTCTGCCCATTCTTTCATACTACCTCTAAAGGTAGTATGAAAGTGGGCGCCATTGATAAAAAAGTTAAAGGGAGACGACTGGTCTGGTATGGACATGTTATGCGGAGAAATGTTATGTAGGTAAAAAAGTGATGAATATGGATGTAGAAGGACGAAAAGGGAGAGGACGGCCAAGGAAAAGATGTGATGATGATGGAAATGAAAGAGAAAAGGGTAAATGATCGGATATGACTGTTGACAGAGAAGTATGGAAGAGGACATATTGCGCCAACCCCAAATAAATTGGGACCAGGGCAAAATAATGAGGGGAAAGCTAGAAATTTCGTTTTATTTGGCAAATTTTCGAGATTTTTCAATTTGGCCTGATATTTTGGGGGGGGTCATGTCCCCTGTGACCCCCCCCCTTCGGACCGCGCCTGGGTCACGTACAAAATCTTAGCTAAAATCTGTCCGCGACATTTGATTCCTACCAAACAGAGACAAATGTTTTAAAACAGTTTTAAGTTCAACCAAATTACAACCATGAGACCGAGTAATAAAGTCACAACTCATAAAAATGTTATTTAATACGTCACGACCAGTCGTGACAAAAAACGTCATTTTCGTTTATTTTCATATTTTTTCTAATTTCGAATTCGCATTTTACTACATGGTATGGACTATGACATATATTGACTCGCGCAGAACACAAAATATGAAAATATAATATGAATGAACGTAAATTCTTTACTTTTAAGTTTCGGCCATCTATGTTTCTTAGTAAACATTACTTATAATTTAACTATCTGGTCCCCGCGGCATCGTTATATAATAGCAGTTATAGACAGATTAGCCTTACTTTTTTGTGTATAATGTTTATTTACTTTTTATACACTGTACACAAAAAATGTAAGTACGCCTGTTTTCAAATGTATTTATTGTCCACGGCTCACCAAGCTAGATATCGCAGGATGTGACAAATAAAAATACACCTTAATTCCATATCTTTATAATCATCTTCAATCTTCATGGTACAATGACAATTCTATTTATTTATTAAGGTCCACCAACAGACATTTAACATTTAATAAGCACAAGCCTATTACAATTACGTAGGTTCTGAATGCACACCTTTAATAGGTAAACACAATACGCATTATAGTAACTTAATTACATAAACATAATTATTTTTTAACAAAAAACTAATTCTCGCTCAAGTCAAATATTTAAGCGCTTGAACATGAGTGTTTGTCTTGGTCTGGGTGTCTCTATGCATAATATGCAGGTATTTAAAAAAAGAAGTAGCTATATATGTCTATCCAATGTTTAGTATCCACAGTACCAGCTTATGCTTAGTTTGGGACTAGATGGGGTCGTAAGTGGTTAAAGAAAAAACAAAAAATTCAAATAGCCTTCTCTTCCTCAGCCTTTAACAATCCACTGCTGGACTAGGCCTCTCCTTTGAAAGGAGGAATTGGCCTACTATACCACGCTGGCCAAACGGGTTGGTATAGGGTTTGTATCAAGTTTTTCTTCTCTTGCCGTGTTGTTCTCAGCATAATATGCTCCCTCTGTCGGCTCTTACGACACCCATGGGATGATATGGGGTGGTGACATTTCGTATTCTTCATCCGTCACCACACGGACACAAATAGCCTTAACCAATTTTAAACAACCAATTTCGATACTCTGGAGTATTAAAAAAATATTACAAGAAAAATCGACTCCCTGCATCTACTGTTCTAGTTTGTGTATGTGTTATCACTGTTGTCTGTGGCTTGTCAAGATTTTTTGACGTGCGTCGAAAAAAATTTATGGCGGATTGAATCATTAATTTCGTTCAAAATATGATATAATTTGGTAATTCTAAGCTTAAAATATAACTTATTTTTTAATTAGTTACCGAAAGTAAGATAGTCCATCTGTTAAATTGCATTTTCGGGCATTATTTTTGCAATTTTTTATTAGGCACTGCGGCATTGAGAAACGTATCGACGTTGACTGTGTTTCAAACCAACTAAACACAATATACGATCGCGCTGTCAAGCGAGCCGTTTGCAAAGGCAACATTCCACATTTTTTTATGTGTTTACCGATCACAAGATCAGAATAATTCTTAATGATAGTATTCAATTATCATTAAGCGAACTATTCCGTTAACATTATTTAAAGAATATTATTCAATTTTATGTGTCATTCTAATTTAACACAGATGAACTTGGTTCAACTGTAATTACCTACTCCTAAGTGTCACAACAACGTCAAGTAGCAATTCTATTCTTCAAATATAAATTAATTTGTTATTTTTTGGATAACGGGGCTGTTTGCACTTAAAATATAACTTATAGGTAATGCAATACAAAATAGTTTAAAAGTCTAACTTATGCTTATCCTAAATTTAAACAAACTTGAACTAACTGAAGAGAAGGAAAACTTGATACAAACTCTATACCAACTCATTTGGCCAGCGTGGTATAGTAGGCCAATTCCTCCTTTCAAAGGAGAGGCCTAGTCCAGCAGTGGACTTTTAAAGGCTGATGATGATGATGATGAACTAACTAGCAAGCTGAACTTATCCCTACTAATATTATAAATTCGAAAGTGTGTATGTATGTATGTATGTATGTTCCGTTTTCACGCGAAAACGACTGAACCGATTTTGTTGAAATTTAATATAGAGATATATTGGACCATGGAGACGGACATAGGCTACCATAAGTTGCAAAAAATTAAACTGGGAGGGATTGTAGGGAGGATAGAAGTTTGTACGGCAGAAATTTTCCTCTTTTATGTAAGAACGCATGCGCGAATAATTGAGTGCTGCGCATGTGCTATCTGTCAGTACAGTCAAGTGTCACATCATACATATTGTCATATTGTGCGTGAAATACATTGTTCGCATGTTTATACTAATAATTATACACTACGCTCAACCGGCTGAAACGATTTTCTCTACCTACTAAAATTATAAATGCGAAAGTGTTTATAGATATTTATATTGGACAACGATTAAAACATGGCTTTGACATTGTCATTCATACTGAGCGAGTTACTTTGTACAGTCAACAGCAAAAGTAGATGATCAAAATCAGAAATTCAATACTAATGAACGGAGTTCCCGTCAGAAACTCAGAACTGTGTGGCGTCGAAGTGATTCAAAAGTATGTGATTGTAAATTATACCAATCATTTACTACTAGTACAGCTGCCATATATTCGAGATCAGTTTTGACTCCTAAAGTTATAAACTCAATTCACATCAGAACTAAGAAGTGAAAAAAATGTTCAAAACTAGTCAACAGTTAAAATCAAATATAAATGATGAAACTCAGGCCACGTAATCATGAGGCAAATAATGTACTAGTAGTAAATTATTGGTATAATTTACAATCACATACTTTTGAATCACTTCGACGCCACATAGTTCTGACGCGAACTCCGTTCATTAGTATTGCATTTCTGATTTTGATCATCTACTTTTGCTGTTGACTGTACATTGCTTTGTATCCTATAGAGCTTCTGACTCTTTGCAATAATCAGGAGTGTCTTCACACAACTTGAGACTGAAAGTAGATATGTGTTACCCCGAATTTAACGCGTGCGAAGCCGCGGGCAAAAGCTAGTTACTAATAAAAAATAAAAATAAATATTTGTTTAACCAATATGTATCAAAATCTATGGTAGCTGGAGCCGCCTTAAGCTTAAAGGCCTGTGTCAGGAAGCTCCGCTATTCTAACAATTTCATACTTAGATATAGACATAGAGGTATGTACATAACAAATAAAATTAGAAGTTATCTTTGTTATCTAAGTATTAATTATACTTAACTAATTAAATGTTACGTAACAATTGACACATGTTTTGATTTTATAATAATTAACATACAATATATATATATATATATATACATACATATCGTCACGCCTTTTATCCCCAAAGGGGTAGGCAGAGGTGTATTTCTACACCCACTTTTCGCCAGATATACTTTAGTCCCACGTAATAAGGGGCGAGCCTATTGCCGTATATATATATATATATATATATATATATATATATACTAACTGACCCAGCGAACTTTGTAAGAGTTTTTATTTAATTCCCTTTTTCCAAGCCCCTTTTCCAAAGTTACCGTTGACTAAGCGCTTAATCTCTTATCATTTCAGATCTATAAATGATAACCAAACAAACATAGATTTTTATATAATATTGAATTCCCCATTCCTTAAAATATCGGAGACGATACCCATATTGACTTTAAAATAAATCCCATCCACCATCTTTGATTTCCCATCCGCCATCTTGAATCACGAAATAGATGTTGTATTTGGATTCCCCATCCCTTAAAACATCGGAGATGATACCCATATTGATTTAAAAAAACCATCCGCCATCTTTGATCACGAAATAGATGGTGTTTTTGAATTCCCCATTCCCTAAAATATCGAAGACTACTTATACCCATATCGACTTTAAAAAAAATCCCGTCCGCCATCTTTGATTTCCTATCCGCCATCTTTGATCACGAAATAGATGTTGTATTTGGATTATCCATCCCTTAAATCATCACAGACGACACCGATTGATTTTTTAAATTTTTCCCATCCGCAATCTTTGATTTCCCATCCACCATGTTGAATCACGAAACAGATGTTGTATTTGGATTCCCCATCCCTTTTAACATCGCAGACGATACCAATATTGTTTTTTTTAAATTTTCCCATCCGCCATCATTGATTTCCCATCCGCCATCTTTGATCACGAAATAGATGTTGTATTTCGATTCCCCACCCCTTAAAATATCGAAGGCGATACCCAAATTGATTTTTAAAATTTTCTCATCCGCCATCTTTGATTTCCCGTCCGCCATCTTGGATTACTAAATAAATTTCATATTAATAATCAGCGTCCCGAAAATCTCAAAAACGATACCCATATAGATTGTACCCTATTCGTTAAGCCTTTTTTTGCCTTTGACCCAACCCTCCCCCTTCTCGTTTGACCATTTTATTATTTTTGTCTGGCCCCTAAAAGTTATATGTAGCCTGTAGCCTTTCGGAATAATTGGGCTATCATAGGCAATAACAATTTTTAAAGTCCGACAGCTAGTTCCTGAGATTAGACGACATTATCTTTTAGCCTTTTGCCCAGCCCCAAAAGGTTAAAGCGTTATGTTATATAGCCTATAGCCTTCCAAAATAACTGGGCTATCGTATACAAAAAGAATTTTTCAGGTTCGACCGGTAGTTCCTGAGATTAGCGCGTTCAAACAACTCTTCCGCTTTATTATATTAGGATACTATATAACTGTAAAAAGTATTTACACATACAAACTATTTAGTACTTAGACTTAGTAGTACTCAAAATGTTTTCCGGTATCTGTGACGTTTCACGAGATTGGCCAATATGGCGACTGTGATTTGTCTGTCAGAACTATTAGAATGCAACAAAATACTCAACAATCCGAATTTTGCGGATAAATGTTGTCGAATCGAAATCTTTATTTTTTAATGTTTTATTATTCAGGTAAGGTTTCGATGTACTCCTTGACGAAATTATTAATATAAGATTTGACACTGCGATAGCAGCGCAGTCCATCGGTTCCAATGTGAAACATTCTGAAATCCACAACTACTTACAAATTAAAAATTAAGTAAAATAACATTTTCCAGTGGACTAAATTGTGAATCTAAACCATTCTCAGGTTCCCTTGAACACACACAAAACATTTCATCAAGATCGGTCCAGTCGTTTAGGAGGAGTTCAGTGCCATACACACGCACACAAGAAATATATATATTAAGATATATATATACACCACTATTTTTTAATAAGTACAAAAAATTTAACAGGGCACTAAGTATCTTTAACTGATCATATTTATGTAGTTGAAAAATAAAAACACTAAGTCCCAAAACTGTCTCAAAACTGTCCACAAAAATACGTGATAATTGGTAAATGCAATACTAATACTATTACTGAACCATTGATAAATTCATCTCCCCAAGTCTGCGCCTGCGCCATGCCCCGACGATGCGACAAACAGCTACTAAATTGTTAGCTAAAGTGAGCGTATCTAATTTCGTTGCAAAAGTTAATTGTTTGTCTACGTTTGCCCGACGCGATGGCCTATCATATCAGTTCATATCACGGGAGTATGTAGCTATGCTTCGTGCGTACTTTTTGAGTGGAAAAATCGCGAATGCAGCTGTGTACCCATGGACATCGTATTGTGAGTGTACAAAAGTGACCGGGTCAGTGTCAAACAATTAAAACAGTGCATATTGGATGCTTTTGACAACGGTGGTGGACATTTCGAAGGACAATGGAAATACTTGTAAGTTTAGTAAATAATACGTACTTAAGTAAATAATAATTTGATGCGGGCGGCTCAAAATCGGTTTGTGTTCTCCACACACCTTAAGGAAAGCCTATGTCCAACAGTGGACGTCTCTAGGCTGACATGATGATGATAAAATAATTTGTAAATAGCAGATGATTCTAACTTCATAAATACGCCAAAATTACTCTTTTCTTTTAGTCCAGAACACCATCTTTTATTTTGATATTTGTTTGCTTTCTAATTACATACCTCCGTATTTAATTACTTGTTAAACGATAAATTTTACCGGTCCTAAGCCCGAATGAAGTATGTAGGAGAGGGTATAATTAACAAAATTAAAAAATAACTACCCACATTTATTATTTACCTTCATTTTATTTTCTATGGCTACCTACATCATAAGTGCGATAGAGAAAATACGAATGAGCAGGAATATTATCAATGAATTAGTGAATGGATTGTAAAATATGACTATGATTTAAGTGAGATTTTCTACAATAAACAAATGATAATAACTTTGCTCTTTATTGATATTATGAAATTCTTACGTCATATATATGATAATAATATCTATAATATATAATATTATAGATATTATTATCATATTATAATATATAATAGTTTGTGTACGTGCGCGCGTGTATGTGTGCGTGTGTCTGTGTATCTGTGTGTATTGGTGTGGTGTGGTGAGTGTGTACATTTCAATGTACATTGTGTAACGGGTTTCAATATGTTCTCTGCTTGTTCATAGGTCTTTATTTCGAGCCATATAGTGTTAGTTCTTTTTACTGTATTATACAGGATATAAAAAGACCCTTAACGAAAACTGAAATCCCATATTCTACTCATATTATGAACATTTTTACCTCAGCACCATACCTGGAAAATTACTGGTTTAGGAGATATTGAGGCTCAAAGTCCCGATTTTTTTTTCTAATTATTGCAAAATCGTGTTTTGTATGACAAATGTTAACTATCTTACAAATAAACATTAAAAAATTATCACTATTACCCTGAAATAAACTGCTTTAAAGTCCACTAAACGTAATGTACTACGCGCGAAGCTAACAGCTGAGTGCACGCGAGTTCATTGCCTTCTTGCGGGCGTCCACGGTGTAGGTATAGTACGGCCGGTGTAGACGCGAGTGCTTTACATTGCGGCTAATAAAATGTGTCTACTTCTTTAAGCATAAAAAATATTTCGTTTCCCAGGTATTATTTTTGCGTAGTGTGACTTGGCATGATGTGCAAGACGAGTAGACTTCGGCTTGGTGATAGGTCTTTTTACACCCTGTATGTTATATCATTGTAAGTTACTTAATATACAATCTCACAATAAATAGACACAATATTTCTTATGTTCTAGGAATAAATTCAATATCCACATTTTTTATCCTCACTTGAGTGGCCTCTTTTATATATTTTACTCCACCTTCTCTTACAAATGTTTTTAGTGTGTAATGTCTGAGGAAATGCATTAAACCACTTAGAAGCTGCAGACGAGCATACCTTGCGCCGATACAAAACCTGTTTCCTTTTCCAAAAGGTATATAATTTGTACTACTAGTCTCCCTTTCCTTTAAAAACCTATCTGGATCAAATACTTCTGGGTTAGGAAAGTACTTCGGATCATGATGTAGGTCATAAATGGGCATAAATACTTTAACACCTTTTTCAACCGGTATATTGCCATTTGGTAATACACTATCTTTCGTACACTTTCTAGACAGAAAGGCAAGAGGAGGGTACATCCGCATGCTCTCACTTAGCACTCTATCCAAATATTCAGCTTCAGAGACAGCATCGTATGTCAACTTGTTGTCACATTTCTCAAATACTGCGTCGACTTCTTCATGCACTCGTTTCAAGAAATCGGGATGTCTGCCCAGTTCCATCATAGTCACAAACATAGCAGCCGCTGAAGGATCAATACCAGCTAGAAAGAAAAAGAATGCCTGAGCAGCTAGGACGTCATCAGTAGGTTCCACAGTAATACCTGTGTCGGCATCTCGCATCGTGCCCTCCTTCTTAAGTTTAACACACATGTCCGCAAAATCGTGTCTCGTAACGCCTTCTTCTTCACGTTGTCTAATAACTTGTTTGATGGTGTTTATAAAAAACTCTTCATATTCACCGAAGAATTTTAAGCCAAGCATTTGGAACAGCTCATCACTAATAGCACCAATTACGAATTTTAAATTTAACCATATTGTTGGTGTTAATGCTTTTTTTATTATATTACGGAATGGTAGGTCAAAGGTCGACTTAGTTCCGATTCCGAACACGGCGGCTGAGACAGCGGCTGTGCAAAAACGTGATATTGTATCATGAGTCTTGTACGCGTCTCCCTTTAGCCGATCCGGATTTTGTTTCAAGTATTCAACGAAGTCTTGAGCACTTTTGTCGATAATGTAGAACATGTTCTTGAGTTTGGCGCTAGTAAATAGCGGTGTCAGTCTATTTCTGAGCAATTTCCACTTTGGACCATTTAGAAATAAAATACCGTTCGCCAGTTTGTCCTGCTCAGAAACAGGAATGCCTCTATGGTAGAAAGAATGAAAATCGACTTGCGTTATATGATGCATGTTCTCCGGATCTTTGACGTACAATGCTTGATCGAAGAATGATCCAAATCCAACTGCAGGTGCGTGTTCATAATCATTATAAATAGCTCTGAATATTTCAAACATGGATTTATCTCCAGTGAAAAACTGCCAGAACGGGCCTCCAGCTTTGCTTTTGTCGTAGAAAACTACGCCACGTTTCTGCCAATATTTTTGATTGTATTCACCTCGAAAGTATATGAACAATAAAACAAATATTACACTGATACATATCACTGTCAAGAACATGATCACAAGTTGAAGTTCGAGCGAGCACTAAAATTATATACTTAATGTTGTTTATCTGATACCATGAGCTCTAATCATGCTCTAATCTAACGGAGCCAAGGTTTTTTGTGTAGGTAATTGCCTCACCTGAGTTAGTGGACAGTCTCTTCACTGTTGTCAATTATTTTGCTTTGATTTTAGTTTGTATATTTAAGTCAATATCATACAATCAATAAACGATTTCTGTAGCAAGTGATTCTATTCAAATGTTAAATAACATAAATGAACTTATGATGAATTTATCTCTACTTAATAACAAATTCTAATTTGTTATTTATCTCTAGATAAAGTCACCGCCATCTGGGGTGAATCGCGTACACGAATAAATAATATAATGTAGGACTGTTCAAGGACTTTTGTTATTGTTCTGAATTTTTTTTGTTTAGTTGAACTGAATTTTTTGTGGCATTACTTTTCGTTGCATCTTAATTTATATCTTCTTTATATAAACAAAAAACACTTCACCTACATTAATTATTTAAACTTAACTAACTTTTATTCACAAACAATCAAGTAAAGATCAAACGCACATAAACGCAAGGTAATCAACTAATCACGGTCAGATCTGTCTGTCCTTCGCAGTCGGGCGCGGTCGCGGGAGGTGAGGCGTGTCGGTGTTGCGTAATCGCGCGTCCTATCTCCCGCGAGCCCGCGACCAAATATAGGCGAACCATTGTTGCGTCGCGGTGGGGCCGCAGAGGAAGAGGAGATGCGGTGTTGTCAGGTTGCCGTCCTCCCTATCCTCTGCGGCCGCTGGGTGTTTTGCCGGCGGAGCCCAACACCTTCATCCGCCGCCAAGGAGGTTGTGGCCTTCGGGCTATCCACCGGGGTGTCAGGGTAGAATGCTAACGCAACCCCCTGGCGCCCCCGAAATGGCGTTGAAGTATGCGCTGTGGTTTTAGTGGGTATTACGGCCTTGCACTCCAGCCATCGAGTCCCACATACGTGCGCGTGCGGTCAAGCAAGTTAACCGCACTATTCAAACAAAAAATAATCAAACGCGTATTAGCCGAACAAAATAAGTATATTAGTTTGCCTAATATACCTATTTACTATTCGTTATTCGGACATTATTAGGACATTTAACTGAATATAGTTCTTGTGCGGTCATTATAGAGCATAATTTGGTAGGTGACAAAAGTATTACACAGCCAAGTGCAATTGACCTAGAATGGGACATTCTATTCCGTTTCGCATGGTGCATGTGTGGTCGTAGGTAATAAAAATAATCATTCAACATAAATAACGCTTGCCAGTTGTAATAAATAATAGGTTGAAAGATTATTAATAAATATTAGGTTATTTTATCAGCTATCTAATACAACGAAAACCTCTATCTATAAGTACCTTCGTCCATTCAAGCCGATCTCTGTGAGTTTGCGTAGGAAAACACGCGCGCGACGTACGTGCCACCTGGCGGATTACTTGGGTAAACACTTCATACAATATTATTTTGCGGGTCTTAATCGCGATAATTTACTTATTTAAAGGCATAATTACCTCTGTTATTCTCCTACGTTTCTACCAGCTTGCAACGGTCGTGTTCGCGGAGGGGCTGATGTCAGCTCAGCGCTGTCCTTGTGATGCACGGGTTTCGTCAGCTACCCTCACTTGTTTTATATTTCTGATATTTTTGATTTTATCCGCACTGTCGGTACTTCGACAAACTACACTTATGACGTCTACGTACTGATGAGTTGTGTTACAGCGGCGTTGTTTGCATTAGTTGATGACTGGGTTCCAAGTGGTCGATAGTCTGTATCCGTCCTCCCGGTTGAAATTTCTATGTTTTTTTATTTCAACCGCTTCACTTACCTGGAGTAATAGTGACGATAGGTGGATAAGACTTGTGGTTGATGTAATTCTATCCAGTGGTTTGGTCCAGATTCCAGCAAATGCTCATCTATGGCAGATTTATTAATTTGTCGATTTTTTACAGCTTCGATATGTTCCTTGACCCTTTCAGCTATCGTTCGTTTGGTCTGTCCGATATAGCTAGGAACTACCACAACTGCAATCGACCTTGTAGACGCCTGGTGTTTGTAGAGGAATAACGTCCTTTGGGGTATGCAGATTGTGTGCTACCTTGGAGAGCGCACTATATACAGTCTTGATGGAGTATTTCTGTAGTACTGTTCCAACTTTGTCCGTCACTCCCTTGATAAAAGGCATGTAAGCCGGCACTCTGCTTACTTCAGGTTTGTGGTCCTTTCTCTTCTGACGAGGTATCTATTTTTTTGTATCGATTGCGCCTTAGTACCTCCTGAACATGTGACGATTCACTGTTTAAATCTCAGGGTCACAGAGGTCATACGCTCTGTTCACTAACGAGGTCACTACAGATTCCAAATGTCGCGGGTGATGATGCGAGCATGCGTTGATATACCTGTCAGTGTGTGTCGGTTTTCTGCATACAGTGTGGCCAAGTGTACCATTAGCTCTCACCGTCACTTTGAAGACGAGAAAGGGTAACGATCCGTCTACCTCCATTTCAAATGTGAACCGGATGTTCGGATGGATGTAGTTTAATTTGTCTGCGAATTGTTCTTGCTTTTATTGGAATTTAAAGACACAGCATGATTTTCGATTGAGTTAATTTGAGGCTTTTAAAATAACAATTTATTAACTGCTTGCCCTGTAATTTGATAATAATTTGGTCTAGTCATAATTTTAAGCAAGTTTTTTAGTTTCGAGAATTCAGGAGAGACTCTAGAGACTTTCAAGCAGAACTGCCTTAGGCTATATCCCCACCTTGCGAGATGCGGAAACAAAATACAATTATGATGTTCTTTTATTTACAATTGATAAGTAGGTCTAGTGGAAATTTTTAAACGAGTCTCGTACTTAACATCGAAATTTTGCTGGTGATTTTCTTCCGACCGAGAGAACTATTTATCATTTGACAACCGGGCCGAAGAAACGACTCATCCCTGAACGATTGGAAAACAAGACAAACTTCAGTGACATCTGTTTTCCTCAATTTCAGCACTTTTATGTACTGCCAGCTGAATAGGAATTGTTGTTAGAGCAGACCGTATAGTCATAATTATAATTATACCACATAGGTACTTTCGTATTTGCTACCTTCCCATTTTTTGTGTCACATTCTCACAATATACGCATGATGGGCGTTGATGAGATTTGGATAGTCAATACAGCACATTTATGTAGATGACTTTGCCAGTTGGATAGAACTGGAATGTTCTTTGGGCAAAAAAATCCAAACAGAATGTTTACCATTTAGGCTTTTTTTGAAAGAGAAATAAGTCCTTATCATTTTTGTAACAGTTGACGCCTACGCTAGGAATTAATCCAGTGACGTGAGGGACTTTACGAAATTCCACATCTAGCCTCAAAAAGAAATTTAGAGATCACATAATCTGTTGATTTTATACGCTACATTTATATGCAGTCACTGGGCCTTTTTCGAGACTTAAAATCAGTTCAATCCTAAAGTTATTCCGGTTGACAAAGGATTACTATTATTCGTCTAACTGTAGATGAATAAGGCTGACCGTACCTATGCTGTAATTTCTCTAATAAGCTCTTTGTCCCTCGAGGTTTTCCGCTTGACCGCGCATAAGTGACTATTGCCCCTTTTTGGAAAAACAGCTGAGCGCGAGATATGAACCGTCGACCGGCGAAGGAGTTTTTAAAAATAAAACTCTTGGACTACTGTTCGGCTTAGAGGTTGAAACAGAACTGACTTTATTTTAAAACAAAAGTACAAGGTTTGGTCAGGCGTAATCTAAACAATTCTAATAAAAGTGTAAGGTGATGCTCGATGAGAGATGACGGCGGTGTTTACACCAACGTAACTCCTCCCCCCTTAAGTGAGAAGCACGCCGAAGACTGCTGGTCCTGTAGCAAGGGCTCTTGTGGCTGGAGCTGCTTGGCTTCGGTCGTTGCTGGTCTTCCCCTCCGGTGAAGATATCGGTGGGTGATGAAGCCTATGGCAGCTAGTGTCATGATCGCATACAGGCATATGGTGGCCAACTGGGTTTAGTAGCGATGATGACTGTTTCTTCCTTTTCTTGTAAGTTTTTAGTCTTTTCTACTAGTTTGTCTAGTTCGTTGAGCTGAACATTTTCTATTTGTAGATTCAATTGTGAGTGCTTATTCGTTGTGCTGTACTGTGTTCTAGGCAGGGGAACGCTTTCTCTGTTGATGAGAAATTTCTTGTGTGTACGTAGGGTTCTTCTTTCTATGCCAATGGTGCATTGGTTATTGATTGATATCAGGACGACGCCGCTGTTTCTTTGGTATTGTACTTCTTCTCCGCAGGTTGTCTTAATTACTTCTTCTTGTTTCAGGATGGCGATCCAGCTGTTTTCTTTAATTTGGTGTATAATATTCTCGTTGAATTCTACTGTGGCGTAAATGCAGTTGTATGGTTTCTTGTGTTATAGTAGTTGTGCGACGCAGTCTTGTGATGCGATGAGTTCTTATAGTTCCAGGTGATGGCAGATGACGGTTTCGTCGGTGATGGAGGCGCATGGCTCGTGAGGATACGCAAACATGTTGCTGCCCAAGATCAGGTAAGGATTTTTAGGTATTAGGATATAATTGTTTGCATTCGGGATCGGGTATAAATGGAAATGAAATGAAATGAAATGAAATGAAATGCATTTATTTACAAGAAATGTGGTTACATAGTCGTGTTAAGGTAAAATAAAAGTCTTCTCACATTCTACCATAACAATGGTGCGTAAATATTTAAACTTATACAATAATATTATCCAATTAAATTCTGCTTATTAGTATTTATTAAGTAATTAATGTCAAAATTTATGTCATGTATAATTGTAAATTTATAATAGTAAATCAATAATTGTATATAAATGTCAACTGAAATAAGTGTAAAAGTCAAAACATAGTATTATGATCGCATATTGAAATTTTAACATTAATTAGTTACATTATTTTCTCTATATATTATGTCATAAAGTCATTTAGAGTATAGAAACATTTTTCTGCAAGCCAGGTTGTAATTTTCCTTTTAAATATAGTAAGTGGTAATTCTTTAAATGTATCTGGTAACTTATTATACACTTCTATGGCCTTTATATATACATTTTTCTCATATATATCTAAGTGACACCTAGGTCGGAGAAGTTTAAATTTATTCCTAGCGTTTCTACCTTCTGTTGCAGAAAATTTACTAAAATACTGTGGATAAAGTTTAACAAAAACACAGATTTCTCTAACGTACATGCAAACCAGTGGCAGGATGTTGAACTTTTTAAATAATGGCTTACAGCTGTCAGTAAACCAGGCTCCACATATAGTAGTGGAGTAAACTATAAGGATGATTAGTTACTAAGGGGATCTCTAACACAAAGTTAATCGATTCATTTGTAGTGTATGCTTGGACTACAATAGATTTTTCTATTATAATGTATATTTTTCATTGTTGGTGCATAAGGCAACTGCAAATCTTTGAAGCTCATATCCTTTTGGATGCTCGCTAACTCTGCAATAAGATAGCTAGGTTCGACTATACTAGGATGTAGTCGTCCTAGGTGACTGAATGTTATGGCATTCTCTAAGTTAACTAATCTATCATATACTTGTTGTAAGCATGTTTCAATTTGATTATATATTTGCATGGTATATACTTTATTCTCTATTTCCTGATTATCTTCTACTAATTTTCCGATCGCTTTAGTTAACTCTTTCTGATTTTTAGTAATACTTTCTAATTTACTGTGATATACATTAATGAAATCGGACATTATTCCTAAGGTTTCACTTTGCTTATTTACTGTTAATTTCCTTATTTCCTGAACTTGGTTTTCTAAGCTAATTGCATCTTCCTGGTCTAGGTTGCCAGTGATAGCTTTTATTACGAATCCTAGTCCATTAATTAAAAGAGGTTTTCTTTTAAATCTAGGGATATATGGTCTTCCTAAACTGAGTTCAGTAGATCCTCAATATACTAACTTAGTTTCTATCTTATCTATGAGGTATTCTAATTGGTTTCTAGTAACCAAAGTATCTTTATAATTGAATATATATATTCTTATGCAACAAAACTTAAATGTATAATAATCTCTGCTTACTTCTAAGTATATATCGCGTATTCTAGTAACGTTATAGGATATAACTAAATGGAATGTATCTAATCTAACTCTGATATCTACTTGTTGATGGTCTGTGGTAATTACAAACGTTCATATTGAGGTTCAAGATATTTTACGCATTGATTAATATATTTACTTTTGAATTTCGGCCAATGATAGTTCTTATATAACTGTTTGTATGTTCCTTGTATACCTCTGTGGATGGTTTTGCCTTCATGATACTTTTTTATTAACTCTGTTTGTTCGTTGTTATTTTCTACTAAGGTTACCCTTGTAGTACAACGTACTAGCTTTAGGCCTCGATTGCTGAAAATGGTTTTGACTACCTTGCAAAATATGGGATAAAACTCTTCGTTGTAAAAATAACAATGGAATATACGGTTGGTTATAGTTTGTTCCTTTAGGAATTTTATAATTTGCTGTTCAGTTTCGTTGATGAGGATAAAAACGTCTTTAATTACTATCTTGCCTTTGGTTCTATTGTCTACTCTGTACTCAAAGCCAGGGCATTTTCGAATATGAAACTGTTTTAACTGCCTGTCTATGGCATCTAATGTTTCGGGAATTTCATAGTCTAATTTGTTGTCTGAGTCTGACTGAATGGGTTCCGGGGTGTCTATCCGGCTGTCTATTGACTGTGGTGGAACAAATATTGTGTAATCTAAACAATTCTAATAAAAGTGTAAGGTGATGCTCGATGAGAGATGACGGCGGTGTTTACACCAACGTAACTCGCGTAAACTGTCATTTTGCCGCTCCTTTCCGCTTTTTATGTCTTTACGTGTTGAACTAAACTAAAACACCGTAAATTGCTTCTTTACGGTCTTACAGCAGATACAAAATTGGCAAGGTTAGGTCATGATTACAGACATAATATTGTGCGTCCCTTTTTATGTTCGATCCTCAATCATCAATGAATATTAGGATGATAGTTACTCTCTTCTATCCGTTTAAGATAATTTAGTTTTTTTTTATAGATCACGCCTGTATCCACGAAGGGGTAGGCAGAGATGTAATATTACACCCACATTTCGCCATGATTTTTTAGGTCTTGGTAGGCATAATTTAGAAATGTATAAAAAATCTGGGACGTATCTGCACAGGTGGTTCATGAGATTTACGATGTGATTATTTGCTAAAAGTTCCTTAGCAGGTGATTTTTTTGTTAATAATGAAAATAAATTGTGTTACTTATGTACAATAAATAAAATTAATGTAGATTCAGGGTATCCTGGGGTGCTGATACTTCGTGAAGTTTGTGGTACTTCTTGGGTTCAGTTCCAAAAACCACTTCGTGATTGTCTTTTAGTAGGTATCTCCACTAGGCCATCACTGTTAGCTAATATTTTTTTTGTTATATATGAGCTATATTCATGTAAATGTCAACAATATCCATTAAGTTAATAGATCACTTAAATATCCAACTGACGATTTGGTTAGAAAGAGTGACAATGCAACCGTGCATTTTGTCATTAAATATACCTACCCGAAGTAATTTTTATGGATACAGTGTCACATCGTGTAAACAAATCAAATAATTGTTAAATAATGGGAAAGTAGAATAGTGAGCTTAACTTATTTTCTCCATTCAAATACCTATATATTAAATCATCTGGAATAATATTTTATACGAAAGAGAGTGATCTCGGATAAAGAATAGAATTTGAAATAGGATTTTTGCTACAATATTGAGCTCATCCCCGGGGCACAGTATTTTGGACTGTTCCCATTGTTTCACCAGCAGCTCCTTATGGCAACAGCAGCAACTACTGGTTTCAGTTCGGTTCTACGACTCATATCTATAAACTTATTTAGTGAAAGAACGCGTGAGCGTTCGTTTTTACCCGACTACGGCGAAGCCAAAAGGAAGGGTAATGTTTTTGGCAGTCTATGTATGTATGTAAGTATATATGTATGTATGTTTGTATGTTCTACTGTAGCGCCTAAACTACTGAACCGATTTTAATAAATGGGGTGTCAAGAGACTCGTAATAATGGCCCAGGTGACATAGGCTATTTAAATTTTATCTACATTTTCATTATGGAATTAATAGCTCAGATTCCAACCTCAAAATAAAATAAACTGAGATAATCATTACGTGTTTGGTATAAAAAGAAAAGTATTGATGAGTAAGGAGTACTCGGGTAATTACGAAAGGATTTATGACTAGTTGGCTAGGTGTTTGAATTTTCATTGATTATTTAAAATTGGTAGTTCTTTAAAAAAAAGATATTAACTTGGGTCACTTTATTTACTCCAATATACAGCCTACCATCCTACATCAAAGAATTTCTTAAATATCGTTGATTATAACAGCTACAACTGTTTCAAACCCAAGTTAATTTTTCATTGTAAGAGTGCAATTCCGAAGTATGTTCAGATAATTCCGAATCACTTTCAAAAGTGAGCTTTACGTAATTCAATCATATGGATCATACTTCTTTTTCGTTCATCGTTACCGTAAATAAAAAACATTTGTCAAATTTGGCCTCTGAGTGAGCTTAACGTATTTGTGTTATATTTGTATTTCGGAATTAGCCGACAAAGGGACTACGGTAGTCAAACTTTAAGCCACTTACGGGAGTTGAAAACGCGTTTCAAATAAAAGTAACAAAAAAAAACAAAAAACTAAGTTTAATTAAGCTGAGGTAGGCAAAATATTCAACACCTCTTCCTTTGAAAGACCAAATCCCCATTTTTCCATCGTTTTTATAACGTCGGCTAATCAATGTTCTTCTTGCTGTGGAATAGCTATGGTTTACCTACGACATCCGTGCTATAATTTACTTTTATTTTATCATAAAGGGTTGTTGAGGGTATTCCATTCCTTTTCGCCGCAGCGTAGGTACATAGATAACCCACTTTTAACTACTTGTACGGCATTGAATAAGCCATCTTTATGACGTTCATTAAGTGTTGCTTTTGTAACCTATATGAATAAATGAGTTTGAAATTGAATCTTGCGTGTACCGGGGTATATTCCTTTTTTAGATATGGGCATATACCTGAAGTAATAAAAATATATTCAGTAAGACATAGTTATTATAGTATAGCCTACTGGTGTATATAAAGGGTTATGTTAAACTTGGTTAAATCTATATAAGTATAATGTCAACATAGAAATGATAGTCGATTTTAAACAAAGGTATTTATACCTTAAATTAATTAAATATCGCGAGTAAAACCCGTTTCCATAAAGTTGTATGATGTATACAAATCGCGACAGTTTAAAATCGACGGTAGAAGAGCCTTACTGATTTCAGCATGAATGGGCGGGCTCGACCGCGGAAGGACTACCCTCTCACAGAAAAAAGACGTAAAGTAATAGTACTTAAACTATTGTGTTTCGTTCGGTGAGTGAGAGTGCCGAAGGGCCTATCCCCTATTCCTTCTACCTCATCCTATCCCGTTTCCCATCCCCAAGGGGCTACAACGCACTATCATTTCTATGTAGAATGTAGTACTCAACAAATTATTTTATTTAACTACTTAGTAGAAAATAAGAAACAGCTTAATGTGCCTATATTAATCAGATGACACTTTAAAATTCGAATATGAAAACAATACAATCTATTTCTGAAAATAATAACTTTGAGATTGGGAACCACTGTCTATTTTCTTTAGAAACTCGACATCGGGCAATTCCGAATGGAACATGATTCAGAATTACCCTAATCGGCTAATTCCGAAAAAAGAATGAACGTAGTCCTATTGATTTCTAAGACTGATAAATAGTACACAAAAACGAAAAAGTATCGAATAAAAAAACAACCAGTCAAATAACTTACTAGATTTCGTAATTATAGATCTTCGGGTAAATCCGATAACAGCAAAAATGCGCGAAATAGACAATGTTCACAAAAACGTCACGTTACTACGTTAGTACTATTAATTATTCTGTGACGTTACACACGAACGCTCGCTCATAGCTCCAGGGGCCAGCTGAAGGGTGGGAGGGGATTAAAATGCCGGCTAGGTAAATATGGCTGGTGCAAACTACAGGACCTTATTAAGGAGATATTTGCAATTATTGGAATATCCCGATTTTCGGAGTTGCCCGAATACACCTTACATTACAAATATGTTCATATTTTATACTACCTGACTCAAAATATAAGTTTAAAACGAGGTTGTACTTACAATTCGTGCGGTTCACACGCATTGCGTTATCTATTTTTACCCGACTAAGGCGAAGCCAAAAGGAAGGGTAATGTTTCTTTCTTCCTAAAAATATGACAATGTAAATATTGCACGGTAAGTTTACATTTACATTTACATGCCCTATCGGGATACGGAAAAGGATTAAATAAATAAAAAATAGTTTAAAAACTGTACAGGTTAAGTTTAATTTATTTTATACTAGTGTAGTTACCTGCCATGTTTGTTTAATGCAGGTCAGTATTCCTGGCACCCACATTAGGTATACAATGTGCGACCTCGGCTCTAGCTTGAGCATTTCTGTACCTATACTCTTCTGGATTTATATCTGAATAAGTAATTTTCTTGTTTCGTTCTTTTTAGACCCCCTTTTTTACATAGTCAGGTTTTAAATAATTTTTATTAAATATACTGCCAGCTGTTGCCCATATTTTCATAGATTTTCTACTCTCTTCGGCGGGTGGATCATTAAATTGGAGGATCATTAAAACATGCTTTGGAAGTTCTTATTTAGGCTCTGCGATGATATCTCATACAGAGCAAGTGATTTTATATGTAGGTATATGACGATGATCATGATGACTCCGCTTCTAAAACAAGTGCTGGAACAACGCGACTAGATTGTCAGTTAGGCTTCATTTTCTCATTTCATTCATTTGATCCGTCATTCCACAAGTATTGTAACTTGCTGTGCTTTGAATACAAGCAGCTTGACTTTAATTATGACCGGTTATTATTTTTCTTATTTTTAGTAGTGTCTTACAACGACTTGATCGAAAATTCTTCTGTTCAGCCCATATGTGAAACTCTTAGGTTTTTCTTTATGTGTTTCAAATCATAAAGCATTTGGATTTATTGGCAAGGAATTTAATCAACAAAAACCTTTTTTAAACTGCGTCATTTTAATAGATATTTTATCTAAAGTATTAACTTATTATATCTAAAGACAGTGACAAATATTATTATCACCTTAAAACCTTTTTAGGGTTCCGTATTCCACAAGGAACCCTTATAGTTTCGTCATGTCCGTCCGTCTGTCCGTCCGCAGCCTAGCTCAAAGACGCCTGGTGGTAGAAAGCTGATATTTGACATGAATATAGACATAAGATATTGTAACAAAACTGTAGAATAAAATTTAGGGAAATAATTTTTTTAAGGGTATCTCCCCTACATAGGGATTGAATTTTTTTTTGGTTGAGTACCCCATCATGTGGGGTATCATTGGATAGGTTTAAAAAAAATATTATTAGTTTGCTCAAAGCATTTTTCGATCAAGTGATTGGTTTGTCAAATATCAAGCTTTGAAGTGAAAAAAATTGTTAGACTCAAGTGTCCCCCCCTCCCCCTCTGCCGGCTAAACTTTTAATTTGGAAGAGGTGAAAAAAATCACAAATGTAGTACATATAACGAATTTAAAAGGAAAACTATCACGGCTAAGTAGATATCACTAGATTACGAGTAATCGTCGGTTAACTTATAAATACCTATTTCTGTGAGTTTACATTGGGCGCGCTGGCTTAATCTTAAAGATAAGGTACCTGCGGCAAATAAGGCCCACCTAATTTTAAAAACAAATAACTCAGAAATTATTGTAAAAAAATTAAAGAAGTCTAGATCATATGAATGTTTATTTATTTGCGATTAAAATAAAAGGTTAATAGTAATACAAAAATCTGTATGGAAAGAAACACAACCATTTTTAAAAACACTTACCGTGGGCCGTATTAAACTACCATAGTAAATTAAGGCCCAAAAATATATTTTTATTTTCTTATGAAATAATCAACGAAACATAACGTTTATGGCACTTTTCAGCTAATAGAACAAATAAAAATGTTTTCTTCACATAATCATAAGAGATAATAACAATGGGCCTTTTTATCCCCCAGGGGGTAATAAGGCCATTTATTAAGTTATCACAAAATTTCTTATACTAAGACTAGTAATAACATATTCTAAATCAGACTTTTGATTAGGAACTGTTGGGATTAAATTAGTTTAGAAGTTATCGTACTTCAACCACTAAGAATTTACCATTATACATACAAATATTTAGGAAAAAATAGGTACTCCTTTGGGAACTATACTTATTCATCACAGTTTTGACAGTAAAAAAAATCTTTATCATTTTTGGTTAGCCCTAGGCATTCTTCGTGGTACCATATTCTGCATTTAACACACTGTCTCATATCAGATACACGATTTTCATTGCAAGCTGGGCAGAACCAAGATTCCTCTACCGATAGATTGCTTCTTTTTCTTTTATCCCCTTTAGATCGTTTCTTTTTTTCATTTTCAGTCTTCTTCTCTGATTCTTTGGGTTTTCTTTTGTTTGTCAACTTATTTTCTTTCAATGTTTCTTGTTCCTTAAACAGATCTTTGGTGACTCGTTGGCCTTTATAATTGATAGCTTTTCTCCTAGGTTTATTCTTTGTCACAGCGTAGTTTGGCGTTGGCAGTAGTTCTTGAAAAGGAGACCTAAATTTATTGTCTTTGAGGTTCGCCAAAGGTACGTTGTCATCAGAACCAAAATCATCGCTGTCTTCGATATTTTCTTCAGAACCATATATATTATCCATGGCCAGTGATGATTTGTTTAATGCCAGTTGTGTTATCTGCAATTCAATATTTGTTTCAGAGTCTGTCTCGGATCCTGAGCTGTAAATTATTGGACGACGATATATAGGAGCCCTGTGAAGTCCTGAAGTGGATGGTTTTGGTGACTGGGTCGGAGTAACAATGATTTGTGCCTTCTTTGGTGTTGTTTCTACATTATTCAAGATCTTTTCAGATGATTGAATAGTGTCTTCATGCTCTTGGTTAGTTAAGACCGACAAATTATTTAGATCCATGGCGCTTTGAGCAGGACTTTTCTCGGGTAAATCAGGAACTTGCTCTAAATGAGATTGAGAATCATGCTCGTTTCGAAGCTGTTCTTCTGGCTGATTGACAGTATAATTATCTGAATGACCTGTGTCTGAGCCTACTAAAGCGCTGGATTCTGTTGGTGGAGGCAGCTCTGTTAAAATTGATGGAGCAAATGCCTCGTCAGGTAATATGTCAGGGTTGAAAGGGTACAAGCCCGTAGCTCGAAAACCGTTTACTATATTGTCGTGAGTCAAACACTGTGACCACACCTTTGTGAAAATTGTATTAAAACTGGCTTTCGTTATGCGTCTTTCAGGATTTTGGTACATGTATCTTAAAACCTCTTGATCCCAATAATGTTCAAACGACTTATTCACAGATTTGTCCAGAGGTTGCAGCTCGTGCGTAGTATTACTCGGGAGACAATAAAGGACTATGTCATGCCGGTCTGCTTCCTCAACGATCGTGTAATCTAAGTGCGATGACGCTCCATCGAAGATCAACAAAATTTTTCCTTGAGTCTTATATTTTGCCAAATGTTTAATGAACTCCACGAATAGTTCAGTTGTCATGCTCCCTTTTGCTGACATCTTCACGAAACTCCCCGTGGGTAAATTGTCACTGAATTCAGGTTTCTGCCTCTGTCCTTTAAATATTATCATCGGTGGAATAGCGGTCCCGACAGCATTGACACACATTGCGATCGTGACATTTTGAGCATGCTCTGGCGCTATTAAATGGACTCGTCGAGCTCCTCTTTGTGCTAGAACAGTCTGTTGACTATGAACAGTCAACCGACATCCCTTTTCATCTATGTTGTAAAGTCTTTGCGGGTATGTTATTATTTCAAGCTCGTCATAAATTTTTTTGATTTCTGAGAAGTGTTGGCTAACGATTGGTCTGTTTAGCTTTTGCGCCCTAGCTGGATTCATGAACTGTGCCTTTCTCTTTGAAATTTCTGGATGCCGTTTCAAAAACATCTTTAGCCAGTCTTTGCCAGCAAGGCCAATGTCTGCGTTGAAGTTATGTTTTAGCTCATATTTTTCACAAAAGATGAATGCTTGTCTGCGAATAAGCTTTGGAGTAAGTGGCATCCCTATATTTGCAAATCTTATGATTCTGTTGACAAGATCACATTCTTGAGCTTCAGTCATAATTGAACGGCGTCCTAAACATCGCATTGTATTTCCACTTTTCAAGTAGTTCCTTAGCGTACGTCTAGGTATATTATATCGCTCTGCTGCACCACGCTGCGTCAACTGCCCTCGTTGTACGGCTGCCATAGCAGAACGCAAGTTTTCTTGAGTCCACGGAGCTCGACGTGGAGGCATTTTTATTCGATCTGTGAGTAGAAACAAAAATCAAGTTGTATAACAAAGGTCGGTTAATAAGGCCCATGACCTACTGTAGTGGGCCTTATTAGACGCATAACATGCTTTATAAAATCATCAATTTAGAACGAAATTAAACACTTATTTTTGATTAACAGCATAGAAAATAACTAATTTGATGTCTAATGTTTAATAAAATTACGTTACTTTATAGCTTAATAACAATTAAATCAAAATACTTACATTTCTTTATCACCAAATTTTATAAATCCGAGCGGTGTAGCGCACCCTGTCACAAATCGTTCACTACTGGCAAGATGGCGGCGCGCAGCGGCCGCGCGCTACCAACACAGCGAACCTAACGGTCTTGTGCATCTGTGAGTCAAGTTCGAACCGGAATTGAAATATTTTAGCGCGAGTTTTCAAATGTGGGCTTTATTACCCTCCGGGCCTTATTTGCCGCAGGTACCTTATACGTACTTTGATATGTAATGTACTACGGTACTACGTATGTATAGTAGTAGTATATCTTGGAAACCACATTTTATGTTTACAATACATAACTGGATACATACCTAGTACCTATTTTTCTAAACAAAACTTAGGTTCTTATAATAGTGTTACTAAAATTATTTTTTCAGCAAAATAAACAGTCGGATTTGTTGTACATTAATACCCTTTGCAGCAAGTCATTATGGGCAACTACCCTACATTGCGCGTGGCCAGACACGCACTTGGCCGGTTTTTTATTGTGATAACATCAATTTAAAATCATGAATTTATATTAATGTTGTCACGTGATAAATGATATCAAACCTTGTCATCTAAATATTTCTCAGTACCATCCCGGCCAGCAATAACAATGCTTCCAAGGCCTGAGAAAACCTATGGCGTGATAAATGCCCTCTTCTAACCTTCGTCCGTTTGGAGGAAAAACTACCTGCAGGAAGTTTCCTGCAGGCTGGAAGGTACTCATAAGGCTGCGTACCCAGGTTGGAAGATCCAGGAACAATCTGTCAAGGTGGGGATTTATAGACACAAGTACGAATAAAAGCGGCTGTGGCGCGTCTCCACAGACGATGGGCCATTTGCTTTCGTGTCCCGCAGACCCGGAGTCGTGTACGCTTGACGAGGTATGAGGTATAAGGCCGAATGACATTCGAGTGGCCGAGTTTTAGGCCAAATATATTTAAAGTGTTGCAATCGACACGATAAGTAAGTAAGTGTCTAAATATTAATAAAAATATGAAGAAAAATATGAATCTTTCGAAGAACAGATACCGAACACGTATAGTATTATATTTATCTATGACCGAACTATTTAGCTATTAATTATATTCCACTGGGGAATTGCAGACATGCTTGTTATAGTAGTTTGCGAGACTTTGTGTTTATTCAGAAGGTACATGAGTGAGAGGTGATCTTCATATTTTTGTATTTATAGATCCAAGATGAAAATTGCAGATCTACCGGCATGCTATCCAGTCGCAAACTAGTTTTACTGCTGAACAGAGTGTCTACAGAGTTTGGCCATCACGTTGATAGGATTGGTATGTGATTTAATGATTGTCCGCGTCTTATAAAAGGACTCTGATTCGTCCACTTCACAGTCAGTGAAGTGGACAAATCAGAGGCTCAAACGGTAATGATACCTACGACTGGCGCCTAGCTTAGGAATGCTCGGAAATGCCGCGTGTAAATTTCTTTGACGCAAGGAGCCGAACAGAGTTTGTTCTTGTTTTCTGTTAACGGAATCGTTCATCTATTCAAGGCGTCATCAATAGTAAAGTGTTGATTGTGTGCTTGCAGTAATAGTAAATGATAGGAACGCTGATCGTTGAGTTCTCGGGTTGGGATTGTTGCTTGCTTGCGACGCATTTAGTTGAAAGCTCAAAGTCCCGTGCCGCAATTTAGTTGAAAACTAACCGAACCAAAGCTTAGGACCCACGTTATTACTAGGTACGCATCGATATGACCAGTAAAAGCACTTACAGGGTTTGATGCCAGTATGCAATTAGCCGGCACACGATTGCTTACAGAAATACAATTACACGATTTTGCATACCTTTTTAATCATAACCGACCGTTTGACACACGACAACGAACTCGGCTGGTTGCCGTACAACAACAGTCGGTTGTAATGCGGTCTAGCCAGGCCTCCTTCACTCGGCCGTACCTACAACGATAAGTGCCTACACTTTCGCGCGGCTTCCAAGTCCGCGTCCGACGCGTCGCGCAAGGGTTGTCAACTTGAAAATTTGATATTATTTATTTTACGAGAGCAACTTGAAATTTTTTTTTGTTTGTTGAGATATCCCAACGATTATGGTGTCAAATTAAAGATCTAGTTCAAAAACCTTTTTATCTGTTAGAATCATGTAAATCGGTCCACGCGTTTAGGAAATAACTAAGAATTAGTATAGTGAAAATGTAAACAACCTGATTTTTTGTGGTCTTTGTTCTACAAGCTCAAATAGTGGGATAGGATACTTATAGGATGATTATTTATTATTAGGTACGTGGTCAAGTAGGTAGATAGACGATGAATAAATATTATAGTAGCAGCGGCAAGTCGACAACCCTCGCGCGACAGCTAGCGCGTCACTCCGCGCCAGACAGCGACAGCGTTATATGTTAGAAAAGAGCGGAAACGGTTAGGTTAATATCGCAGTAGGCACTGAGTGCTAATGCGAGCTGAATTGCACTTTGTTGCTTAGTAGCAAGAGTCGCAATTTCAATGAATTGGTTTGACAAGTGGTGCTTCTGTACGTAAGTACTGTTTATTCTGTGGTCTAGCTTTCCATTTTAAAACCCTCGTTATACTGTTGATTTTGCCCATGCATCGCTGATATAGCCATCTGAAAGACAACCTCATATATATAAAATTACTTATCGTGACTGACATACCATCGCAGTGCCCACACTACTGAACCTAGGAACATGATTGGACAGCAGAACTCTTTTATGACGTAGGCACCATCTGTAAAGAAGGTTTTTTTTGGATTCGGCCCCTAAAGAGGTAAAACAGAAGGAGAAAAAATGGTAGGTACAGGCGAAGCGTTTGGCGGCTGCTAGTTAAAAACAGTGGCGGCTCGTTCAAAGGAGCGCTGGAGCAGTGAACTCCCAAAATTATAAAATATATGTATTCAACTCATATAAACTTTTTCTATAACCATACTCAATATTTTAATACACACCTATTCTCTTTTCTATAACCACAAAGAAGTATTTGACTACTAAGCTGTTTATCATAATTTTGTCAACACTCTTGAAACCTACATAGGTATTTTTGTTGAGTGGAGCGCTCATAACAGCGCTCTTCGTTGACGAAAGCTTAGTACAATGCTTAATACTGAAATGTAATGAGTGCGAAAGAGAGAGCGTTCTATGCGCTGGGCGCGTGAGACAAAAGATTTGTATGAGAAATAAGCCAAATACGGAGCGGCGCACCTGGCTAGCTCGACGAGGTGCGCATGCGCGAATATATTACCCGACTAAATGATATGACCATTTGTCACGAAGAAAAATTTAAACGTGTGCGCCGTTTTTTTTTAATAGTGTTTTGCCGGTTTCATTTGAATGTAAACAAAAGCAAAACATTTCTCTGCGAGTGCGTTGGTAATTAGAAAAGGATTGGTGTTTAAAATATAGTTCATTGTATGTGTGATTGTGTGTATTTGTTTAAGAAAGACAGTTAAATTGTGTAACTAATATGGAATATTACAGCATAAACTTTATAAAAAACTGTGAAAAAACTTAAAAAACGACCAATATGATAAAACGCTTGGGTTATGTGGTTGCGAAAATGCGAAGGAAGTAAGAAGTTGTTTTGTTTTCCGTGTATTTTGTTTAGTGGCGCCGGAGTTGATACTGCGTGGACGGTTGAGGTAGGTAGGTATCAATGATTTAGCACGTCTTACTATTAATAAGTATTGTAAAAGCATTCACAAAATTAATGGTAGGTAAGCAGTTTAATTTCTTTTTTAGTGAACACCCAATATAATCTTTCACGAGCCGCCTCTGGTTAAAAATAAAACAATATGAATTCATGCAATGACGCATGATAAGCAGATATCAGTATACACTATCAACTCGTACGTGTGATAAGACTCACGTGCAGCTTTATTTACAGAATAGGTACAGAAGTACAAACAGGTTTGGGTAATGGTGACAAGCAGTGTCGTAACGGCACGTTCACAACCAACAGCGGCGAGCGGCAGCGCCAATGAATTTGTAGCTATCCTATACCTAGCAGTCCCTACAGTGACTTTAGTGATGTGTAAATAGAAACATGGATACACACAGCCCTGAAAAGGACTTAAGTGCTTAAATAGAAACAGTGATAATAGTCCTGACAAGGACTGTTCAAGGACTTTTGTTGTTGTTCTGAAAAGAACAGTTTTATAGACTTTTGCAACGTTAAATAGAAACAAGAAGAGTTCTCTTGTGAACTCGAAGATACACACGCTGACGACTTCAAGAAATCTTCGCTCTGCAATTATTATTACGTCGACGCACGCCGTGCCCGCTGACGCGCGAACGCACGACATCTTCGCTCGACGAGTGACCGGCTTATGCCACCAGTATAAGTATGTTCCCGTTTGCGCGGGAAAACGCTCGCGCGACGTATGAACCACCTGGCGGATTTCTTACGTAAACTCAACTCAAATATTATTGGCCGATTGTACTTTAAATTAATGTGTTGATTGTTTTGATCATTTTACATTTCTATTTATCTGCATTTGGATTGGCTCAGCCTAGTTGTACATTTTGTATATAAACAGCACTAAATTACAAATAAATTATTCTGAATCCTGGAGCCAAGAATATTATTATACCTACCATACCTTCATTCTCCAAAGTTCTCCAAAGTGGTGACCCTCTCCGGAACACAAGAAAAAGTACAAATCAAGAACAACGAAGCTCTGCCCATCAAGCCACCGAAAAACCGCAACATCCTACATTCAAACAGTACAAACATAGTCGACGAATCCCTGCTCCACAAGTCTCTACAGTTTCAATCATGTCTCAACAAGAAAACTCTATCCCGGCCAGCTCATTCAACTCTACATCCATCAACAGTATCAACACCGTCACTCAAGCTGAAATTGGTGGCATATCGCTAACCATGCGTATCCCACCATTCTGGCGTGGTCGACCACGTCTGTGGTTTATCAGTTTCGAAGCCGCCACCAACGACCTGAAGAAAAGCCAAGCCCAGCTCGCTCAGATGGTAATCGCACAGCTGGAACGCCAAGACATCGAGCAAATCACCGACCTTCTATACAACCCACCAGAGCAAGACCAGTACAAGGCGATTAAAGAGCGTCTCATATCTGCCTATGAGGAGTCTGACAGCCGCCAGTTCCAAAAACTGCTGTCAGAGATGGAACTCGGCGACCAGAAGCCGACCCAACTACTCCGGCGTATGAGAAACCTCGCTACAGACAAAGTTCCAGACAGTACGCTACGACTCATGTGGACCAACCATCTTCCACCACACATACGTTCTGTGCTTGCCGTCAGCGAAACCTTTCCATCTAAGACGTCGTTAGAAGAATTAGCGCTACTCGCCGACAAAATGATTGAACAGACGCCACCAGCTGCACCTCACATCTCAGCCGTCCAAACGACAACTTCACCAACATCACCACCAACTCAGACAGCCGACCTACAATTCCTTGTCACCGAACTACGCAAGTTATCATTAGAAATAGCCGAATTGAAATCAAGACCACCGCACAGCCAATACAACGGTTACAGCCGCAACCGCTACCCGTCTTACAACCGAAGTCCATCGCAACAACGCAGTCGAGACTCATCACCATCACCTGTCTGCTATTATCATCGACGTTTCAAAGAACAAGCTCGACGCTGCACGTCACCTTGCACATTCAATAAGAAGTCGGAAAACTAGGCCGAACGTTAGCGGAGGCGGACTCTGGCGTTCACGAAAACTCACACCGCCTATACATAACAGATCGTAACTCCAACATATCTTTCCTGCCCCCTTAGCCAAATGGCATTCGATTAACGATATCGCTAATCGCTAAGTGCAAAAATGTATGGAACTGACATAAGCGTTCGTTATATCACGTGGTTAACGAAGAAGGTATTCCTTGTGTTGCCATGGCAACCAAACGTTAGCGAAAGTAGATATCAGAGCGAATGCCGTTTGGCTAGGCCCTCAGGTCGACACGGGTGCGAACATATCCGCACTACCTAGAAAGAAAGGACAAGTCGCAACGCCACTATCGTTCCAACTATATGCGGCTAACAACACAACTATAGCTACGTACGGTGAGAAAACATTAACGCTCGACTTCAACCTACGACGCCCATACAAATGGAAGTTCATTGTCGCCGACGTTTCAAGACCTATACTCGGCGCTGACTTTCTCAAACATCACCAACTTATCGTCGATTTGAAAAACAGAAGATTGATCGACGGCGTCACGAATCTCAAGGTCAACGCCCCAGTTCGCATTTCAAACATGCCTACAGTGTACACCATCGACAAGTCACAGTCGTATCACGACATTTTAGCGCAATATCCCGGCATCACACGTCTCACTTCAAAGCAGTTAAGCTCTTCTATCAACGTGCAACACTACATTGAAACAGAAGGCCCACCAATACATAGCCGCGCTCGCCCCATACCACCGCACCGATATGAAATCGTGAAGAAAGAGTTTGAAAATATGATTGAACAAGGGTTATGCAGACCAAGCAAGAGTCCATGGTCATCACCGCTTCACATCGTCCCGAAGAAGAATGGTGACATTCGAGTCTGCGGAGACTACCGGCGACTCAACGCTATCACAAAACCCGATCGCTATCCCGTTCCACGCGTCAAAGATTTCACACATCATCTCTCAGGTAAGACTATCTTCTCAACAATAGACCTCAACCGAGCCTATCAACAACTGAGCATAAGAGAAGAGGACATCGAGAAAACCGCTATTATCACACCAATGGGTTTATTTGAATTCCCGCGAATGTGTCCCGGTTTGAAGAACGCAGGACAAACGTTTCAACGTTACATTCACGAAGTACTGCGAGGACTGGATTTTGTATATCCATTCATAGATGATATACTAATCGCTTCGGAACACGAGACCCAGCATCGAGAACACCTCCACACCGTCCTCAAGAGATTAGAAGAACATGGTATCACCATCAACCCCGCTAAATGCAACCTAGGCAAGTCCGAAGTTCAATTCCTCGGTTATCATGTATCAAAAGATGGTATCAAGCCTCCCGAACAGAAGATCAAAGCTATCACTGATTACCCCAAACCCAAGACAATAGAAGAACTACGGAGATTCCTAGGAATGTTAAATTTCTACCGCGATCACATTCCCAACGCCGCCTCACTACAAGCACCATTGAATTCATACCTACACAACGTGAAGAAACGAGATAAAACTGCAATCACATTGTCCGACGAAGCAACACAAGCCTTTGAACAATGTAAAGCAAGCATCATCACCGCAGCTTTACTTGCTCATCCATCTCATCACGCAACACTCGCTCTATTCTGTGACGCATCGGACACATCAGCCGGTGCCGTAATTCAACAATACTTAAACGAAACATGGCAGCCGCTCGGATATTTCTCTAAGAAATTCAACGACGCGCAACTGAAGTATTCTACCTACGATCGAGAATTACTAGCTATCTACATGGCCGTCAAACATTTTTTTTTTGGGACTAATCCCACCCTCATTCCCACTACTGTGTCACCTGTGTAGCCAGGTTCAGCAGCAGTGACCATTGATGACAACGAGTTTTGACACTCGTGAAGTCCCGGGGAAAGTTAAACTGTCTTGGAACCCGCAACGAACTTAATCAGAAGTATATTGGAGGAGTTGGAAAATGAATAATCCACTTCTCTCCTTAACAAAGCGGGAGACAAGCAACGAAGAGATATAGTGATGAGAAAAGATAAGCACCACGGACATGAGCATTAAGGGGGCCTAAATTGTGAACTATGCCTGTTTCCAGTAATATGTATGGCAGAAACGCCTAAACGCACGGAAATTCGTCCTACTTGCCACAAGATCCGTATAAGAAGTATAAGAGCATGATATTACGTTCAATTTGCCAAAGACTACACTCCCATAGAATGTGATGAGCAGATTGTTCATAATTGTTGCCAGATGTTGAACATTGACATAACGGTGAATCAACTAGCTTAAATGAATACAACTTGCTCTTAAAGTTGCCATGACCTGTAAGAAATTGGGCTACACAGTGATCCACCTCCAACCAGTTCCTCGCCAGTCGCTCTCGGACGCATGGGAAGAACTGGTAGAGGTGACGGCCCTTAGTTGATGTGTTCCAGCGACATTGCCATTCATCAAGAAGATCGTCATAGACTGTGGATTGATGGTTCAACAATCTAGCGATCTTATGTCTGTCGCGCGGAGCTAGAAAATTTAGATCCATGTTATCTCGTGTCACGTAATACATTGCTGCTCGTCTTTGTGCCTCAAGATCGACTGGAAATACACCTGCCAGTACTGGCAAAGCTTCAGTACTAACTGTCCTATAAGCCTTGCACAAAAATATCAACGCGAGACGTTGACTTTGTAGCATTTTACGTCGTACAGCACCGATAGTAGCTCTATCAGCCCATGCAGGCGCACCATAACACATACAATCCAGATATGTTGCACCATAAATTACTTTTAAAGTTTTGAACGAAAGCCCCCATGTCGCAGTTGATATCTTTGACAAGGCGTAAAAACTTCTTTTAGATTTTTCACCTACTGTTCTAATGTGCTCGACAAATGAAAAGTTTCTCTCTAAAACTAACCCCAAATAACAAACTGATTCTTTGTTTCTAATGGTTATGTTATTGAATTTGATTCGAGGCGGTGTTTTTAAGTTCCCTTTCAAAAGTAATTGAAATGTTTTCTGTGGAGAAAAATATAAACGATTGCGTTCACCCCAATTGTTGATTAAGTCTAAACATTGATTAGCTAACCTTTCAAGTCCTACCCTAGTATTAGATTGAATAAGTAAAAGACCGTCATCTGCATATCCGGTCAATGAGCAACCTGGTGGTAGTGGTATGCTTAGAAAGTCATCAAAACCTAGATTCCATAAATACGGGCCTAACACTGATCCCTGCGGACAACCCATGGTCAGCGCCTTCGACACAGCATGGTGGCCTAATTTTAACTTTGCTGTTCCATGTAGGAAATACGTATAAATGAAGGAATATATGTTACTAAAGCATCCACGAGACTTTAATTTAAGTAAAAGCATTGGCCACCATGCGTTGTCGAAAGCGCCAGATATATCTAAGAATATACCTAGCACATATTGTAGTGTTGATGACGAAACTATCTTCCTAACCGATATAACTGCGTCAACTGTCGATTTACCTACTGTGAAGCCAAATTGTCTATCGCTAAATCTAATACCGCCCGGCAGAAGCCGGGGAACTACGAGACGTTCTAAAAGCTTTCCTAGTGATGGTAACAATGTTATTGGCCTATATGACTTAGGGTCGTCGGACGGTTTGTCTCCTCTTTTTGGTATGATCCTAATGTAACCACTGCGCCATATACGAGGAAAAATACCTTCTGCTATGCAACGTTTAAACACAAACAAAATGGACTCACCAGATGTTTTACAAGCTTCCTTTATCATCTTGTTGGAGATTTTGTCTTCGCCTGAAGCTTTGTTAGGCGGCAAAGATCCGACAGCATTTATAAATTCGTCATAGGATGGTAGGTCTGACGTTGGTGAAACGGGTTGCAAAGCAGCCCATTGTCGGATCTGACGGTGGTAGTCTGTGTCATTCTCCAGCCGATCGTTGGGTATCAGACAATTCAAGAGATAATCCGCTGTCTCCTCAATACCAGTGGAATGTCTACCATTAATTTTGATATTTTGGGTATAAGCTAAGTCGATAGATCTATTTGCTTTAAATTCGTGATATAAAGGAGACCACGGACCCTCCCTATCGAGTCTATCAACAATCTTACGTAACAAATTTCTTTTGCATTTTTCAACTGCAGACCTATAATGAGATCTAGCAACTCTAAGAGCAATGAAGGCAGTATCATAAACGTCACCTGTTATTTGACGTCTTTTTAATAGATTTAACTTTCTACGTGCTCTGCGAAAGGCTCGCCGAAGTTCAGCTAAGTTGTTATTCCACCAATCACATCTACGAGTGTTGGTGATAGAACCACGGCCAATGGCAACATCCGCACAATATATGAAGGTGTCAGACAAAATTTCAGCACTCTCTTCTACAGAAAGACTACAGCAAGTGAAGTATTTGACATGTGACGCGAATAGTGAACCAAAAAGATCCCAATTAGCTCCTTTTGTTTTATATCTAAAATTAATAGAGGACATACATGACGAGTCCCGTGGCAGCCTTGACGTGAATTCGTACACGATTAGGCGGTGTTCACTACATGACGCGTCCGGTAGGACACGCCACCTATCTATACGAACGTCCCCACAAGAAAGTGTGACGTCAATAGAAGACTCGCCCATGGGGCTGCAAAAAGTAGGTGGTGCATCTGGTGTGTTGTGGATGGATAAATTCATTTCTGCAATGAAATCCTCGACGGCGCACCGTCGATCCCTATCAGAAGAACGATATTTGCCATACCATAACGTAGATGATGCATTTACATCGGCACTAATTATGACCTTATGGCCCACAAGGGACCTTAAAACCAAGCGAAGATGGTGTAAGTAAGGGGCAACCGGATGTGAATACTGAAAGTAGCAGCTGACAACATAAACTCTAAAGGACGCAGAAGATACCTCCGCAACCGCACAGTGTGACGTCATGAGATTACTAATAGATGTTACAGTTAAGTTTGAATTCGCGACATAAATCCCTGCTCGTGCTTTGCCGTCCAGCTGTATGATTTTATTACTCTGGCTTGTATTTTGATATTGTTCTTGTACGAGTATTACGTCTAACTTATATTCTATAACTAAGCGCTCTAACTCTAATGTCGCCACCCTATCGTTGTGAAGGTTTAATTGTCCTATAACGATATTATCCATGATGTACCTACCTAAGTATGAGGTTCCCTAAACTATTAATTCAGTAGTTAGTATTAAGAATTAGTTGTTCTAATTTCAACTTATATGTGGGACATTCCTGAGATCCGCAACGATGGTCATGCGGTTTCTTAAGGCGTTTACATGCTACGCATGAAGGTTTAAAATCAGGAAGATCTTTATTTGAGCAAGTTTTTGTTTCGTGTTCCCCAGCACAGTGAGCACAAGCAGCTGTTTTATACGTACAAAACTTTTGAACGTGACCGAATTGTTGACATTTTGAACACCGCACTATTTCTATGTCGTCTATAAACCTACATGTTGCCCAATCTATAAACAATTTTTCTTTTGTGCTAACAAGATGTTTACGAATGTCTGGTTCTACTTCCAGGCCTATCCATTTACGACCACTATCTAATTTACGCCTACGAGTGATTTTGGTATTTTTAATAAACGTTTCCTCATCTACACTTACCTCATCTTTGATATTCTGACGGTATAACGCCGTGATGAACGCTTTGTCCTCCATAGCACCGGGTACGTCCTTGACAAGAATGCGTGGCTTACGCCCTTTCGGCTTCTCTAGACGTAGACCGGCAGACCTAATCGCACTTACGGATTCCAACTTTTTGAGTTGTTTTTCGTTGGCTACACGTAGTACTACCCCAGACTTGGCTGTTTTTTTGACACCTACTATTTGAAAGCCTTCGTCGCAAGGTTTGATGGCCTTCATCAGTGCCTGCTTCGTAGCGGATGACGACCCGTATTCAGCTGAACGCTCTGTAGTCGGGTAAGCTACAATAGCAGGGCGTTGGACACGGTGAGACTCCACCGCGGCTGCCGCCGGCACTGACTTCGCTGGTAGACGAAGGCTAAGTTTTTGTGCGTACGTCGGCTTTTGCTGATTGTTTTTTAAGCTATCTATTTCTCGTTCCAAATGCGCCATCCTAGTTTCGTTGCTAGACGATTTTAATGCTAGTATGGATACTATACCTGTTATACGCTGCGTAAAATCCATTATGGCAGTTTTGTTAGCGACGTTAATACGCGATCCTTGATCGTTCACTAACTCATTTATGTTGGCCAAATAACTAGTTGCCTGAGCTACTAAATCACAATAACTATCAGAATAATTGACACTATTTACCAATGGTTCGCTTTGAAAACGTTTTGACCTATCATCTGGCGTAATAAACGATGGTGACATATCACTAAATAAACGTTTAGTCGTTGGCGACTTCGGTGTACCTACAAAAATCCGTGCCACCACCACGATCAGGTGGTTCATTACAGAATAAAGACATTATTACCTTACCTTATTTAACTATACTATATTGTCCGTGTGGTGACGGATTAAGAATACGGATTGTCACCACCCCATATCATCCCATGGGTGTCGTAAGAGCCGACAGAGGGAGCATATCATGCAGAGAACAGCACTGTAAGAGAAGGAAAACTTGATACAAACCCTATACCAACCCGTTTGGCCAGCGTGGTATAGTAGGCCAATTCCTCCTTTCAAAGGAGAGGCCTAGTCCAGCAGTGGACTGTTACAGGCTGATGATGATGATATTGTATCCGCAAAAGGAAACCTAAACACAAATATATTTAACAGTAAAAATAATTTAGTAAAAAACTTACCTACTTTTTTCGCAGTACCTACATTAAGAAAAAATAAAAGACTTACCGATCGATGAATTACACTTAGGTATTTACACTATTTACAATATAATATGTACAAAACTTACAATACACGGAGCCTAAACCCTAAAATACACAACCAGAAGCAACTCACGAGCTGAAAAATTATCACAAAACCGGTAAAAAGTTATTTAAAAAAAAAAACACAGCTATTTGTTTCGCACCACACTGTACGAAGCGCGGGAGGGAAGTGGGCCGTCAAACATTTCCGAAAAATTTTCGAAGGACGTCATCTCATTATATTCACCGTTCACAAGCCGCTAACATTCGCAATGAGCAAGATCAACTCCACTACCGAGACACCGAAGCGAACGAGACAATTATTATTCATTTCCGCTTTCTCCACCGATATAAGGCACGTAAGCGGTAAACAAAATATCGTCGCAGACGCCCTTAGTCGCATAGCAACCATAACTTGCCCGTCCGCTATCAACTACAACGACATAGCAACAGCGCAAGAAAGAGACAGCACTATACAACAATTACTACGCGACGATCACCTCGCGCTCAAGAAAATAACAATACCTAATACTGACATCGAACTATATTGCGAAACATCTACGTCACATATTCGCCCATACATCCCCGAGCCATACAGAAAAGAAGTTTTCAACAATGTTCACAACATAAGTCATCCTAGTACCCGTACAACTCGCAAGCTCACAACACAGAAATACTTCTGGCCTTCAATGAATGCAGATATCAGCCGCTGGACGCGAACCTGTATTCAATGTCAGAAAGGCAAGATACATCGTCACACCCATTCAAGCATCGCATCTTTCCCGCCAACCGATCGTTTTCAACACGTACACATAGACATCGTTGGACCGCTACCACAGAATAAAGAATAGTACTAACGTACAGAAAATTCACTTGTCAAACCAATTTATTGAATTTGCGACTCTTGCTACTAAGCAACAAAGTGCAATTCAACTCGCATAAGCACTCAGTGCCTAATGCGATATTAACCTAACCGTTCCCTTTCTTTCTAACACATAACGCTGTCACTGTCTGGCGCGGAGTGGCGCGCTAGGGTTGTTGACTTGCCGCTGCAACTATAATATTTATTCATCGTCTATCTACCTACTTGACCACGTACCTAATAATAAATAATTATCATATAAGTATCCTATCCCACTATTTGAGCTCGTAGAACAAATACCACAAAAATTCTGGTTGTTTACATTTTTACTATACTGATTCTTAGCTATTTCCTAAACGCGTGGACCGATTTACATGATTCAAACAGATAAAATGGTTTTTGAACTAGATCTTTAATTTGACACCATAATCGTTAAGATATCTCAACAAACAAAAAATCAAATTTTCAAGTTGCACTCGTAATATAAATAAAATAAAATCAAATTTTCAAGTCGTTTTCGACACACAGTTAATTGAGCAATACTTTGCATTATACTTGTGATGATACATTTTCGTTGTTAAAGGCGTTTAGGTATATAATTTGAACAGTGTATGAACACGGCGCGTGAGAATACGGAGCGGTCGCACTCGTTGCGTTGCGTGACGTCTAATGTGAGCGGCGCGCGGCAACCCACTAAATCCAACCACGTCGACGTGGTCGGCCGAGGTACTTGTAAGTTTGTACCTAAAATGCGAAGTGCGCCAGGCCTGCCGCTACCTACAACTGTTCAAGGTCATCGATATCTCGTAACTATGATTGACCGTTTTACGAGATGGCCTGAGGCCGTACCTACAGAGGAAATAACAGCTGATCGAATAGCGAACATCGTCTATCAACATTGGATATCTCGCTTCGGATGCCTGGCTACACTAACATCAGATCAAGGTCGACAGTTCGAGAGCCAACTATTTCAAAACCTCATGAAACTAATGGGTATCAAGAAAAATCGAACTACTCCTTACCACCCGCAAAGCAACGGAATCATCGAACGTTGGCATCGCTCACTCAAAAATGCATTACGCGCAAAGCTCACCGACACGCACTCGTGGATCGACGAAATACCTACAATATTATTGGGATTACGCGCCGCTCTGCGCACTGACACCGGCGTGAGTCCCGCTGAATTAACCTACGGATGCATTTTACGCCTACCAGGAGACTCTTTCACATCAAGCGCATACACACCTACAGCTATGGATTATACCTACGTCGAGAAGCTATGTGAAATCATTCATAGCAACAAACCTCAAGCATTCACCGAGCATTATAATAATAATATATATATATATATATATATATATATATATATATATATATATATATATATATATATATATATATAATTTACAGATAAGTAATTAAATTATTAATATATATAATTTACAGATAAGTAATTAAATTATGGAGCCAATTACGCACAACTTTATCAATCCACGTCAACGTGTCCAAATATTAAATTATGTTTATTGACGATTATACTCTTATTAACCATGTTAGTTGAGAAAACTAGACTACACGATGACATTGCTTAAGGCCAATTAAGAAAAGAGCTTAATAAGCATACGAAAACAAAAAAGTGAAAGTGAAGCTCTGTTATAAATAGCCATAATCACTTCTCAGTTTCATTTATATCAACAAATGCAAGCCGCCAAAATGATTGTCGAAGTATTATTCACATGTTGAGTGTTAAGCTTGTTGTTCCTCTATTTCCTTAGGAACAGCAATGAAAGCTGAGTGTGTGATTGGCCCATGAACCATTGACCAACATAATCTTTAACAATGAACTTTTCATCCAACGAACTTTTCAACCATGAACGTTTCGCCAGCAGAACTTTACTTCAGTAAATGTTTAACCAGCAGAATGTTTCGACCAATAACTTTTCACCCACAGAACATTTGGCCCATGAACTGTTTCCAACAAAACGGTACATCACTGAATGTTTTACCAATGGAATCTCTGGACTATAAATTACACTGTCCACTTAAAAGCTGTTCTTATATTTAAAAGCATAAAGTATAGTTCAGAGACATATATATGTTACATGGCTGTAACATATATATGTCACCGTAAAATTGCAAAATCCTTTAGATTAGAAAATTGATCGCGAGATGTTAATCTATGGATACATTCTGGGTGTCGAATAACACTGTTTGCATTAAAAAATATTGAAACGGAACTTAATTCGCATGCTGGTTGATCGTCATGAGTCCTGTACGATTGTTCGGAAAAGCTCCTGTGCTAGGATAACTTGCCACCAACAGGGACAGTTCTGTCTGTCCCTCGCAGTCGGGTACGGTCGCGGGAGGAGAGGCGTGTCGGTGTTGCGTTGCCGCGCGCCCTATCTCCCGCGACCAAATGGGGGCGCACCATTGTTGCGTCGCGGTGGGGCCGCAGAGGAAGAGGAGATGCGGTGTTGCGTTGCCGTCCTCCCTATCCTCTGCGGCCGCTGGGTGTTTAGGCGGCGGAGCTCAACACCTTAATCCGCCGCCAAGGGGGTTTCGTTCGGGGCCCGCCTGACCATCTGGGGGGCCAATACCTGTCGGGGGGTAGCGAGGAATGCTTCGGTGAAACCCTACTCTCCGACACACATAAGTTAAGATAAGTTTATTTGAACCAGCAAGGAGAAATCGTAGAAGACGTGACATCTTGTTTGACAAGAAATATAAAGATAAATTACGAAAGCTTATCAATAATGAAATAACAACATCTGAGTTTTTACTTCAAATGATTTATACTAGACTTGTGTTGTAAATTTTAGAACCAAGGCAAGAGGCCAAGTAAGTTAAGTTACTAATAAGTTAATTAAGTTTAATCCAAAGTTTTAAGTTGATTCGTTACTATGTGTTAATCCATAGAGAATAAAATAATAATTTCCCAAAAAAGTGTTTTAATTTAGCCTACCTAATGGAATGTTTCTTTTGCCGTTTCATTTTTATTCTCTTGATTTGTTGTTTAAGGTTATATAATTAGGATTGACCCTAATAGTACTTCTTTAACATTGGGGAAATAAACGCGCCAGTGTGATTAAGGCCTTTGATGCTCTTTTTGCGTTCTGCACATTTTGCGTTTTGAATATTATGCGTTCTGAACATATTGCATATTGAACATTTTGATTGTAGTGCTCATTTTGCTTTTTGGTCATTATGCTCTGAAGCGGAAAATACGACTGAAAAACTAATAGAATTAGTTCGGAAGTACCCCTGCCTTTATAATATGAAGAATATTTCCTACAAAAATATTGTAATAAAGGCAAAACTGTGGGAACAAATCGGGAATACTCTTTGGATGAACGGTTGGTACGTCGCGCTAAGGAGCGTGTGTGACATCAAAGAGCGTGACGCTAAAACGCGACGCTATTGACGCTTCAACGCGGCGCTACTTAGCGCGTTCTGTTTGGCAAAGCCTTTATAGTAGATCTTTGGGAGCTGTTATGGCAACACTGATGAAGCCTGACATTAGCTGCAATCCTTCAATTGAGCCATTTGAAAATAACTTCCCACGATGACGATTTTTTACGGTGTCAGAAACTTTGCGCTCTATAATTTATTTCAAAGTTACAGCAGACGAATACGTTTTAAATAAGTTGTTTAGTGTTTTCGCCATCATCTACAAAAAAATTAAGTCAACTATGATGATTAATTTCAATACTTTTTGATAAATTAGAAAGTGATGAAAAATCTGTTCTCAAGGAGCAAGTATACATGGAGGGAGCATTTCAAAATGAGTAGAAAACGTATATGCATCTCTTTTCTCCTTAATTACAAAACTGCATATGTTCGAGTATGATAGCCATAGAGCTTTTATACAGCCTTGAATGACATATGCCAAGAAAAATGTTATGTCATGTCGATGTTCGTCCAGCTGGAGTGAACGCCGTGTCGAAATAAATTGCAATTTTAATTGCTACAAAATATTACAATTATAGATATGACCACTTCTAAACATTAAAAAATTACCATAGTTTGTAATGCCGTCGCATGTAAAAGCCAAATGGGACTATTGACCGAAAATGGTCAAAAAATATCCTACCACCGGTAAGTCATAATAAGTAAAATTGTAGATATCTGCCGTAATAATTCTGATGATAATATTTGTAAAGCTTATACTTAAAGATAAAGAACAATGACCAACGTTGACACATATTTTTATTCCAATAGTCATAATGAAATAAATATAATAGAAATATTTCGATAAAAAATATGAGGATAGTGTTGTAATACAATTGTCAGTTAGAAAACCAGTTTCTGAAAGATTATAATTTGAATAATTGGTTATTAATTGTGATTTTTTGTAGATTTCCAAAGAATGAAGGTTTGAAACTAAATTACTAAATTGGGTCCGAAATATGAGAAAGGGAGAATGGCAACAGTCTAATTCTTCTAAACTTTGTTCGCTTGATTTTGTGTCTGTTTGTTATCAAGAAGGATTTCAAAGAAAAGTTTTGCATTCTTATGCTGTGCCTACTATTTTTACCAACCAGATATCTAATACTGAGGTTTGTACTTCTACTTTATTATTATCAACTTATATTTTTATCAATTAATATATACCAACATTGCAACTGTTAAAATATGCTATAGTAATCATATATACATATATGTAGGTATATCATAAACAGATTTGTGTTGTAATTTTCAGAAATGTCCGAAATAACGAAACCTTATTTTTAGAAGCGATAATAAAGCTTCAAGAGTGAACATGGCTTGCACTTCTGGAACTCAGGATGAAAATATTGTTCGTAAATTTTAACAGTTTCCGCCCATGTAAATCCCATTTTGGTAATACATATAGTATCAGACCTGCCGGGCAGTTATCGTGTGCATTACTTTGTGGTATAAATAAATGATTTTGACTATTTAGACTTTTTTTTCAATTACTTTCCTAAATACTGTAAAAAGAGAGGTAATAATAAGATATGATCAATCATATCTTATTATTACCTTTTTTTTTAAAGTATTTGTTTCTTTGTAGGCACCTAAGTACTATACTCTAAATAAAAGCTCGTAAAATCATATACTACTGGTATATTACTTAATCAAATGCTTATCTTGTCTCTACATACCGAATTATATACCAATACCAATAAAAGATTAATGCATGAGTACATCACTATTGACAGTCATTTCTTCTTTTGAAAAAATTGCGACATGAGTATTTCAAGAGGTAATAAATACAATACAGATGTCTCGGTTACACATATGAAATTTTATACAAGTAAAAAGAAATAACGATAGGTTTCTTGTTTATGCTTAAAGCTATCACTCCATGTATACTTGCTCCTTGTCTGTTCTTTTTGGGGTCAATTGGGACGTGTCAGGTGTCAATAACAACGAAAGAGGGGTTAAAAGGGATGAGAATGAGTTGAATAGGAACGACTTATGTATGAATAGAAACAGCCTTGTAGGGCTGTCACGAACAGTTAAAACGATTTAATAGGCAATAATTATGTTTATTTTATGATGTTTTTGTTTACAAAATTTTATTTCACAAATCAGCAAGTATAAATACCTAGATTACATCTAGGTATTATTCCACACGCTGTTGCTTAAATCGTTATTTTAGTATCGATGTAGGTATCTATTGTGTGACAGTATAATAATTATGAACATCACACAATTTTATGGAAACGGGTCTTATTCACGATATTTAATTAATTTACTGTTTTACCGACGCTTCGGCCATCTAACAACAGCTATGGTCATGACGGGACTGCAGGCTTAGCCAAGACGTCTTTCTGCAAACGTTAACGCAAAAAAAAGTATGGAGTGAACGAAAAGTCACGTGATCTAATCAAACAAATAGAAAAGTCGTAGCCAAATACACAACGCATAAAAAGCATTCGCATCGATAGAATAAACTCATCGTTTCTGCGATGTCAACCGCAAAATGGTAGCCAAGTTGCGAATTTCGGCCAAAACTAACGCTATTAGCGTCGATTGAGTACGAATAACAATCGAATGATAGAACCCTGCAGAAAACGCAAAAAAGAATGCCACAGATGGTCAGCCTGTACTCGGCCTTGAGCTCCTTGTTAGGGCCTCGCTAAATCACCATGCCTAAAACATTGTTTAACTATTTCAGACTCATAAAGGGCCCAATTATACAGCAAGGGGCCACTCACGGCAAAGTGTTCTCCAAGTAAGTTGCTTATCGCGACTCACGTCATTGTTTATGTTTCAAATTCCTTAGAGAGTCAAAGTTTTTAAGTAATAAATATTATTTAAACTTTAAAAAACTCTAAATGTTTAAGATTATAATATATGTAACTGAAAACAAACAAATCTTCTGGTTCGAACTTTTGCTTCACTCGCATAAATATTTACATTACCTTGATATTTGACGCGCTTGACGCTTCAAACAACGCAAGCCATATACTAATAACCATGTTGTGTCGCAGAATGTGCGTGTGACACTAACGCGTGGTGTTGGCTACCAATTTTGCGTTTTCTTTGATTGCAAACGCGTTTGCGTTTGAAATCGGAGAAAGGCGATGGAAACAATACGTTTGAGTTTTGGCTAAGCCTGCAGATGTCATCTCAGCGCCGTCCTTGTGGAGGGTGGGTTTTGGCAGCTACCCTCACTTGTTTTTATTTTTGACATCAGTTCCGTCGCGACTGGCTCAAGTGGATAGCGTATGCGACTTCTGTTCGGAGGTTCCGGGTTCGACTCCCGGATCGGGCAAAAGTGTTATTGGGTTTTTCCGAATTCTCAGTAGCAGCACGGAGTCTGGGTGTTGTGCCCGGTAACTGCAATAGGCTCGCCTCTTGTTACGTGGGACCTAAAAAATCATGGCGAAATGTGGATGTAATGTTACACCTCTGCCTACCCTTTCGAGGATACAGGCGTGAGTCCATAAAAAATATATTTAATGGTTAGATGGTCATTGCGACTAACCGTTATGGTTCTTGCTACCATTTACATTACACATGAGGTATTAAGTAGGCAAAACTTAGAAATTCTAGTGCCAGCCCTAGTGAATTTCTCTATTAACCCTATTCTCATCCCTATTAACCCCAAATTCCGGGTGAATAGGGATGGTATACATTTTAATGATTTATGCATAAATCGCAATCTTAATTGCTCAGTTTTATATTCGATAACAAAGACCCCACGAAGACTCAATCATTTCAAAGCCGGTACATCAATATGTCTGTAAAAACAGCCTTAAAACTATTCATGAAGTCGCGATTTGTCCCTATTCACCCCATATTACGGTACCTACCAACCGTTCACCCAAAGAGTATTGCCGATTTGTTCCCACAGTTTTGCCTTTATTACAATATTTTTGTAGGAAATATTCTTCATATTATAAAGGCAGGGGTACTTCCGAACTAATTCTATTAGTTTTTCAGTCGTATTTTCAGCCATTATTCAACATTTCAGGCCGACGCTAAAACAAAATCTGTATAAAAATACAACGCTCGGCGTCAGAGCGTCCTAGCGCGGCGACAGAGAGTTGCGTACCTACTGCTAGCCGCGCCGGCGCGCGGCGCTCTGACAGCGTAATACCCACATAGTACATTTACAATTCGACGCTATAGCGCCGCGTCAGGCTAGCGCTCTGACGCCGGGCTATAGCGCGTTCTGTTTGACAAAGCCTTAAATTTTTCGTCACAAACGCGTACCTAATGCCACTCAAGACCTGTGACGAGTGACGTTACGAGTTTTTCTTAGGCCCGGCGCCCACTATCGGTGGGCATCGGTGCGGCTCGGTATAGCTCTGGCGCCTACGGCGGGCTTAAAGTACCACTTGTCTTGTAAATAAGATACATATGTTATTTTTATCTGTTTATGAAAACAAAAAAAATATAAAGAAAACATCGAAACAAATAGTTACACCTACACTAAACATGAACATGGACAAAACAATACATTGGACGATGCACATAAGTTTTATTCTTCTTCCACTTCTTCGTCGAAGTCTCCCTCGTCATCCGCCGTCGCGTCCTGGTACTGTTGGTATTCAGACACTAGGTCATTCATATTACTCTCGGCTTCTGTGAATTCCATTTCATCCATTCCTTCACCTGTGTACCAATGTAGGAAAGCTTTCCTCCTGAACATAGCAGTGAATTGCTCCGAAATTCGTTTAAACAACTCCTGGATTGCCGTCGTATTACCTATGAAAGTTGCGGACATCTTCAGTCCTCGCGGTGGTATATCGCAGACGGCGGTCTTTACATTGTTAGGGATCCATTCAACGAAGTAAGTGCTGTTTTTGTTTTGTATATTGAGCATTTGCTCGTCCACCTCCTTCATGGACATACGCCCTCGGAATACCGCGGCGACCGTGAGGTACCTCCCGTGTCTTGGGTCACACGCCGCCATCATGTTCTTAGCGTCAAACATTTGTTGCGTGAGCTCCGGCACGGTGAGGGCGCGGTACTGCTGGCTGCCACGTGACGTCAGTGGTGCGAAGCCCGGCATGAAGAAGTGTAACCGCGGGAATGGCACCATGTTTACGGCGAGCTTCCTTAGGTCAGCATTCAACTGCCCTGGAAACCTCAAACACGTAGTCACACCAGACATTGTCGCGGACACAAGGTGATTCAAGTCCCCATATGTAGGAGTCGTCAGCTTGAGCGTTCGGAAGCAAATATCGTACAGCGCTTCGTTATCTATACAGTAAGTCTCGTCTGTGTTTTCAACCAATTGATGTACTGATAGTGTCGCGTTGTAGGGCTCTACAACTGTGTCAGATACTTTAGGGCTAGGTACTACAGAGAATGTGTTCATAATCCTATCGGGATACTCTTCTCGGATCTTTGATATTAGTAACGTGCCCATTCCAGATCCGGTGCCGCCTCCTAAAGAATGTGTTAATTGGAAGCCTTGGAGACAGTCGCAGCCCTCTGCTTCCTTTCTAACGACGTCGAGGACTGAGTCTACGAGTTCTGCGCCCTCGGTGTAGTGGCCTTTCGCCCAGTTGTTACCTGCTCCGGACTGGCCGAAGACGAAGTTGTCGGGGCGAAAGATTTGTCCAAAAGGTCCGGAGCGCACGGAGTCCATGGTGCCGGGCTCCAGGTCTACCAGGACGGCGCGGGGGACATACTTGCCGCCCGACGCTTCGTTGTAGTAGACGTTGATGCGTTCTAGTTGCAGATCGGAGTCGCCGTTGTAGGCGCCCGTCGCGTCAATACCGTGCTCGTCGGAAATCACCTCCCAGAACTGAAATGACAAAATTGTTATTAGCTTTGTAGATTTTGTAATATATAGACTTCGTTTTTTGCAAGTTCTACCTTTGTTTTGTATAAAATTATTGTCAAGTGTTTAAAATTGTTTCTAGATGCAAGTGTAATTTATTTTTGACGGTGCATCGACCTTTCTTTCGATGCCGGTCGCATAAACAATAATTTCGATACCAACAGATTATCCAGTTTGATAAAGACAAAAGCTCATCGTTGTGATAGTGTAGAGTTGTGTAGTATGATATTTCTTGCTTATATAGTATATACCTTAGCTCCGATCTGGTTTCCGCATTGTCCGGCCTGGATGTGGACGATTTCCCTCATTTTGATAATTCACAAGAATTTTGCACTTAAAAGCTATATCAAAATATCACTTCAGATTAATTTAGCATAAGAATTATTATAAAAAAAATGTAAAAAAAATATTGCCGATCAATACGTGTGCATGGTACACGGAATTTTCACAAATAATGAGCTGCCTACATTGTTTTGTCATTCGTTTTCAAACTTTTATCGAATTTCGAATCTTTTCATAATGATGACAAAATGCGATGGCCAAGATTTATAGTCAAAACTTTTTGGTACATTTAAATAGTTCGTATAGCATGCGGGATGCGGGCTTTCATCCATGGATTTCATAATCCTCCTAGCGTTAGTTACAAACTGCGGTCCACTTACGCGTCTAATCGGATTTGACTGAATATTAGGCTTTCCACAGAGCGACTGCCTGTCTGACCTCAGCAACCCAAAAGGATAGCTATATTCAGTGTTAGTTTATTTATAGGTACTGACTCCCTTTAACGACTGTTAAAAATCTTCATGGCAGCTGGGACCGACGGCTTAACGTGCTCCCCGAAGCACGGGGCAGGCGATAATTTACAATTCAATACGCACATATCTCCGAAAAATCATTCGTTTTCGATTCGGCCCCGATAACATCTGCATGGCAGTCTATTGGTATCTACACTAGGCTATCGCAGCCGTAAGCAACTGACTCAAGCAATAGGTATAATATAATACAATTATTTGTAATGTGCTCACCAATGAATTTTGATAAAAAACGCGTAATGGTTATTATTTTTTGAGATTGGGATTTGAGGTATTAATTACATAATAGAAAATTTACACTCAATATATTCTACGTCGCCCTGGCTATTATAACGAATCTATCGATACCCCATTGATTAATATCCGTCAGTAGTTTAGGCGCTACGGTGGACCAAAAAAACATAGGTATGTAGGTACATACCTACATACCTATGTTTTTTGGTCCACCGTAGCGCTTAAACTACACATAGGTACATACATACATACATACACTGCCAAAAACATTAGGTACCTACCCTTCATTTTGGCCTGAAAAAAAAAGTGCAACAAATTGGTGTAATTTGTCGATAATAATAATTACAATATTACTACAAATCTTCATAAATACCGAATTCTCATTGTAATATGTGAGTAGGGTGACAATAATTTTACTCATTTTAAAAAGATTTTACCTGAATGTTTTAAGTAGCTTCTGTAATCTTACATCAAAAGCTATTTATTGACTAGTTTTAAGCAAAATGATTATAATATTTAGGTTATAATAGTACCGGGATAAAGCATCGAGGCTAGATTTATAATACAGTTCATGGACAGGGTGGTGTAGTGCGACTGCCACGCCGAAAGCCGTCGACGCCGAAGTCCAAACAGCAGAGTGCGTACACTTGGACTTTTGTCTCGGTCTGGGTGTTTTATGTTTGTGTTTACAAAAAAGCAGTATTACATGTACTTATGTATATTTATGGTTATACTTTGTCTTACAAGCTTTGCTTAGTTTTGGACTAGATGATGTTAAGTAGATGATGTTAAGTAGTAGTGAATATTGAAAATAATAATGCATTAATCAGAAACAAAATTAAAACACTTTTAATATAGGCTGTTTGGTAATGTGATCTATACCTTGAAGGAGATTATATTTGAGGTCATTTGCAACAAATTGATCCCTGTCGACTAGGGGGGTGTATCCCACTATTTCCATGGAAATGCAAAATGGAAAAAGTGGGACAAGCTTATTATACAAATTATATCCTATTAATTCCATTGCGGCAAAAAACCGCTAGTACCCTCGGCATTTTGTTTTATGGCTCCGCTACATACTGAATGTCGAAGTATAAAATACGTCGGCCTTGCATACTTCGCTCCAGTGAACTGTCGAACTGGCGTACATCGAGATCCTCTGTACTTTAGAACTAACATACGTCGACATTTCAAACTTCGACATTCAGTAGCCGAGTGGTTTCCATGTGCACGCCGTCATAAGAGGCAATGCAGCTTTTGTTAATCGCCGCGCCGGCCGCGCCGCCCGCAATAGAAATAGTGGGAGACTCTGTCGCAATATTTCCATCAATGGAAATACATAATGGAAATAGTGGGAGTCACCCTACTAGGGGTCCAAAATTAACGGTGAGCTTTTGTGTTTATTTTATCTTTCATGTGTAACGCGTAATTGGAAGAAAACGAAAAAAATGGCGGTCTGTGGGCCCAGATTTTAATAAGACTGTATCTTTTAATCACGAAGAAATGGTGACCTATTCTAGCTTGCACAAAATTTCACAATTTATGTACTACCTAGCATCTAGGATAAAAAATATCAGCTGTAATTACCTACTTAGTTTCATTTTATTTGCCTGATAAACTTTTACATGTAGTTATGCCTTCTGAGGGCTCTTGTTGGACGAAGATAAACGAAATAAGACTGCATGTAGCGATAATATAGTGTTTCGTCGATTTTGGCGTCAAAACCTTTTCTGTAGTGGCCATAGTAGGTATGTCCGGTACAGGTGGGCCCTCAATCCGCTATATGCAGACTGAGGGCCCAACTAAACAGCCAATAACTCGCTTATTTGACTTTCACAAAATGATTCCTACTTTCACAATTGTTTGGGAATGCACACTAAATTCTCAGCACATTTTCAAAGAATTTTAACAAAGTGGCCCTCACACCGCATTCACATTATATATCTTTATACAGGTACCTACCTATATTTCTTGTGTGCGTGTGTATGTCACTGAACTTCTCCCAAACGACTGGACCGATTTTGATGATTTTTTTTGTGTGTGTTCAAGGGGACTTGAGAATGGTTTAGATGCACAATTTAGTCCGCGCAAATCGGGTAAATAAGAAAAATGTGCGGGCATAGCCGCGGGTATAACTCACTTGTTTATTATTTGGGAATTTCCACTAAATCCTAATAGTAGAAGAGACGTGGAACATCGACCTTCACCAATCTGATAACCAGATGAGACGTATTTTTTATGTAGGTAGGTAATATAATTTATAAACAAATATGCCTATAATAACTTGCCTCTCAAAAAAGTGCTCATAGCTGTTTTAAAATTAAGTAATTTTAATCAACTGCAAATATAACTTTGTCGTTTATACAAACACTAGGTATGGAAAACAAAGTTATTTTTGGTGATGAAAAACTGATAGTGATATTTGGATAGGTATATAGGTATAAAGGGTATGTTAAGTGTTAAGGCTGATGCTAGTTATTAATAAACGAACAATCTTAGAGTGGAAGCAATATAGGAAAAAGATCAAATAATTAGATTAAGTGCGAGTCCCGTAAGGGTCCCGTAGTTCAGGTATCCACATAACATACCTGCCACACCACATATAGACTGCCTCGTTGGTCTCGCGGCATAAATGTGCGCGTGGGATTGGGAGGTCTCGGGTTCGATTCCCGGGTCGGGCAAAGTTTTATTGGGTTTTTCCGTTAGGAAATTCTCAGTAGCAGCACGGAGTCTGGTAATGTGCCCGGTATGGCAATAGGCTCGCCCCCTATTACGTGGGACCTATAAATTCATGGCGAAATGTGGGTGTAATATTACACCTCTGCCTACCCCTTCGGGGATACAGGCGTGAGTCAAGTTAAACTTAGTAGGATACCAAAATAGTAAATAAAATAAAAGGGCTTTGTCGGTTCGATGCAATATGCTGGTCCGCAGGTTTGCTAGGTGTACTAAGGAAGTTAAAATTACTCTGTTCAAGGCATACTACCAGACTTTTTACACCTGCAGCCTGTGGCTCAGATATACGCAGAGAACCTACAACGCTATTCACGTGCCATACAATAACGCATTCCGGGTACTATTGGGGCTTCCGCGGTTTTGTAGCGCGTCAAGCACGTTGCTGAGGCAAAAATTTGGCAAAAAAAGTTTTGAAGCGATCATACGCAAGAGGACTGCATCTTTGATGAGCAAAATGCGTAGAAGCCCCAATAGCATCCTATAAATATCGTAGGGAAACCAGACTCTCCATTCCTGATGCAGTGGTCCCCTCAACATTGCTGCGGTCCCAGTGCCGAGGGAAGGTTTTTGAATAAGGCAGAGTGCTAATTTTATTAGCTCACTAATGTATTTTCTGTGTTTTTGTTACTAATGTATTTGTATTAATATGGAAAGTTTCCGAATTAAATGTTTATTATTAGTGTGCGACGATTGCTCCGCCAAGTTATTCAAACAAAAAAGAATTCGCCAAAAAAATTGTCGAAATCGAAGGGAACAAACCAAAAATAAAATAAATAAACATAGGTACTAATGCATAATTATGTAGGTATATCAACCATTGAGAGTAGGTATACTACCTAGATAATCTTAAGCGATATCTTATCCCAACCGGTGGTGTCGTCAACAAATGCTTTTTGTTAACGACACCCCAGGGGTGTCGTTTTGGGGGTGTCGTCAACAATGAACGATCTAAACGTGCACACATCGTGGTTTTTGCAATTTAATAATTTCACCTGGGGCACTTCAATGGGAACAAAAATAGTCTGGAAAGCCATGATACCTACCATGCATTGTAGGTACTCTTAAGCTATATGCTCTAGAATTAAAAAGAATAAGTAATCAGTTCTACAATTTTATGATACCAGTCAAGTTTATTCAGACATACACAAGGACTTCACAAGGACAACACAAACATAAAACCGAAATTAATTGCTATTCTCCTTCGCCCTCTTCGCCCTCCGCTTCCTCGTCAAACTCTCCCTCATCGTCTGCTGTCGCATCCTGGTACTGTTGGTATTCTGACACCAGGTCACACATGTTGCTCTCTGCCTCAGTAAATTCTAGCTCATCCATTCCTTCACCCGTGTACCAGTGAATAAACGCTCTCTTCCCGAACATCGCCACGAATTGTTCAGATACCCTTTTGAATACACTCTGGATGGCAGTAGTGTTGCCAATGAATGTAGACGCCATCTTCAACCCTCTCGGTGGAATATCGCACACTGCAATCTTAACATTGTGAGGGATCCACTCAACGAAGTATGTACTGTTCTTGTTCTGGATGTTCACTAACTGTTCGTCTACTTCCTTCATTGACATTCTGCCTCTGAATATCGTGGCTACGGTGAGATACCTGCCCTGTCGCGGGTCACAGGCTACCATCATGTTCTTGGCATCAAACATCTGTAACGTTAATTCTGGGACAGTCAGCGCTCTGTACTGTTGCGCGCCTCGTGACGTCAGCGGTGCGAAGCCAGGGCAATAGAAGTGTAATCTGGGGAACGGCACCATGTTGACTGCTAGTTTTCTTAAGTCTGCGTTTAGCTGTCCTGGGAACCTTAGACATGTCGTGATCCCGGACATAGTGGCGCAGATCAAGTGGTTCAAGTCGCCGTATGTTGGTGTCGTGAGCTTCAGCGTTCTGAAGCAAATGTCATATAGCGCCTCGTTGTCGAGACAGAACGTGTGGTCAGTGTTCTCTATTAACTGGTTTACTGCTAGTACAGTGTTATATGGTTCTACGACGCAGTCTGACACTCGAGGGCTAGGAAATACAGAGAAACTCAGGATGATACGGTCGGGGTATTCCTCGCGGATTCTGTTGATGAGAAGTGTGCCTAAGCCGGAGCCTGTACCGCCTCCGAGCGAGTGTGTGAGTTGGAATCCTTGTAAACAGTCGCAGCTTTCAGCTTCGCGCCTGACCACGTCTAAAATAGACTCCACGATCTCTACTCCTTCCGTGTAATGTCCTCTCGCCCAGTTGTTTGCTGCACTATTTTGTCCATACACGAAGTTGTCGGGGCGGTAGAGTGCTCCAAAGGGGCCAGATCGCACGGCATCCATAGTGGCAGGCTTGAGGTCGACTAATACCGTACGGGGAACGTATTTACCACCAGACGCCTCATTGTAGTACACGTTGATCCGTTCCAGCTGGAGGTCAGAGTCGCCGTGGTAGACGCCGCATGGGTCGATGCCGTGCTCGTCAGATATCACCTCCCAAAACTGTAATTAGATAAAAACATACTCAACATTAATATCATTATGAGAAGAACAAAAAACCTTGAGGCATGTTCTGTCAAAACGTCTGCATCTGTATAACGATGATTTCGCAGTTTTCTGCGAAACTTGCGGAACAGTAGTGACAAGGATGCAACTAATTAACTTTATGGCCCGGCTACACGCTCCGTCTTGCCTGCGCAGTCCAGTTAGTGCAGTCATGACTGTGCAGAACGACGGAACGGCACAGTAGTGGCTAATGGCCCGGCTACACGCTCCGTCTTGCCTGCGATCATGCCTGTACAGACCTGTTTGCGCAAGTAAGTACAATCTCGAAAATAATTACGTCGGACTGTTGCGCGGCTTGAATAACCGGCCACACGTTCAAGTAATGTTCCGGCTACACGCCCCGTCTTGCCTGCGATCATGCCTGTACAAACCTGTTTGCGCAGGTAAGCGCGCGCGTGTGGACGGTAAGACGGTAGTGCGCGCAGTCCTGAAAGAGCGGCTTGTGCGATCGTCGACATGCTGAAGATTTGGACTGCGCAAACTTTACTTGCACGGTTTTACTTGAACGTGTGGCCGGTTATTCAAGCCGCGCAACAGTCCGAGGTAATTATTTTCGAGATTGTATTTACCTGCGCAAACAGGTTTGTACAGGCATGATCGCAGGCAAGACGGAGCGTGTAGCCACTACAGTGTGTTCCGTCTTTTTGCACAGTCATGACTGCACAAACCGGACTGCGCAGGCAAGACGGAGCGTGTAGCCGGGCCATAAAATCGAGCAAGTTTGCGCAGTCCAAATCTTCAGCATGTCGACGATCGCACAAGCCGCGCTTTCAGGACTGCGCGCGCTACCGTCTTACCGTCCACACGCGCGCGCTTACCTGCGCAAAAAGGTTTGTACAGGCATGATCGCAGGCAAGACGGAGCGTGTAGCCGGGCCATTACTGTATGAAAGGACATAGCATACACGAAATTTCCATACAACTGACAGATTTTTTCATGTTTCATTACCGCATGCGAACGCGGAAGTGTACTAAACAGCGTTACATAATATGCGGTTTTTGCTAATTGTTGGTAAAGTAGCAGTAAAATCATTACCTTGCCGCCAATCTGATTCCCGCACGCACCAGCCTGAAGATTAATGATCTCTCTCATCTTTATAATTTATCAAAAAAGAAGCTAAAAATACTTGTAAATTTATCACAAAATTATCCAAATATTTTCACAGAGAAGCTTAACATTAAGCTTAAAAGCTAAGTAAAAAAATTATAAAAAAATAAACACGCAAGTCACACCATGCGCATCGTAAGGTGGCTTTCAAGAATATAAATCTTGACGTGAAAATTTGACAGTGAACAGTTTCAAAAGTATTCTAGAATTTATTTTTGATACAAAAGGAGAAAATTACTATATTGAGGTTCCTCATCATCATTACTTCAAGCAGGTTTTAACTGATTGTAGTTTGAACATCCCATTACAGAGTTCGCGAATGGTTCGCGATTATCAAATTCTAGACTATTTGCGGAAGTCTACGAACCGAATGTTACGGCAAAAAATTGGAGTGGCCTAAGTCCAGCATTGAACTGCTGCTAGTCTTTACGCGTTAGAGAGTATTTGCATTCTTATAAGGACCGAACTTATATCAGTCTATTAATCTGCGAACCCTGTGGATGCCGACACCGGACGCCTGCTTGGCCTATTTATATTATGGGAAACCAACTGCCATTTCCCTTAGCACAAACAGTTTAACCACGAGTAACATCGTTCCTGCTGTGCCACAACATCCAATCTATCCGTATTACATCCTGAGTGACTACCGACTAAAGAAACCTCGAGAAGTAGGTACATTAACCTCTCAACTCCGACCTCGTATTGGAAGAACCCAGCTTCTTTTTGCATAATATATATTTTCTGTTTAATCAGAGATACCTTACAGTCGGCTGAAGTAGTTATAGGTAGGTACAGCCTTGCTTACTACGTGCGCGCTACGATATTTTCAAATTCCCTTAGTCGGCATTGCAATGAAACAAGAGAGGACAGTTCCACGTTCCATCACACAGTCCAATTCTAGATTAAATCCCAGTCCAACAATTCTGATAGCAAATCAGCCAATTGCATCGATAAAATTACAACGCTCTGTTGCCACCAAGCCAGAGGCCGTCACCCATCATCTCTCGTCACACCATTCCGAAAATTTTATCTTACAAGCCAATGAGCGCTTACACCGGCATAATATCTTGGTAGACCACGTCGGTGACACAAGCATGGAAGGGTAACGACAGAATTAAGGGCGTCGCCAAGGGGGCACGGGAGGCAGGTGTCTAGAGATAAAAAAAAACCTACAACTCATACTTTTTCCATTCTTCATATAAACTTGCCAATAGGTGATCAGCTAGCGACGCCCTTAGACAGAAGATGAGGTATCTTCTGCAGACCAATGACCAATCAGCACATCCATCAGTCGAATTTGCCACCAAACTTTCGCCGAACCTATGCCACTCATACCAAAATCCTGCAATAATATATGTTTTTTTTTCCATAATACAATTTTTTGTTTAGTTCTTGGGCTATTTCAAGAGCACTCAAAGTCAAGTGGAAAATATTATAAGAATTTTCATTAGTAAGCTCCTCGTTGTAGTATACTTGACAAGACGATGCACACCATAGCAATAATGGGCAAGTGAGACAGTTAGCTGCGGCTAGACATGAAAAGCTGTAAATCAGGCTCAGTGGCGTGCCATAGAGAGGCCTATATCCAACAGTGGACTATAGCAGGCTGATGATGATTATAAACTTAGCTACGATTAGGTACACATTATTATGGAGAATATAGTGTTACACTCCATACTGACAGGGTAAGTAAGACATGCAGTGTAAGAAACTCAAATGCAAAGTGACGCCTAGGTACCGAATAATTTATTAAATAAAGGATAAATAAAATCTATTCTTCTCTTGTTTCTTCATCTTCTTCTGTTTCAAACTCCTGTTCATCAGCAGTAGCATCCTGATACTGCTGATACTCTGATATCAAGTCGCTCATGTTATTATCAGCCTCCGTGAAGTCACTCTCGTCCATACCCTCACCAATATACCAATGGACGAAGGCCTTCCTTCTGAACATAGATGTGAACTGTTCAGCAATTCTCTTGAAGAGCTCCTGTATTGCTGTGGTATTGCCAATAAACGTAGCAGACATCTTCAACCCTCGCGGTGGAATGTCACAAACAGCTGTCTTCACATTATTAGGAACCCATTCCACGAAGAAGTCTTTGTTCTTCTTCTGCATATTAAGCATCTGTTCATCTACCTCCTTCATGGACATGCGGCCACGGAAAACTGCTGCGACGGTCAAATATCTACCACATCGTGGGTCACACGCTGCCATCATGTTTTTGGCGTCAAACATCTGATGAGTTAGTTCTGGTACCGTCAATGCGCGGTACTGCAAGCAACCCCGTGACGTGAGAGGCGCGAAGCCTGGCATAAAGAAGTGCAGTCGTGGAAACGGTATCATATTAACTGCCAGCTTCCTCAAGTCCGCATTCAGCTGTCCCGGAAACCTTAAACAAGTGGTGACACCTGACATCGTAGCCGATACCAAATGATTCAAGTCCCCGTACGTTGGTGTCTTTAACTTCAACGTTCTGAAGCAAATGTCGTACAACGCTTCATTATCTATACAATACGTTTGCGTAGAGTTCTCTATCAGCTGATTGACTGCTAGTGTAGCATTATAAGGTTCTACGACAGTATCGGAAACTTTTGGGCTGGGAACTACTGAATACGTGACTGTTATCCTATCTGGGTACTCTTCGGTCAAATTTGCTAGTAGCAATGTGCCTAAACCGGAGCCTGTGCCACCACCTAGAGAATGAATGACTTGGAATCCTTGCAAGCAATCACAGCCCTCAGCTTCCTTCCTCACAACATCAAGTACTGATTCAAGCAACGCTGCTCCTTCGGTGTAGAAGCCTTTAGCCCAATTGTTCCCTGCGCCGGTCAATCCGTAGACGATGTTGTCTGGTCGAAAAAGTTGTCCATAGATTCCGGCTCGCATGGAGTCCATCGTGCCTGGCTCGAGGTCTACGAGAACCGCTCTCGGGACGTATTTGGAACTGGAGCCCTCGTTGTAGTACACGTTGATACGTTCCATCTGGAGGTCGGAGTCGCCTCTGTAGAGGCCGGACGGCTCGATGCCATGCTCGTCGGAGATTACCTCCCAGAACTGCAAAAAGAGAGCAGTTTAATACAATTGTGACTGTATGCTCCGTCCTTAGGAGAGTACGACATCTTTAATGAAGAATGACTGCGTGTGTCATAGTCAGAACGCTAGTGCTTTGGAGGTACGTAAAGCATAATTCAGGATACACCGTGTCAGGACTGGACCGGGCCCCGTCCTTGGCACGGCCGATTCACGGACAAACATTTATAGTAGCATTTTATATGAAGTTATTCATGTTAGACCGTATCAAAACCGAAGCACAGCCGGAGCACTTTTATAAAATGCTTACTGTATCATAATTTAACAGTACATAATCTATAAGAAATGTTATAAGTAACTTTTAGGTATATCCATAATTACCTTGGCTCCAATTTGGTTTCCGCACTTCCCGACCTGAATATGAACTATTTCTCTCATTATTACAACAAATAATTTATCAAAAAGAAATGAATTATATCTATTAGAATATTAAAAAACTAAAAATACAAAAATAATGAATATCAGTCCTACATCTGCCTATTGTGAAAAATAAACATTATAATTATAAAGAAATATACTTAGTTTTGTTTCATGGCTCTGTAGATACTCACATTTGAGAAATCTAGGTGGTTATGACACAATTTAAGTACCTATAAACGGAGTTTTTTTAAGAATTTCTCAATAATAGAAGTGTAACGACGAATGATAAAATAGATTATTTCAGAATCCATTTTAAACCATATCATTCTCTCGTTATTTACTTTTGATGTCACCAGTAGCTACCGTAATAAAACCGTTTCACAAGTAACGGTTAATACCGGTTATACGAACTTTGGGTTAAAAAGTTTACGTCAATTTCTAACGGAAGATAATTTAAAAGTCACCGATCACCACCAAACTATAACAAATAACACCCTTAACGATTCTTCCAAATACGCTATTGATCTTCTAATGACGAACAGTATAAAGTATGAATATATTCATCATCATCATCAGCCTTTAAAAGTCCACTGCTGGACTAGGCCTCTCCTTTGAAAGGAGGAATTGGCCTACTATACCACGCTGGCCAAACGGGTTGTTATAGGGTTTGTATCAAGTTTTCCTTCTCTTACAGTACTGTTCTCTGCATAATATGCTCCCTCTGTCGGCTCTTACGACACCCATGGGATGATATGAGGTGGTGACATTCCGTATTCTTAATCCGTCACCACACAGACATAATTATTCATATGAATATTTTGCCTAATGGTAAATATGCACCAGCATACACCGGTATGTGAAGCGTGAAAAAAATACACACGTTGTGAACTAATTTTAATAGAAATATAGATAAATCACAAAACATTAGTTACATCAAAATTGGCTCGTGTTTATAAAAATGCAAAATACAAATAAAATTTTCTAGCGATGTTATTTAACTATATTAATTAAGTATTTGCCTCATGTTTTCAAAACTCAGAGTTATTATGTGTAGCAAAGAAAATATTCAGAGGCGTTTGTCGAGAGAGAGAATAATCACCAAAACATTTTCAATGCAATTATATACTTCTTAAATTATTAGCAGTTCTCATTAATTAATTATAGGTAGTAGAGCCTTACTGATTTCAGCATGAATGGACCGGCTCCACCGGCTCCACCGGAAGTATTACCCTCTCACAGAAAATCGACGTAAAGTAACAGTACTTAAACTGTTGCGTTTCGTTCGGTGAGTGAGAGTGCCTGAGGCCCTATTCCCTATTCCTCATCCCACTCCTCATCCTATCTCTTTTCCCAACCCCAAGGGGCGGCTACGCACTTGTGACTCCTATGGTGTTGCTTGTGTCCACGGGCGGCGGTAATTGCTTACCATCAGGCGATCCATCTACTCGTTTGTCGCCTATTACTATAAAAAAAACCTTTTATTTCTGTCAAGACAACTCTGTGTTTAATGTCAGTCAATATCGTCTTTAATTAGAATAATATAAAAAGTGTTCTTGCAACAACACTTGTTATGCGCGAGTTGCTAAAATGCCAAATTATTAATATACCGGTAACCGGTTAATGCATTTGCGATATCGGTAAAACCCGAATCATTCGAAAGGTATGCAACAAATACGTGATTCTAAAATTCTATTATAAAATTCAATTAATTAATACATCAAATAAATTGATATTTGATCCTGGAATCGCATTTAAAAATTCATTCGACTCGTTTTCGAATACTCGCATCTTGACGTTCTATATTACGTACTACATTGGATACTTAATTTATTGTACCGTGTTCTCTATAAAATTATGTATGAGTGTGATAATTTTATTATTAAACTATTATACTGCGTTATAAGGCCTATGAGGCCCAAGTATAGCAGTAGACAAAAGAAACATAGCTATGATTATTTGTATATAATCAGACATAAAACTCTTTGCATATAGCGTGGTTTCAGGGTTGAAGCATTCGAGTCTTAAATAGCATAGGCGCATAGCCTATTTTTTCTTAGCCCAAGTTTCAAGTAATATACATCATAGACCCTGGGAAAATGAAATAAAGAAAATTAAATAGTTCTTCTTATTAATTAGTCGCTATTTGCGCAATCAACAAAAGAAAAGTTATCATTTTCAGAGACTAATCATAGACCAGCCGTATTTTTAAGAAGCTTTTCATTTTTTATCAGTAGCGATGGCCTGTAGCTTGAAATTACATTAAGTACAAAACATAAACGGCACGATACTCAAAATGTTTTCAACTCCGAAACCACTATAATAGCTAAACATTAATTATTGCACAAAGTACTTATATACTAATTAGGACAAAATTCAAGCATTTATTATGACTAGCTTTGTATAATTGGTATTCAGTGTTCACAAAAACATATGATATGTTTCCTTATATTTATTTTAATACTGAATTGGTCTAGTAGTGTAAAATGTCGCACTTCTTGTCTCTCGCAAAATTAAACTAATCGTCTTTGTTAATCTATATTATACGTTGTAGTTGAGTACACATACTTGGGTAGCCGTCCCTACAACCTTATTCGAGGGGTGGAAATTATACAACAGTGATGAAGCTTATCTATTCGATAACATGGATGAGTATAAAATTTCACAGGACTGGACCAACTCAGCGCAGGGCTTGGCTCTCAGACTGTTACATAAATAACAAGGGTTGATATATCTTCGTACAGAAGTCAGACTTGCCGGGCAAAGGTAGACTTGGTTATATCAAAAAAATATAGCTTGAAATATAAACACGTGTAAAGAATGAAACACTTTAATGTACCGGTTTACAAACTAAACTGAAACTCCTACCAGTCACATTTACAAGGTATCAACGCCATCACATTATGAGGACAGAAATGTGATGCATATCTGCCGCTTTATAATTTGATGTCTTGTTAGATATTTTGTCGAAGGTTTGGGATTTAGCGATAAATTTGAAAATTTCTGATACTGATAAGTTATTTTTCTATAAAAGAAGAATAAAACGACTTGTTATTTTTGTCTCTGTCTTAGATACATCCCTCTGATTTAGTAACATTATAGTGAACAAAGTGCTCATACATTTTTAGTTTATACGACAATTTGTGAAACATTACCTAATAATGACGTAGACACTAGCTTATGATCAGGGCTCAGAATAAAATATAACAGAAATAATTTATGTAACGGTTAATCGTTATTATTGTAGATGTCGGTTTATTTACTAAGCGGTATAACGTCTATAGCGTTATAGCTTCGACATAATTGAAGTGTTATAGAAACAAATATCTATGCATAAGTTTTGGATACCACATAACAATAAGTATCTAGTTTTGGATGTGTGAAACCAATATTTACAAGTCAAATTGGCAATCGTTACAAAGATAATCGGTTATAGATATAAATACAATACTATAACAGTAAATAAAATATTATTTCCTACTAAAACGGTTAAGGTTGAAAAAGTTAACGGTACCGATACAGATTTCGGTATAAAAATGCACCTGAAACCCCGATTATTACACTATTTAAAGTACTACTTACTTTTATTGTCAAGTCATTTATGATTATATTCTAGACATTTTCCCATTCTGTTTTATTAGAGAAGATGACATCTCAAAGTTACAACAAAAGCTTTACACATAACCTAAAAACGCATAAAAACTGACACTTCCACTACGTTCACAAATCACGCTAGCAATTTATTTTTCAATAAATATAAGTTCGCGAACACTGTATTTCTACTTGACAACACTGGTACATAAAATGCTCTGAACACTTGGTGGGACTTATTTGCGTCGAGGAGGGGCACACTGGCGATAATCTCCCACGATGGGTCTTTGTGATAGAAAGGCTGGCGAGGCGTGGGGTTGCCAATGTCTGAATCTACGAGGTAGTGGCATTGACTTGGAGTTAGGTATGTCCGATTGTCACCTTTGTTTTGGTCGTTGAAGTGTGAGTGGATTAGGCGCGTTGCTGTGGAAGAGGAAATAAATTATTAACAAACGATGATGCTTTGGTGCTATATGGAAATCTAACTTTATGATAGGTTCACTAGAAACATTTTTTGTGGTATATGGATATCGCACTTTATGATAGGTTCACGAAAACCATCGCAACACATATACAACATAGGTTTACTCTATTTTTTATTGCTTTCGTTTTCGTTTTCGTCCAGTGGATAGCAAGCGTCTGCTGATCGGGAGATCTCGGGTTCGAATAGCGGATTGGGCATGTATTACAGAGATTTGCCGAATTCTCAGGAGCAACACTAGCAGCACAGAATCTGGCAATGAGCCCGGTAACGACAATAGGCTCGCCCTCTATTACATTGGACCAAAAAAACCTTAAAATGTCGAAACATGGGTGTAATATTACAACTTTGCCTAACACTTCAGGGAAACAGACAAAAACAAGTTGATAAACTAACCGTTATGTCCACTAGCAAAAGGCGCGGGCAGTTGTCCGTCGAACTCGCTGCTAATAAACCTAGTAACATAGTCGGCCGGTAGATGGAAGCTCGAAGGCGACCGGTGCCACTCCTTGCCGAAGCACACGGTCACTTGTGTGTTGTCGGGCGCGGGCGGCAGATGGCGCAGGATAGTCATGGGACCGTGATAGTTTGTGTACAACGCTGTGATGCGGGATATGCCTGCAAATTTGAAGAAAATACTTTACAGTCGCGATTCAAAGCTAATATAGTAACAAAAAGTTATGTTAAAAGTTATTCAAGGATGACGACAACTTTAGAGCATTCCTTGACTGCTATCCACAGCACATTAGCGTTCCGTGGCACATACACCAGGGTATTGCTATGTTCCATTCATGTGGAGAATCCTAGAGGAACAATATTTGGGTGCATAAGGTAATCGTTTTGGCTTCCGTGCTTTTAAAGTATAGAAACTACTGCCTAAGTGGCAATATGTAACAAGGTTTTTGTTTTATTTGTATCAACTAAAGCAACCAGTACATACATACATAGACTCACGCCTGTTTCCCCGAACGAAGGGATAGGCAGAGGCATATTAAACGCCCACTTTTCGCCAGTGTTTTGAACCCACGTAATAGGTGGCTCACCTATTGCCGTTTATCGGGCTATTTTGTTTGCCAGAGCCTCGTCCGTTGATCGGCAGGTGCACCACTTGCAGGTGAGGTTGGCTTGGGACCCTAAGTTCTTGGTGGGAACCCTATGCACCAAAATGTATTACCAAATACATGTTTTTTTTAAATAAACAATATTTTGCTTTAATCTTCCGATTATAATTATAATCTAACATAATTCACATCATCATCATTCCATACATATTTGTTAGTTTACTACTTTTCTGTGAAAGAATTTAAGTCATGAAAGTTCTAACTCTTAGAATAAAAAGTCAGATAACAAACTAGTTTAAGATCATATTCCACTAACCTCCAATCCCAGCGACCAACACACACATGATCATCAGTGGGCCTGTGTAAGAGAGATAGTGGCGTCTCTCTCGCTCCCTCCTCCAGCGGAACAGCTCAGTGCCCACCGCAAACGTCATCTTCTGTAGGCAGTCGAGGGCTATAGAGCCCGCTAGCACGATCATGCTGTATACTGGATACAGGAACCTGCACAGAAATAAGAATCATTTATTTGTTTGAACATGGTATGCATAATATTGAATGCAGCATATAGTGAAAATGTGTTCAGTTTGTACATGTTCAGCCTCATATGTACAGTGGCGTACACAAAGAGAGATAGTGCTACGAGCCATTACGAGGACTTTGACCGAATTTATTTTTAGTTTAAAAGTGTGATTATTTGGTTAGTAAGTCCCAGGATCAGGTAACACAACATAAACGCTGGAAATAACAGAACTACACATTGAATGTATTTTTGAAAAGTAACTTTAAAATGTCATAACAATCTCAATGGTGCTCCTGTTAAAGTAGCGACAGAAATACTAATGACTGCTACGCAGAGGATATCAAGTTTAAGCTCACGGCGCACAGCTCTGAGTATTCAAAGTGTGTACTAAACTCTTTAATCGGTTGCCCCGTACCTCAAAGAGAGCGTTAAGCCGTTGGTCCTGGTTGTCATGAAATCATTGAGTCGTTTCTGTGAGTTAGTACCCTTTAATTAACATACAATTGATACACTGAACTTAACCATACTATCCCTTTGGGTTGCAAAGGTCAGATGGTAGTCGCTCGGTAGAAAAGCTAATATTCTCTCAAATTTAGTTATGACTAATGAGCGGCCTTCGGACTCAACGGGGACAGTCTTAGACGATGAGGAACCCCAAGCCAAATTAGCTGACGAGAAATTGGGATTTGTATCCAAAATCTAGTACTGCTAAGGCCAATATCTTCTGATAAGAGCCACTTGCGTTCCTGTCATCTGACCTCCGCAAGACAGAAAGATAAAAAGTCTAAAATCTTGTACTATAATAAATAGTTTTAATTTAAATTGTTCCTCAGAAATTCGTGACATCGTTTGAGACTACCGCATGGAAACCAAAACCTTTCAATCGTCTGTCGTGCACACTACCGCTAGGCCAACGAGGGAGTCATCTGTACGCTCTATATTGATCAAAACGCGACTGAGACAGGCACGTGTGACAAGTGGAGGCTCACCGCTCCTCCTTGTGCGGCTGCAGCATGAACACGGCGAGCCACAGCGCCAGCGGCAGCAGGTCCAGCCAGTACGGCGCGCAGAACGACGCTCTCGCCGTAGAGCGAGGTGCTACTACCGTACACGCTAGTAGCTGCAGCGGGCAGAACAACGCGTACACCTGGATATAACCAGATACATCATTACTTCGACACATCAATCAAAGGACATCAGAGGGAGGGAAGATCATAAATTTTCCACCTACTCTAATATCCCTAACACAAAACCACACACTGTCTTAAAGAAAGGTGATATTCTGTCACATCGTCATCAACAGCAAAACGCTAGAGCGGTGATCATGCCAAGAAAACACGTTGTGTGTACACAATTTGTTGTTTCGGTTCTGGGTGTAATTTGTGTCACTTGGGTGAAAGTTTGTTAAGTCCGACGCGACGCAATATTTATTCTTAATGCGAGAGTTGACTTAGAATAAATTAGTGGTCCTAATGTGCTGCCTTGAAGCATGCCTGTATGAAGCATGCCATGCCTTGAAGTAATTCACTGTTTTGTCATCGCTAAGGTACGAGTCAACTTTGACCTGTTTTTTGAGGATTTTGAGATAATCTTAAAAATATCTTATATTGTGTCACATATGCCCAATGGTCCATCTTTGAAATCAATTTAAGGATAGAAACTATATCAAAGGCTTTGGAGAGGTCTAGAAAATTTATCGAGTTATCTTTTGAGTCAAGTCCTTTATTGCGTCCTCAGTCAAGATTCCAGTTCTAAAACTGCATTGGTAGCTATTAAAGAGTGCCTACTTATTTAGAAAGCTTCTCAATCACATTATTTTTTAAATACTTGTATGTTTCCCTAGACAAAGAAATTCGAATGAAAAAGAAAACAACAATGAATATTTATAACAAAATTTAAAAAAATGAAACTCACCCAAACAACATTAAAATTAAGGAATCCATTCACGAAGTAGTAAGTCCAAGGTTCGACACCATACAACGACGGTCCATGTTCCGTAAATATATTATACACGACTATGTTCCATGGCGCAATAGTGAGTTTGCCATAGTGCCATGAGTCTACTGCTATGGTAGGCAGTAAGATGACTATGAGGGCAATGATAGACCACTTGATAAAATCGACTATCTGTCGCTTTATTAGAAGCATATCTATCGCGATTGGTAGTCCGAGTAGCGCAGTGAATGGCCAACCTGTAATAAAGAGTTTCATAAAAAGTAATAGTTAACTTGTAAAATTAAAACAAGCATATCCAAATTGATTTTAATTACTTATAAATAAAATCAATTGTTTTCCATATCAAAAGGAGTTTCTTTCGCCATGGAAATATTGTCCCTTGGAATTTAGATACAGAACTGACAAGACCTTATTTATTACGAGCAGTTTTCCTTGTTAACCTATACACTGACACATTAAGCTTCACACTGAAGCATAAACCAAAACAATAGCTCTTTGCTCATAACACTTTCATCACCAAGTATTTTGATTAATGTTCAAATGTACCACTCCATCACACTAACAGGAAAAGCATTCACCACGACACTTACTGAGAATAGCGGACGCAGCAGTTAACAGCACGGCAGGTGGGTACCGTTTCCGCCACCAACAAGCCAACGCAGCACTAGCTAATGCGCTGCTCCAAGCAGAAGGGAGCATCGCAGTACTGCACAGGAACATGCCGGCTGTCGGCAGCGTTAGGGCTAGCCAGACACGGCCGACGTGGACGCCGAATTCGTGGCATACCGCTCTGTTGGAAAAAGGGTAGGTAAAGATTGGATGCACAAATGGTACTGCTATAATGGTTGCACGATAAGTGGACTGCCAGATTCGTACCACTCTCTTCTGTAAAACGTAAAGTATTCCTACTGTTGTTTCTTTTGGTCAATAAAAGAGTCAGGGACTCAAGCTTCACTCCTTTTCCTAACTTCTTATTTTCCTATAGGAAAAGAGGACGAGAAGATAAATGTAATTTGAGAGATGATGGCGGGGATACCTGGGTCGGCAATGCGCTAGTGAAGCTTGGTTGATATCACTGGCAACTAAGACCTCCAATTAGACATTTACTCTTAGCGTGACTTAACTTGACGTTCGAAACAAATCGGCAAAGTTGAGCAACGGATGGGATACTGCTTAGTTGGCATTAACTTCAGAGCGCCAGTGTGCTTCGGAGGGCACGTAAAGACCTCGGACCCGGATCTTCCCTCAGGACAGGAATTGTAAGGCCACAATAATATATCGAAGGACTGCGAATCGTAAAAATAGAAAGTAATAAATGCCTCATTAATACTCACTTATAAAACATAAGCTCCGCACAGGCACTAAGCACAGCCAAAAGTACTCTTAGCGAGTAGAACACGGTTATAGGAGCCATGAACCAAGACAGCATCTTGGCTGGCACTGCAAACAACCACAGCGGGATGTAGGAACGGATCGCGTACGCTGGACTGTACTCCCATGTTTGCAAGCCTGTTCCGTACACTGAAATATTGATAAAAGATATGAATTAACCTTGTCACATGGTAAGACTCTTCATTTGACTGAGTGCCTGACACACTGTTTTAAATTGAGCTAGTGTTTGGATTCCAGGTAATGTCGTGTCTCGAAAACCCGGATAAATTTTGTTGTGTCAGGTTCTGAGACTTTAAAGAGTTGAGACAAGATACAGCTGCCATAACAGTATTTTAATAATTTTTATTTTAAAATCATTTAAACATTCTAACGCTATTTAATACTTTCATGTATAGTTAACTAAATATAATTAAGTAAAAGTACTATGCAATGTTATGGATGGGACTTAGATGGTAGGTAGGTGTCCCATGACTTTTAAACTGTTGAGCTTTCTCAAACCCTACACTGTATCGGTTTTCGTATAATACACAAATTGTTATGTTGATTCTAGGAGTTCTGTGTACCTTAGTTGAAGGCTTAAAGTTCTCTGCCATTCAGGAATAGTTGTTAATGAAAAAGGAAAAGATCACTAACCTAAATAATGAAGCGGTTCCCAATAGTTATATGTCTCATCACAGTCAGACACATGACCATAGTACGCTGATAATATACGAGCAACTAGGAGCAGTACTAGTGCTACTGCACCGCCGGGGTATGCAATACTTCGAAGGTCTGATGGCGCATTTGTTACGAGGAATTCTCTGAAAAAGAAAATGTAAATATAATACTCAGCTACATACCAGTTGTCTTTTACTCCTTCACATTGATCTATGGGAAACATTTTATTCTTAGAACCATTATACAATCATACCTCTGCCGAATTTAGACACACAAAAGAACCTGAATATCAGCAAAGTCATGCATCACAAAAATTTAAAATATATCCAGATGATCTTGTCTCATGGAATTAAAAAATGGCATTAGAAGCCACATTAGCAAATCAAGATAAATATATTATTATACATTTGAAAAATATGTATGTTAATGTAAATTTCTGTTTTGGTTCAAAATAATAAAGATTCTACTGAAAATAAATTGTTTATGCTCCAATTTTTATCCACTTTATATGTACACTAGAGGATGCCTGCAGCTGCCTGATCCTGTGGTACTTTTGGGTTCACCCAAAAGTACCACAGGATCAGGCAGCTGCGCACTAAGAAGGGATTCATCCCTTCTTAGTGCACCCAGGTTCTTGCGCCTAATAGTTTTAACTGTGCATTGTCTGTGAGTTAGTAAAACACAAATTTTACATTTGCAGATGTTTATAATTAATATATGTATGTAAGCAGAGGCGGCGCTAGACCACATGTGGACGTCGGCGACGTCAAGTTCATTAGGCCCTATATATCGATGGCGAGGCCCCTTTTACTTCATAGTAAAAAAACGTTAATTAAGCGAGCCAATGCATGAATAAATAAAGGGCAAAAGAAAAATTTCACGCAGTACAGATATTGTGTTGGGCAGTGTGTGTAAAAAAAAAGCTCATTCAGGTGAAAGTTTTATTTCATAGTATTGCAAGACAGACGATTCTGAATAGTTACCCGGGGTTGGATTTTAACCCTTAATTTGATACAGTCCGGTGTGGCGGCCGTACATTTAAAAGAAATCATGTTAGTTTTTTATTTGATATTCATCAATTGATAATTGACTAAATGTTTATGTATACTATAAAGTAATAGTAAAAAAATATATAATGGTGGTTGGAACACTGCATATGTCAATTTTGACACAATATGTCTACGAAACGGCGGCCACCTGTTTTGCTCAAGGTATTAATGATTATTTTTCCTCTTTTGGCGAATAAATGCATGGAAAATTTAGGCTTATTTACTAAATAAAATATTATAGATTATTATACAAGACAAAATAATATACCCTTATTTTCATTTTTATTGTGTTTTTGTGACTAAAGTGTTCTGTCTGTCACTGCGAACATTGCCAATTGCATAGAAAAATAGTACATTATTACTATGTCCGCTGTAGCGAACAACGCGAAATTGAGTTTGCTTTTGCTTGTTTGGGTTTGGTGCTGAATTTGTTTATTTTTTCTTTGTTAACAGCCTAATTGCACTAGTCAAATTATAACATTAGTGCCGAATGAACATGATCCTTCCGATTTTGCGAAATATCCGATTTGGAAACTGAATTGCATGATGAGCGTACTAATTCTTCCACCCCGCTAATTTCTCCTGCATGCTAATCTAACTATAGGTACATCTCATAACCAAGAATCAAACACCGAAGACGCTGATATTATACCAGATTCTATCGTGCGTGAAATTAAAGTATCAAGTTATTAAAATGTTTCCTCCTTATCTGGTATATCTACATTGCCTTCAACGCTTGTAGCTGCAACACCGATAATTTCTTCATTAGCATCTCAAAAAACAAGATTTAGGAGACTACCAACAGTAACCGTTAAAAGAGCAAGGAAAAGTAAAAATTTCCAGGTGACTTATAACAGGAAAATAGATCGATTCCGCCACAATGCTACAGCAGAAGACGATGAGGAAGATGATTACGTGAACCTACCAAAAGATGAATGTCATTGACAATATAGTAGAACAAACAAATTTATATTCTGTTCAATACCCGGCAAGTCAGTAAGAGTTACAAAAGAAGAATTTCAGGATTTATTAGCTATCCACGTAATTATAAATATTGTAGTAATACCTGGACTATTGGTCAGATAAATTCAGGTATGCAAAAGTTGCACAAATAATGTCTCTGCAAAGATATCAGCAGATATGACATAACATTTTGTCATTAATAATATGGATGGACATTAAATATAATGTAAATATGTTTAAATTGCTCATTTTTATTTTTGTATTATTTTATGAATAAAATGCATGAAAATTATGTTTATTTAAATTTTGCCGTAATTTGGAAATGTCCGCTGCAGCGGACGTGAATTCACTGCCAAGTATTTGGCAACGTCCGCTGTGACGGACATTACTTTTCCCAGCAGTGGGCTATTATAATTTTTTATTAATATTTTTTTAGGACTTCCTAACATGATCCAAAAACCTCACAATAATTAGATTTATCAATTTTGATTCTTTTTCTTGGTGCCAAATTAAGGGTTAAAACGAGTCGCCTGAATTTGAGGTAGTCTTAATCCCCTCAAAGTAATTTTGGCTGCCGGAGTTGCCTCTAAATATTTAAACAATTTCCAAAAATTCTTAAATACTTTGGCAATTATGCAAAACGAATAATTTTTAGGTTTTATGTCAAAAACGTGAAACGAAACGCAACCCGCCATCTTGGATGGATGATATTGACAGCTAATGTCAAATTTGGGCGTCATTCCTTTGCTTTCGAGTGCCTAGGGTTAGGTTAGGTGCGAAAATAGTAGCCCTGCGAAGCAGGGCTCCGTCAACCTCAGTTTATTAAGCTGGTATGAAGAATGTGGAAGTTGGCACCACCATACACACTGATGTTTGGAGAGTATATCATTTCTATTTTTTCTAAGGGAACCAAGTATTTCCGGCGGGTGAAAATGGTGAAGGGGGACCCGAACACCTTCTCCCTCCAACCACTCACAACCCCTTAAAATGGTGAGGTATTTTGACATTTTAACCATTACCCATAAAGTACTACTCACTTCACTTTGCTTCACACCACATGCTTGTATTCGAAAATAATAAAAGTCATTATCATCTGCTTAGCTTTTTCCTAAATTGTTTGGAGTCGGCTACCTAAGCCTGGATGATTAGCAAAACGAAAATAGGTAACTTGTAAAACTTTTTTGCAAGCCCTCCTCAGGTGCCAGGCCTGCGGCAGTGGCCGACGTCGCCAACGTCTAGCGACTCCACTGTATGTAAGATATATAAAGTGTATTTTTACCTACATGCCCCAGAAGGAAGCATGAGAAGAAAGTATAATTATGAAATGTGGTGTGAAAGGATCATCTTATTGCTGGGTACTCACTTCAGGGAAGCAATAAACTCCTTTTCAATTTGCATCATTCTACTTGAGATTCTAGCTAAAATTCCAATGAAGAGACATGAAAAAGGTCATAATAGGTTTGAACTGCATTTTCTACCCTTTGTTATTTTCTACAATGTAACCATATAATGTTTCTGGCCTTTAGTTAAAATGACTTGTCATGCATTGGACATACAAACAAGAGTATAATTTTGTAAGTAATTGGATAAAATCTGTCAACACTGATTTCCATTTTCAAAATCCACAAGGAATACCAACTTTGTCAACAAAGTCGCACATAATTGTGCCATTTCATGTAGCATTCATGAAGGTTTCAAACATAAAAGTGTACATTCATTAATCCTATAGGTATGTAAAACATTGCACTCATTACACTTATGATGAAAATATTTAGTTAGTAGCATCATGCTTAATTAACGTCAGCAGATGGTTTTTACCTTTGTTTGAATACGGAAACGTCTGGATAAGCGCCAAACTGAAGTACCAGCAACAAATTAGAGCATTGAAGAGCCAAAATAAAAAAATATTATAACCTACAAACGATGCCAAGTGTTTTAATACGACAGTACATTAAAGCAAGTATGAAAATAAATAAATAGAAGATACTAATAAGCATCTAATAATAACACATCGGTTTACATACCCTTCAGACGATTTTCGTTTTCCTTTGCTAAAACTTGTAGCCCTTTTTGCACCATTTTTATTGTGAATACTCCGTTGTCTTGCCGTTAGAGGCATGATTGGAAATTACTGTATAATGTGATTCATCTGACACACGACGCTATTTGTAAATATTTCGCATAAAAGCGAATTTATTTTCAGAAAACAGTTTACGCACAATTCGTCCGCATCACTTGCGCAAACAAGTGACATTGACAGTGACATTATACGGTACGTTTAGTAATTTTTCGTAGTAACTTCCTTCCTATGAGAAAAGAATATTCAGATCTGTGCTTCCTTCAGTTTCATTTACACCGCATCCAATTACCTATACAGTACTTAAATCTTACATTAAAGAGCAGATACATACTATACTATAATTACCATACATATAATGGCACACGAAAACGTGTCATCGTTGGGAAGAGTGAGCTCCATATATAGTCTAAGGTGAGCTCATACTACCCGTCGTAGCAACTTACGTACCGACACAGATGTTTTGCGCGTACTGACTTACTGAGTACTGTGCGCGCATTGTCAGATTAACGTGTACCTACAATTTTTGGAAGCACAGAACACATTATAGGTATCTAACGATTTAAATCCCCACCAGCAGAGCCCAACACCTTCATCCGCCGCCAAGGGGGTTTTGTTCGGGGGCCGCCTGACCATCTGGCAGCCCAATACCCGAGGGGTAGAGAGGAATGCTTCGGTGAAACCATAGTAAAAACAGAATAGTAAGATAGCTTCATACAAATCGGCCGCCGCGCTGCCGCGCTGGTTTGAATGTACGCGTGAGTCGCCGGCGCCGTGTACGCACGCACTTTTCACGCACACAATCTCACGAGCGCGGCAAGCTCGGCGCGGATTCAGTACCATAGACTAATATATATTATAACTGGAGATAGACTGGCAACTGTCAATTTGATCAGATCTTAGCGTTGAGCGCCACCTGAATGCCACTCAAGGAACTAAACGAAATATTTTTTTTAGCTATCGCTACGTATTACATACGTAATTGTATTAAAAGTCAAATGTTCGTGATATTTCCCATGTAACGTTTTCCCAAAAGAAAAAAGTTATTACATGGGAAATATCACGAACATTTGACTTTTAATACTATTTCAAAGTTCACGAAGTATCATTTCGACTGATTTACATTAAGAAATTAAACACTTTACTAGAGAAAATAAATATGTTAATTCCTAATCTGAATCGGCCAAATCAGTTACAATGGGTTCAGATTAGAGGTCCTGCTGTATAGGTATATTTAGTTAGGAATAAATAATGCAAAAATATAATATCAAATGCATTTATTTAGCTATACATTAATTTTTAGACCAGTTTGTGTTTCTCTTTTTCTGCTCTTTCCTTTAATATATTGATTTCGAGCCTGTTGTATAATAGGATCCATTTGATCATGATCTGCTGTACCATACCATAATTATAAAAGCTCTTGCCAGTAAAATGAGCAGAACACTACACTTAGATATATGGTCCAAACTCCTTTAGGAGGGGCTATCTTAAATATGTCACAAACACTACACAAACAACACAGGTAATGCTGAAATAGGTATTCCTGAATATTATACGTAGTAACTGAAGCTCAACTCTACGTAAATACCAATAAAATACCAAGAATCACAAGAAAAAAGCATGTAAACACACAGCCGGCAAATTTTCTTGTGACAATGACATTACTGACATTTAGTTTAATTTATGGTTTGTTTTTAATTTATGTAACGGTTTCCATTGTTTGCCAACAAAAAATATTTGTGGTCATGCAAAATTGTTTCAAACTAGTAAAATAATATAATAATAATGGTAATAAAAGTAAGTTTTTTTTATAAATAAATTCTTATTAAACTTTGGATTTATCAAAGAAAATATAAATTTTGACAATTTGTGTAGAGTACCATGGCAACACTGACAAAAAAGTTACCTCGATTGGCAATTAGATGGCATTATTCACAAAAATAAAAGTTGTTCGACAGTTACCAGGGCATGTTCAGTACGGGATGCGCCGCGCGTCTGATCGAGCGCATTCATGTAGGTACTACACTGCTCGCCCGCTCGAATTGTTTATGTACATTCAGTTTTGTAATAAACGTTTTTAATATTATACATATATTATATATGTGTTAAACGACAGTAAATTAAACTTGTTACATGTTTCTCGCTATAAAGGGCATTTAGATAGTTATATAACGCTTAGCTAGTCAGTAGGTATTTGAAAAAAATATATGCAAGCTTAAATTCTGTAGTATTCAGCGCAATCACTTAAATAAAATGGCGAAAAAGCGCGCGCGCCGACAAAGCCGGCGCCGCGGTGTAAACACGTGACAACCCGTGCGTCAACGCAAGAGTAGGCAATTAACTCGCCGAGCGACCTTAGCTAGCTTACTATTCTGTTTTTACTATGGTGAAACTCTACCGTCCAACACATGGGTAGGTACATGAGGAGTACGGGTTGGTTTTTAGTCAGTAAGAGTCTGACAGTCCCCTTCGTCCTTTCCCCCCAGGGGGGAGGGAGTCTATGAGGATTTTCCAACCCGACACAAAAAAAGAAAAAAAAAGGTAACGATTTAAATACCTGCCACATAAAACATTAAATCTTACCCACCCGTATAAGACGTGGAGAGATATAAAAAATATTTATTAAACTTTGCTTCCACAATTCTCTCACAAGTACATACATAATAATTATCTGATGTAGGGGAGAGTGGGTACCTAACAGCGGATCACTTTTTTTTTTTTCAAACAGTGCAACGGAAAGTTTATGCCTGAATTATTAATCTCTGAAATTAAATCATAGTATTAGTAATTAATCTTTAAAGAAAGAGTCATTTCAAGGCTTTCAGTACATAAAGTTACAAGATACAACGACTTGATTAAAAAATGAGAAATGATCCAGTGTGCCCCGAGAATGGGTCACTTTGGATCATTGCATGGGTGACAGTGAATCGACTAAGAGTGCGCAAAGATAATCCATTATATCTTTTTTTTAAGGTTACACAGATACTCAATACCTTACTTCCATGCCATTTATCTGTTATTTTTATTTTATTCGTCATCGGTACTTCATAAATTAGCCGTCGAACGTTTGCAATAGTCAGTTCATAGAACAATTGACTCCACTTAAGAATTTAATCGACTATATTTTTTTTTTGGTCATCGGTAAATATTTTATTAACTGCACCATGATTAAAATGCATATTCTAAAGGGCCCAGTACACAATGGTCCATGATGGGCCACTGCAGGCCATCGCCCGCCATTGTGTGAACATGCATCACCATTACCGTATACAATGGCGATGGCCTGCAGTGGCCCATGATGGGCCACTGCAGGCCATCGCCACGATCACTTGGTGTTCACACAACGGCGCATGGCTCATTGCTGCCTGGCGAATCAGTTGCGATGGACGTGGAAGTAATTGCAGCCACGGCTTCTTAGCTTAATCTTGCGATTAATCTCAAAAAAATCGTTCTCTATTAGATAGCCCATTTATCGAGGGAGACTATCTAATAGACTATATAACATCACGCTATGAGCCACGAGAGCGGACAAAGACTTAAATAACGCGGGTGTAACCGCTTGCTCATCTAGTATATTTATACATATTATATACTGCCTCCGTGATCCAGAGCATAGCGTATGTTACTACTGATCGGAGGTCCCGGGTTCGATTCCTGGATGGGGCAAAAGCGTTACTGGGTTTTTCGAATACTCAGTAGCAGCCCGGAGTCTGGTGATGTGCCCGGTAACGGCAATAGGCTCGCCCTCTATTACGTAGGACCTAAAAATTCATGACGAAATGTGGGTGTAATATTTACACCTCTACCTACCCCTTCGGGGATACAGGCGTGAGACAATAAATAAAAATATATATATATTAGCTGTCGCCCGTGGCTCCGCCCGCGTGGATGTAAGTTATCGCGATAAAAACTATCCTGTGTCCTTCCTAGGGTCTTTGATTGATCGAATAATTAGTTATAAATATTGACATTTCAACAGAAAATCCTTGTCATACTGGACAACTACTGCTAAGCCTTCAAGTCTGTATGGAATAGTGCAGATGGATTTATATAGTTCATCATCAGATGTTTCAGATCTTCGATAAGTCAACAAAATTATTATTATTAATTAATAATGCTCATCAGACTGAACAAGTTTTGCTAAAAAGGCAAGCCTGTATGTTATAGTGTAGCTGGGCTCTTTAACCCTAGATTACTAACCTTCGTCGATTCAACTACGCGGGTTTGTTTAAATCGTGCGAACTTTTGCGCGCGCGATCGCACTGCTTCCACACTTTAGCTAATCTCAGTCGACCCGTTGCCCCCCCGACCCCCGACTGACGGTAGTGTTTTGAGTGGGGGGGCACCGTGAGCGCCGTTCCAGCAACCATGGCTCGTCGCATCGACGAAGGTTAGTATTAACGTAACATTTAAGGTGTTGTACTTTTTATATTTTAATATTTTAATTTAGTTTTATTTAAATTCATATGTCAACGAGCGTATCTCGCCAACAAGCTGTTGTAGCTTGGCGAGAGTAATGTCATTTTATATTTTTTACTATTAAAAAGAAATAAATAAATAAAAAATAAAAAATAAAATTTTGTCTTATTTAGTTGGTGAACTTTTGCGTTTTTTTTGTTTTGTTTATTTATTTTATTTGCAAAAATAATGCGACTAATGTACCTCCTACCTAAAATAGGAAAATATAAGCCTTGTGTCCCTCCGCAAAGCGAAGGATGACTAAAAGTAGTTGCACCCAGAGCAATAAATCGTTGTGCGGGGAGCACAAACTTGACTTTTGTCACAAATGTATAAATTGATAGATTTTTACCAAAATTTTTGTTTCATTACTTTATTTCATTCGTTATTTCTAATATTTGAAAATTATTTTTCACATTTACTTGAAAATAATACTTTAAAAAATCTTTTAAAATGTTACCATTGTTAATTTGCCATAAAACCTACGATCTCATTTATAAGGCAGATTTTTTAATAAATATGCCGTTTTATAATTATGTAAATTTTATAATTAATAAGAAAAATATAATAAATGTACAATAAATAAAAAAATATGCATGTTTAAATTAAAATAAAACCCATTTACCCTTTATTAAATACCTTAGTCGAAAGTACGAAGGTTAGTAATAAGTGTCGAAAAAAAAAATCAGTGATCTAGGGTTAAGTTCCACATGAGATGTTCGAGATCTTCAAATTTTAATCGCTTATCAAAAAATGCTCATCATGTGAAATGTTTTTTGCCACACCGCAATTGTTATGTCTTATAGTTACGCTGGGCTGTTGTGGTTCTGCATCAGATGTTCCACTTTCCAAAATAAATTTAAGCCTATATATCGCCTGACCTAATAGCAATATAATAAAAAAAAGTTTCATTCAAATCCATCCAGTAACTTCCGAGATTAGCGTGTACAAACAGACAGAATTATTTTTTTAGATTTTTGCTCCATTACTGATTCATAGCATAACTGTATAATTATTTTGTAAATATATTCAATATACAGTTTCTTTTACTGCCATCTATATACATAAAACAAAAAGTGCACTATCCCGGTCTGCGGTCGGTGACGAACTAAATAATGGGCCATTGTGTGAACACCACAGGCCACGCTACGTCACGATTCCTTTGAAGTATGCCCAAAAAACCGACAACATCCCGATTGCGCGCCACGATTGACAATTGCCCGCCACTGTATACCATCACCCCGTGTACACAATGGTCCATGATGGGCCACTGCAGGCCATCGCCGTACCCGTGTTCACACGGCTACACATCAAGTTAAACAAAACCAGTTTATCATGGTCTCGCTTTGTGTTATCTTTCCGCACATTAAACGATCAGTTTATACTGGTTTAGCATAGTTTGGTGTGTAGGCGTGTGTATACAATGGCGATGGCCTGCAGTGGCCCATCATGGACCATTGTGTACTGGAGCCTTAACCCAATTGCAGTGCATTTTCCCTAACAAAATAAATTACGAATGAATTTCAGTCCCGCGAGTGACAGCGGATTAGTAGTTCACTGTGACCCAAAACGAAATGATTCATTGTGACCCAATGGCGGTTATGGAATAAAAATATCATAGAAAAAACTACCTATCGCAAAGGAAAAATACGCAGTTTACATAAGACTTAGGATACCTAGGTATAACAAGCCTACGACACAATAAAAACATTAAGATTTCTTATTCACTCAGATATAAAACAAATTTCAAAACCATGTGAAAAATACTTTTGTTACTTACCTACTGAGTGGACTATAGCAGTAAGCAGCGCGACTTGTAGCTTTGACACCGCGTTGACGATTAGTACGTTAGGGAGAGGGATGGACAAGCGACAAGAAGAACTTTGATTGTGTTCCTAAGCGTAACACATACTGAGTTATAGTGAATTATCCACTGTACCCCGTGATCCACTGTTACCCAATCTCCCCTACATACATGTTTATGTGTTACTCTTGATTCTGCGGCTCGGGATACATACGCCCGTGTTTCTAAATTTCATCAGCATCGTTCGGTTGTCCTAATGCTAGCCCGGTTGCATCCAAGACTTACACTTACACGCATTGGAACTCAAGGTCCGCTTACTGGTCTAACCAGATATGACAGAATATCAACTTTTACACAGAGCGATTGCCGTCTGACCTCCGCAACCCGAAGGGATAGCCGATATTGCATGGTTTAGACACGGTAATAATATCTAAGCTTAGACCAGTATCAGTTTATTTGAGGGTACCTACTGACTCCCCGTAACGACTGTCAAAGATCTTCATGACAGTAACGTGCACTCCGATTCACGAGGCAAGCTCTAATAGACTATTTAATACGCACATAACTTCGAAAAATCAGTCAGCGGTGCGCGCTGTGGATTCGAATCCGATGCCCTGTGTGGCAGACCATTGGTATCTCCACATACTTTATTTTGGCTTATACTATTGTCATGTATTACTATTTATCAAACAGAGAAAACTAAAGGCCAGCGCCGACTGACGGCACGGCGTGGCACGGCGCTGCACGGCGTGTTTCGGTAGCCCGAAGGACGCTTCGGCATGCCGCGTCATACCGAGGCGTCCAACTGACTGGAATTTAGTATGAATAGCACTTCTTACTTAAGATGAAGAACGACAAATTAATACAAACTGATATGTCGAAGAGAAAACAATTCTGGATACATTATTTATGGAGAACAAGATTTACTAACGGTGAATTCAGGAACTTATTTACCTACTGATTACGTCGTGACGTCGCGCGTCGGTACCTACGTCGCAACGTGCCGCGACGTACCGCGACGCGCCGCGACGTCCCGTGGTATTCCACGACGTGTCACGGCGGGCCGCGGCACGATTGTATCAAAATAAAGTACTATGAATTCTAAACTCATTGAAATAAGAATAAAAATGACTTGATCAGTAATAAAATCCTTTGCCATGCCGCGACGTCAGTGCGCGCCGACCTTAGGGACCGGCGCACAAATGGCCGTGCGCAGTGCAAAGCGTTTTCACTGTCAAACTATTGCCTGCTGAATACTTAGTTTGGCCGTAAAAGGTGGATAAGAAAGTCAAGAATAAAAACGAACGGAATAACATTTATATATTTAATTAGATAAAAATATAAATACGTTGTCAGTACAACATAACAGCCACCCACACATTCTACCTTCATAGGTATTCATACATGTCATAAATAACTATTGGATACAGTAGTGTAGGGTATGCAATACTCCAATGAGAATTTTCAAGTATAAAGACTACTACACACCTCTGGCAATATCCGTTGGGTCGGCCGCCGACAGAATTCGCGGCAAGTCATCTAAACTCCACAGTCGTGATGTGATAGAGTATCAGACAACATGTGTGTAGATGCCTTTATAATAACATTAGGCAGGCATCACATCCACCAAAGCAACGAGTTACATTGTGCACTTTCATGTACTTACTCTTTCTACTTGCAGTCTATAGATAGCCTTCAAACGGACTTAGAACGCAAAAAAGTGAGACTAAGGCCCAGTTCACCGCCTCTGGATAGGCCTTAAGTTGCAGATAAATTTTAAATTAGAACTAAGTTTGCAAGATTTATTTGACATATTAATTTAATGGGAATTTATCAGACAACAGTGAAACTGTCCTGGATATTGATGTATTATACAAATCATAGATTATTACTGGCTTATTTACCAGATTTTGAAAAGCAGTCCACTAAATAATTATTGACCAGATGGTCAAATTCAACACGATTGTTCGGTATATTACTAAGTAAGGGCACATAAAGCCTATTGGGTATACCTACCGGGGTTTCTACTCTTAAACAGTGATTTTTATCAAGAAGAGTAACCATGTCCTTATATACTGGTTAATGTATTTAAACAACAGGGCCCTACATCTTAATATATTGGAAGTTTTAAAACTAATGAGGGTAGCTATGTGCGATCATAAGAGAAAATGATTAAACATGCTTATCATGATTTATCAGTACATAGTTGATCAGCAATTATTTGAATAGCCATCAATATATAACCAATACTTTATCATTGAAATAATAAATTCTTAAGCCAATAATCGCACATAGCTTGTCAAGGTACTATTTTGAGCTGCTCTTACACTTATGCTTAATTATGTAATTTCATTTGTGCAACACTAGTCTATTTTACGTGGGAAGGGTATGAATACAAAAGGTATTAATAATTTACTATACATAAAAATATTATTACTTATACATAACTTGAAATGAAATAAGATAAAATCAAACATAATATTTAGAGTTAAATTCTGGATAAATTTATTTTATAAATCAATTGTTATTAAAAAAGAAGGTTATATTCGAAATATTATTTATTACAATTATAAAATGGAATTAGTTAAAAGTACCCTCCCAAAGTGGTTATAAAAGTTCACATAGGATAACCGATAAACTATTTAAGGGGTAGCAGAAACTAATTTAAACCTTAGTAACCTTATATTTATAATATGATTGAAGGCTATTTATAACAGATATGTTTTGTTTATATAAAAATCGGTTTCCAAGTCATTCAAAAGGATAAAACAGATTTGTGTAGATGCTCTATCCATCTTTTTATCTTGTCTAGTGTAATAAAAATTCTAATAACGTTAATTACATTATAAAGGGAGTAATATTAATCATGTTATATCATCATCGTCATCCTAGCGCTGTCCCGGTTGCGTTCCAAAACCTACGCCTAGAAGCTCAGGGTCCGCTGATTAACCATGTTATATAAATATATCACTTATATTTATTGTACAGGTTGTCCAATTTTAAAACTAATTAAAGTTTGGAAGAACCATTAAAAGACAATAAATTAATTGCATGGTTGTATACCATATTATTATAACTATTAAATCTTCTGCCTATATTCTTACTCTCCAGTAAACAGTTAAACACAAAACAGTGTTTTGCATGTGAATCTAAGTATATCTAGATGTTAAAATATCCCTAATCAGAGCAGCTCAAACAAACTACCTACAATTTTATTGGATTGACTATGTATACTCATTGATTCATTTCCTCCTTCTTGTTCGCACTACTGTCCAGCCAGGTTCCACCTCATCTTCGTCCATAGGTTCAGGGTCCTGATGTCCGTTTGACGAGCAGGCTGCAGCACCATTTTCTTGACTGTCTTGGGCTTCGTCCTCTCCACTACTTGTTGAGTCGTCGTCTGGATTGCCATGGCACTGAAAATTGTGATCATTTGTTAGGTATAGTTTTCACACCACTAGAGACTGACAATCCTATATGGTGCTATTAGAAATTGCAGTTTGCGACTCTTAACACAGAAGAATGTCACAAAAGAACTGGTAATAAAGTAACTAATCAGATTGCAAAATTGGAACAGCTTTGGATATTACATTTTTAAATAGGAGCAGAGCAATGCAAAGAAGACAGATCACAATCCATACAAAATTACCCCACGTCCTATAACAAAGTGAAGTATCTCAAAAAAGAGATAAAAATGTAAAAAAAAATATGAATCATCTTTTTTTTTAGATATGTCACTTTGTTTTAGAATGTGGGGCAATTTTGATCCATCTTCTTTCATCAGAAAATCCCACCAACCCTAATGAGACTGATGACCAATGAGAATGGAAAATTTCGATTTTAGGTACACTGAGAATAATACTACGAGAGATTTAGTTGGTCATTTCTCTAAGCTTAGAAACTTTCAAGCCACAAACAAAATTTTAGCCCAAAATTCATAGTTCATTCATGTTTCCACAGAAATTAAAGAAAAGTATTTACTTACTTGTGGAGGCACAGACTCATGAATTGGTTGACTAAGCCACTTCTGGCATTTAGGCATCGCTTCAATTCTAGCCCGTAGCTCATCATGACGTCCCTCTTTAAGTAGGCCTAAGTATAGTATCAGCAGATTTGCTATTTCTGTAACACATACAAATAGGTAAATTTATTCAAACAATATTATTATGTGAACCATTAATAAATCTTCTTTTGTCAGTAAAATTTTGTGAGCTCTTCTCAAGTTATTATTAACCGTTTTTAAACTTCTTTTGCAAAAAATAATGATTTTAACAATTTCAGATGATGACTAAACATCAACTTAGTAGATATATAAAACATAACTATAGTGTTCACACAGTTAATCCTCACAGTAAAGTTAATAATACTGATGATGACTTTCTTTATTATATTTACTGAAGAAAATATGATTTATTTGCTTACCTATAAACAGCCCATTTGTTTGCCAGTCTAATTATGTAAATGGATCTAATATTACATGCACTTTTTATTCATCATAGTAACTAATGTTTGTTACCTTTTGGTGAATCATCATGGCACACCGTCTCAAATTCCTCGTCCATTAAATCCTCAATAACTTCTGTGAGTTCATCTCTGTCTACCACATTCTCTACACAAAACCGTGCTATGTAAACTGACATCAGCTGTGCAGTCTGCAAATAAAAATTAAAAGTTATATACATATAATTACCATCACAACCTTAATATCTATTATACATCTCATTGATAAATTATAGGGTGCATAGGGTTCCCACCAAGAACTTAGGGTCCCAAACCAACCTCACCTGCAAGTGGTGCACCTACCGATCAACAGACGAGGCTCTGGCAAACAAAATATCCCGATAAGCGGCAATAGACTCGCCACCTATTACGTGGGATCAAAACACTGGCGAAAAGTTGGCGTTTAATATGCCTCTGCCTACCCCTTCGGGGAAACAGGCGTGAGTCTATGTATGTATGTATGTATTGATAAATTAAACTAATATTATCATCATCATCATTGTCTGAGCATTATCCCAGTTGCAAACAAGACTTTCACTTTGGAGCCCAGGGTTGGCTTTCTAATCAGATTTCACAACTATTAGCTTAATCATAGAGGGACTGCTATCTGACCTGTGCAACCCAAAGGGTTAGTGACATTCCAGTGTACTGATACTCAAGCATATACAGCTATTCCTGAGTACTAGCACTTTTCAACAACTGTCAAAGATCGTCAAGACAGCATGGATTACTCTCTAGGGCACGGAGCAAGTGGGATGTAAGTTGCGGCCTAGAATTCGTTACTATGAAGTATAAATAAATAACTGAGGTAGCCACTTTATAAAACAGTAATTTTAAACAATTTATAAGAATATGTTACGCAAAATATAATTAATGTATTCTAGTCGTTGATTAGAGGGCTTTGTGAGGAGTACAGAACATATTATAAACTTTTATAAACTAAAGAGGTAAGTCATAAACATAACATTTTAGAAAATTTACCTTTTCTCCTCCCGGCGCTCCCATTCCATGTTCAACAGCCAGTTGTAACGCTGTCCAGTTATTGAGCACTAAGTCCACAATAGGTTTGAAATCGTCGTACAACATCTTGTATTTAATTATCTTTTATTTACTTAATTAGAATACGAAAACTAGAAGAGCGCACATTTTTATAACCTCTTCAAGTCCTACATTTGACAACTGTCGATAAAAATAATCGATTGGTGTTACACGACATTTTCGTTTTGAAATTGAAGACCAGTTAGACTTCGGGTAGGTTACTTTAGCGTTAAAAAGAATCGCTTTGGAAACTAGTACTTTAACGCGTTAAAACGTTGGCCACATCTATGTAGTGCTTAAATTAATGCGCTAATTGACGCTGTAGAACGCAGGTGTAGCAGGAGCATAAAACACTAAAAAGAAAATATGACTTGAATTCAAGGGCGTCGCAAGCCGATTGCCTAGGGGGGGGAGGCAGTTGTTATGGAAAATGTGAATATTAAAAATGGTAGGGTTTTTTTTCATCTGTAGGGGGTGCCGCTGAATGAAGGACCAAATTAATTATGAGTCGCATATGCGACTTTGTCCAAATTTAATCCATGTAAGCGTCAATCATTATACTCACTGGGAGGCGCACATGGACACTGCACCGCCTGTGCCTGGTCGTGAGTTTCAAGATGGCTGACACAATCCCTAATTTTAAATCTATCACAATACCGTGTTTGTATCATTGTACTACTATATTAAAAGATTTCAGACGCTTGCACCGCTTTGTACAATAGTAATACTATTGTACAAAGTGGTGCAAGCGTCTGAAATCTCTATACAGTGCCAGACAATTCACACCCGAAGACATAGTATTACAGTACCTACGTGTTTGTACTTACTGAACATTGCAATACAGTTGTTCCAAATTAAAGTTGTATCATTGTAAGTAACATTGGTCCCACCAATTTGATGATTCATTTTAATGCTGAATTGATCTTCTGGCTTCAGACTTTGTAGAAAGGCTTCTTCATAGCATAGAGAGGGAACGCATGCTGGCTCGAAGGTTTGCACGCCATTTTACGGAATAGGATGGCATCCCTTATGCGGCGGGTGCGCGTAAACTCCAACAGCTTAGTCAAAGTTGTGGCGATTAGGATAGATAGCCCTATTATGTGGCATTGGATGCCGAGTCATCGACCGTCATTTAACTATGAAAAGTAAAGTTAAGTATTTGTTGTACCTACTATGGACTTGGACTGTAATGTCTAAAAATAAAGTAGGTATATATTATTACTAGCTGACCCAGCGAACTCCATGTCGCCTTTTTAAGAGTTTTTATTTAATTCCCTTTTTCCCAAGCCCCTTTTCCAAAGTTACCATTGACTTAGCTCTTAATCTCTTATCATTTCAGAGTCTATAAATGATGAACAAACAAACATACATTTTTATATAATATTGGATTCCCCATTCCTTCAAATATCGGAGACGATACCCATATCGACTTTAAAAAAATCCCGTCCGCCATCTTTGATTTCCTATCCGCCATCTTTGATTTCCTATCCGCCATCTTTGATCACGAAATAGATGTTGTATTTGGTTTCTCCATCCCTTTAAATATCGGAGAGGATACCAATATTGTTTTTTTTTTAATTTCCCATCCGCCATCTTTGATCACGAAAAAGATGGTGATTTTTAATTCCCCGTTCCTTAAAATATCGGAGACGATACCCATATCGACTTTAAAAAAATCCCGTCCGCCATCTTTGATTTCCTATCCGCCATCTTTGATCGCGAAATAGGTGTTGTATTTGGATTCTCCATCCCTTAAATCATCAGAGACGATATCCATATTGATTTTTTAAATTGTTCCCATCTGCCATCTTTGATTTCCCATCCACCACCATCTTGAATCACGAAACAGATATTGTATTTGGATTCTCCGTCCCTTTTAACATCGCAGACGATACCAATATTGATTTTTTTTAAATTTACCCATCCGCCATCTTTGATTTCCCATCCGCCATCTTTGATCTCGAAATAGATGTTGTATTTCGATTCCCCACCCCGTAAAATATCGACGGCGATACCCTTATTGATTTTTTAAATTTTCTCATCCGCGATCTTTAATTTCCCGTCCGCCATCTTGGATCACTAAATAAATTTCATATTATATTAATAATACTACTACTGATTACAGCGTCCTGAAAATCTCGAAAACAATACCCATATAGATTGTATCCTATTCGTTTAGCCTTTTTTTGCCTTTGACCCAACCCTCCCCCTTCTCGTTTGACCATTTTATTATTTTTGTCTGGCCCCTAAAAGTTGTGGCGTAATTTTATATAGCCTATAGCCTTTCGGAATAATTGGGCTATCATAGGCAATAACAATTTTTTAAATCCGACTGCTAGTTCCAGAGATAAGCCGACATTATCTTTTAGCCTTTTGCCCGGCCCCAAAGGGTCAAAACGTTATGTTATATAGCCTATTGCCTTCTGGAATAACTGGCCTATCGTATACAAAAATATTTTTTCAGATCCGACCGGTAGTTCCTGAGATTAGCGCGTTCAAACAAACAATCAAACAAACTCTTCCGCTTTATTATATTAGTATAGATATGCGAACAATTTAATCAACGTGCACAATATGACATTATGTATGACGTGACAGCACTGACAGATATGCGATAGCACATGCCCAGCACTCAATTATCAGCGCATGCGTTCTAACTTCCAAGAGGTAAAATTGTGCCGTACAAACTTCTACCCTCCCTACAATCCCTCCCAGTTTAATTTTTACAACTTAAGGTAGGCTATGTCCGTTTCCATGGTCCAATATATGTATCTCTAAGTATATTAAAATTCAACAAAATTGGTTCAGCCGTTTTAGCATGGAAACGGAACATACATAAATACACAATTTCGAATTTATAATATTAAGTACCTAGGGATTATCAATGGGTTTCTTCTGACATGAAGCCCGCTGGGCGGCAGCACTGAGACTTCAGGTCCGGAAACCTGTCAAAACTGCCATCAAACAAAGAAGTATATAAATGCGCACGCCAATTTGAGCTTTATGTAGCGGTAATAAATTACAAATTGACTCTGCATTTTATTTAGAAAACGTTTGTATAGGAAATAGAAAAGGGCTGTTTTGAGGGTTTTCCCGGCAATTATTCGAATTTTTCTCAACTTTTAAACCTTCCCTAGACCTGCACGAACTTTTCAAAACCAAGATAAGATAAATCCGTTCAGCCGTTCTCGAGTTTTAGCGAGGCCAACGAACAGCAATTCATTTTATATATGAGGCGAATAGAATCAAAATTAGCTAAATCCGTGTAATGCTTTGTGTCATAAAACAAAAATATTAGTTATTTTAGATTTATTTTGGCAAAACCATGAAATAAATAGCTGTACTTGAAGGGTGCTTTAAATGCTACTATTGAATCACAACGATTCGAATAACCCATTGGTTAAACAGTATTTATTCACTAATGTTTAAATCACTTAGCTGCATTTGATTCTAAGTGGTGGATTTAGCTGACTTGGATAGTCACCGTACGGGATATAGATGCATTTGATTCCAGTAAAAAAAAATGACGTCACAGAACTAGGGATGTTATAACATTAATAATGGAAATACAGAAAAAATAATTATTTAAATCCTACTTAACATTTAATTTAACAATCAACTTATAATTTAATGTGGCGGTACATCACTAATCTGCACGTACTGGTCAATTTTTGCAGTATTTGCCTTCCAATTCGCCGGATGTCTACGACGTTTTCTGCTATTCCCCAATAATGCTTCTGTTACTGGCACTTCCATTATAGTTTTTATAGTACGTTTACCGCCTTTTTTAGAATCAAACTATTCAAGAAATTTTTAAATTACAATAAAAATCAGAGAGACTATGACAGCCGCTATAATGAAATTACGAAATGACAGGCTGTGATTGGTCAGTCGCGATTTACTATCTTTGATTATAACTAGATAACGTCCAACCTCTTTGACTAGATACTTTGTCATAGATTTACGCTCGTATTTAGCTGATTTTGATAGTAAATGACATCGTAAACATAATGAATTCCGTATAAAGATTCGAATGCCATTCATAGCTTAAAAATGAACCTAGTGCGGATTTAGCTGAATTTGATTCTATACCCCTCATATATTGATTATAGCCCAATTATGAGATCCATCTCACGCGCTCGTGTCGATTACGATATCAAGTGTCAGATACTTCGCAATGATTTAACAAATGCCTGAATAATATCGTTCAGCGATATTTATGTGAAGCACCCTAAACTAGAACTTCATAAAGCTTCCGACTCAGTTCCAAGAGGCTCTCTGAATGTATTACCTTTAGAGATTGGTGCGTAAGGCGCCGATTTGAGACTCTCCATAAGAGTGACGGTGACTATATTCCATTTGGTTAGGTACTTAACTAAAGGTAAACAATCTTGATGTGTCTTTTTTATCTAAAATGTGTTTAAAATCACAATGCTGCTAAAGATCAAGGTAAATACAACAATAATGATTACTAAATCAATTGAACCATTATTTTAAGCAGTAGTTTATTTTTTTAACATGTGATGATAAAAAGTCACATCAAGATTGTTTACCTTTAGTTAAGTACCTAACCAAATGGAGTATAGCTCTAAATAATAATTACTAAAGTTATGGGGCAGCCTAAAGTAAGTTAAATACTTAAATGTCACTTGCGTAATCAAAATAATACCTTACGTCTCACAAGATTGTATTTTACACTCGATTGTTCTCACCTCAATATCAGAATTAACAACTACTACACCGAAGAAACAAGAGTATAAAAGCAGGAAAGGATTATTTGATTTTGGGATAAAGTCAGGCTCACATGTTAAGACATAACGAACACAAAATTGGATTCATTTTTCTTTTCTGAACGAATCTATCGAATGATGATGGCGGTAAATTCTTCTTTCAACCGTCATCTGTCTAAAATTTTGTAAACAACATCACGTAGAGGTTAAACAATTTAATTTTTGAAAATAATGTGTGATTTATGTTTTCATTTATAAAAGCGGTTGAGCATTTTGTTGTATAAGATGACCGAGGACATTAAAGTTAATTTTATTATACCAAAAGAAAGTCGAGATGAAAATGAATGTTCGGAGGAGATGCAACTTGCTTTTTTAGTGAGTACCTTTTTTATTTACAATCAGCTCAGTTATAATAAACTACATTAGCACGATATTTATGAACAACACACGTCGTATCATTGTAAAATTGGAGTAATTCTGTTGAAAGCATTACTTACTGCCACGTAAGTTTTGCAGAGACTTTGTGGTGATACTTTGTCTCCGTTTATTTAATTTAAACTGAGGTATATTTGTTACCTTGTCTTTGTAGTTGACTTGTTTGTTTACTCTAGCTAACCAACGTGACGTTTAAATATTTTTATTTGAGAACTAAGCAGCTTCAAAGTCCCAAAGTGCTTAGTAAAATAATTTGTAGGAGTTCTCAGTGCGTGAGTGAGTAGCAATTAGATTCATTAAAGGTGTACTCTTACACCATATATATCTATTCTTTGGAATTTGCATCTATTTTTTTGGTGCTGTAAGTTTGATCATCATAAAGTGTAAAAATATATGGCCATGGTTGGTTATTGACATTGCTATGGATTTTGATGACTTCTTTATTATTGTAAAATTAACATACCTATACCCTAATTTTCTTTCAAAGAAGCAATGTTAGATTAATTTAAAACTAACAATATCTACAATAGTATGTATTTATTAGTATACAAGGAAAATGAACTGATTGATTGTTAGTTTACAGAGAAAATTGGTTAGTAAAGTGATTTTTCCTAAAATGTGAATTGTTTGTGTTGATAACTATGATTATTTTATTTCAGACTTGTGAACAGCACTCTGGAGGAGGTCTTCATGCAAAATGGGTGCATGAAACAGAGTGGACCCAGTTTGAGGGACTCACAAAGAGAGATGTGTTTGTTCTGTCTGAGTTTGACGGGCCCTTGTATGAGAAGTTGCATGCTACTAAGTGCTTGTAAGTTATTTTTTTTAAGTATAGACTTTTATTGGGCAGATTGGGTAGGCCAAACAGTGGTTTTAAGTGTCAATGACCATAGGGCAAAATTAAATCTTGATTGTTTCTTGCAAGGCTTATTATGCCTATAGAAAGTACTAATTATTGTTTTGCTTAGGCAAGCAAGTTCTAAGTCTATAAAATTGCAAAGAATTTCATAGACATTATCAAACTTAAACTAAGACAGATAAAAAATGTTAGGTATTTCATTCATCAACTTCTTTGATGATATAAATAGACTTCCTGTACTGTGGCAGAGTGGTATGAGTGGCTGCCTCGCCACTTGACTCTGCACCAAAGTTTTGGGTTTGAACCCCACACAAAACACTTAGTGTGATTCATAAATTGTTGTTTCGAGTCTGGGTGTTCTTTGTGCCCATTAGTTGTATGTTTGTAAATTCCCCTGGAACAGAGGATCAAGTTCTAGGGTGGGCAATGTCTATAAAAATAAAGAGGTGATGGTAGAAAATAAAAATGTATGTAATTACTATATTCTATTTAAAGAAACTAAAAACTATGTTCTCTTCTCCTCTTCAGATTAGTGGGTCCCAGATGTCTATCATGTTGCCTCACAGAAGGAACTCCTATCCCATCAGGCCCAGAGCCTGTCTTCACAATAGCCATGAGAGGCCTAGTGGTCACAGCCAGTGGTTTATCCAAACAACAGAAGGTATATAGCCATGATGTTATTCTTATTGGACAACCAAACAAAGATTGATCCATACAAAACATAACATAACATAACTTCACGCCTTTTATCCCCGAAGGGGTAGGCAGAGGTGTATTACACACCCACACTTCGCCAGTTATGTTTCGGTCCCAATGTAATAGGGGGCAGGCCTATTGCCATCTACCGGGCACATTGTTAAGCGAGCAATAATTTTTTTTATACACACATAACTTCGAAAAGTCAGAGGTGTGTTGCCCAGGATAACTGGGGATCGAACCCGAGACTATCCTCTGCATTAGGAATAAAATCAGTGTGGTGAGGGACTTAACACAATACAGTAAGGCCTCCCACACACTAATTATGAGCACTCCTCACATTAATCATGAGCATTCCTCTCGAGCATACGCTCGGCGTCCGTTCGGAGTGCGCCCGGTGTTCACACTACAGATTGAAAGCTGAGCGCACGCTGGGCGTACGATCGATGAACGCTGACGCCCGATGTGAGGTCGACCTAATATTTATATGTATTATTTACAGGAGAATATAAAGAAAAAGGTTCATTGGATGGGAGGTATTTACAGTACAGTGCTGACGGATGATACTACTCATCTGGTGTCTGACACAGTCCTCTCTGATAAATATATTGTAAGTATCAGTGAAAATTTTTCATATTCTATTCTATGTTTGGGTGAGCAGAGGTAGCTCACTGCTCAGCCCCCTTAGCCAAATGGCATTCGATTAACGATATCGCTAATCGCTAAGTGCAAAAATGTATGGAACTGACATAAGCCTTCGTTATATCACGTGGTCCATGAAGAAGGAATTCCTTACGTTGCCATGGCAACCAAGTGTTAGCCAAAGTAGATATCATAGCGAATGCCGTTTGGCTAGGGCCTCTGGATACAAATAGACAGCTGGGCAGCAGGCTTCAATAGTGCTCACTATAAACTTTCACTTTATGTTTCCGCCTTGGTGTGCATGTTAAAGCTATTGTTACCCTCATATTATCTGAGACTGGTCTGGAGAGCAGAAGGCAATTTTTATGCAGAAAAGCTACTATTGTGCTAAATCTGGTTACACTAGAATGACGAAAGCCTTAAGTCTATTCTGGGTAATGCTAAGATGGCAATGATCCCATTATGAAGGATCTCTCTGTTAAGTTATGGTTATGAAAAAAATAATTTAAATATATAATAATATGATATTATTTTTTAACGTTATTGTATAATATTCTTTCAGAAATCAGTAGAAAAAGGCATACCAGTGATGTCAATTACATGGATAGAAGCAGTATGGGAGGCGTCACTCCGTCTAAACGTGAGTGGCGCCTCAGCAGACTTTCTTTCACACCGGTTGCCTCCGTTCACGAACCTACAAGTGACCACGTCAGGCATAACTAAGAAGGAGAAACAGATGATCATGAAACTGGTCAATGAGCATGGTGGGACGTTTTCTGGAGCTTTCCAGAGTGAGACTACGGATGTTGTTGTGTTGACTAAGTAAGTTGATACTTATAAAGTTGCTTAAATAGCTTCTGAGCCACAATGTTTATGTAGCCTGATTCTTTAAGCTTTAAAACCGCTATATGTACCGACGTTATAGAATATTATTTATTGCGACTATGCATTTCATCCGTACACATTTTACTTACTTTAAGTACATAAGTATATTTATCTGTTGTGATACTAGGCCTATATTACAAGTTCTGCTTAGTTTTGGACTTGATGGTGTTGTGTGTATGTGGTATATGTATGAAGTAAAAACTAAATGCAAAATAGTTAAAAAATTTAGATCTGACATGAAACATTTTTTGAAACAATCAATATTTAATCACAAAAACTTAAAGTGGATAAATAGGAATTAACTATAAACACTTTCAGGGAAGGTATAGGCAGCGAGAAATACAAAGCGGCCCTGGAATACGGCAAGGCGGTGGTTTTGCCCTCATGGGTTAAAGACTCCGCAGCTAAAGGCATAGCATTACCGCTGGCCAAGTACAGGGTTACTGGGGCGTCGACGTCGTCGCCTCTCGCTGAGTCCAGACTGCCTGATATGAGTGAGTGACTTATTATATTGTTTGGTTAAAGACTCCGCAGCTAAGGGCATAGCATTACCACAGTCAAATAATGCATACAGTCGTTCAACGAACTCGTCTAGACGGGTCAATCGTGCGGGGGACAAGAGGTGAGACGCGGGAAGAGCGGTACCTACTTACGTAAGTCGCCTTAGTTCCTAACTAGGTACATGTTTTTGGGGGCTGGTGCGTGCTTGTTTTTTGTTCGTTACTTATTTATTTGCTTATGAATATTAATTAAGATGGTGCATACGACTTGTGCTGTGAGACATTGCAATTATTCATGCTGCTTAAAGATTAAAAAAATAAGGATTTCAAAAATCTGCAATTTCATCAATTTACTTACACCAAAAATGAAAATTTCATTAATTATAATTATTTATATTATTTTAAAATGTATGTACCTATAACCACATAAAATAATGTACACGTACCTACTAATCTACTAACTTTTTACAATATCTCATGTCTGGCCAAATCACAGAATAAAGTAGTAATTACTGTACGTAAACAACATGGCAGACGTAAGAAAATAAGCGTTGTAAGGTAATATTCGATTCAAGCGTGATTTTAATTTCATACAATAAGTACCTACGACCTTCGTATTAGGTAAGTACCTATCAAATATTAATATGTATCTTGGTAACGGCGCGTCCTAGCTAAAAAATAACCATATTTTTGGCCCCCTTCTATAAACTCCACATATGCTCTCAGTAATCTCATAGCCCGGTCACCCATCCATAAAATGACCGTGATGTCTATTGCTTTACCTTAACGTAGTTTGCTCGAAAATAGATCTGCAAAATACTTCATATCGATAACATAGGCTCTGCAGGCTGATCCCATGGTTGCCCATGCATTAAACAACCGCTATGTCAATAGCTTTATTTTAACTTGGTTTGTACGATAACGACCTGAAAAATGCTTCATATCCTTATCCGCCTCTCACGACACTTGCGGGATGAAATAGGTGCTGACTGACACTTTATGCAAAGCTGTCACCGCTCGAAAAAATGCAAACTGTTTTATAATAATAGGGTTGTTTCCGACTAGTCAAATCACACGTACTTTTAATGAAATGCCAAAAACGACCTTTGCTACGGCGTTTGTATGAAATAAGACCTAGTGACGTCATAGTTTTTTTGCTGTCAAATAGTATACTTATTATCAATAAATTGTCGATAAAAAATGTTAAATAAAGTTTTAACATTAAGTGATGAATGAAACTACTATTAATTTGACATACTTCACTAGATAAAAATACTTGTATAATTTATTTCACTTGCATGAAATTTCCCTTTTATTTATCGTTAATTATTGTAATATAGAGCCGTGTGGTTGACGGCATAGAATACAAGTGTCACCACCCCCTATCTTCCCGTGGGTGTCGTAAGAGGCGACTAAGGGATAACACGATGCAAATACCATCTTTGCGTATAGACGGAAAACTCGACATCAAACCCTATACGACTGCCTCGTTGGTCTCGCGGCATAAATGTGCGCGTGGGATCGGGAGGTCCCGGGTTCGATTCCTGGGTCGGGCAGTGTTATTGGGTTTTTCTGACACGAAATTCTTAGTAGCAGCACGGAGTCTGGAAATGTGCCCGGTACGGCAATAGGCTCGCCCCTTATTACGTGGGACTAAAGTATATCTGGCGAAGAGTGGGTGTAGGAATACACCTCTCCCTACCCCTTCGAGGATAAAAGGCGTGACGATATGTATGTATGTATGTATTGTAATATAATAAATAAGTGGTTTACACTATAATATTCATGTAGCGTAGCAATTGTAATATTTTTCAAAAATAAATAGACGGTGTTTGAATAAGTAGGTATTGTTTAAATGTGGCAGCCCTAGCCTCCTTACCCTTGTCTAGACGTTGTTGGCTTTTTCTACGAGATCAAAGGCGTCAAACTACTGTATGTCTTTATACTGTGGCATTACCGCTGGCCAAGTACTGGGTCACTGGGGCGTCGACGTCGTCGCCTCTTGCTGAGTCCAGACTGCCAGATATGAGTGAGTTACATGGTTAACATGTTATTTTGTTGAATAGGCGAAAGATAATATGAGTAAATCTGATATTTAACATATTATTTTATTGAAATGACGCAGGGCATCGTATCGTTGAAGACCTCATTTCTTGTATTTTTTTCTTTAATAGGCAATAGACGCAGGGTATTGAATCGTTGGAGTCTTGTAAGAATAACACACAGATAGTTTGAAGGTGTGTTCTTGGCCCTCTTCGACCAAAAAATTTTGCCTTACATGCTGTGTTGTTCCCTCCATTTCCTCACTGTAAACAGTTAAATATAAATCTTTACTGATCGTTGTTTTCTGCGTAATACACTTCTAACTGTATCAAACACCGTCCCCATCCCACGTTTTTATCATACAAAAAGCACGCATTGCTAAGCCTATTAGGAATATCTACATATTCATAACAATGAATTTTTGAAAGACTGTACTCAAAAATTTTCTCAAAAATTTTCGTTTTGTCAGTGTATAATTTTATTTACACACCATAAAGCACTGTATAAACTTCGAACTATATTTAGTTCACAGTTTATAAAAAGGTCTAATAACATTAATTTTTCTTGTATTTCAGGCCTTAACTTCTCAAGGATAACTAATCTAAGACCGCCGAGCAATTTTGTCGACGAAACAAGATCGGCTGATGTATCAGTAATGTCGGGACGAGTGAAGGTAAAGTATTTTCAATTCGTTTTAGAAATTAATCATTGATATAACTTTAAGCTACTCCGACCTAGGATTTTTTGTAGAACACCATGGTGGTTTTAGTGAGTAGGCCTAGCGTCTTTAGGCTCTAACATATTTTCTCCATCTCCCCCAACCTCAATTTATAGAGCTCAATTGCTATATTTTTATGCAGCTATCGATAAACTTTTTTTATGTTGCAGCTCACACAGGACACAAAAAAGAATGACACATCTATGGACAAGGAAGTGTTGACAGCATTTGAAAATTTGGACATGAGTCTCATCAAGAAGGCTGGTCCTATTTTTGATGGATTCTGTGTAAGTAATAGTAATAATAATTATATGGTAGATGGAATTCAAAGTGAAGTCGAGTGTCTGTTTTTTCGAATACTAAACTGAATTCCGTGGCAAAGGCACTAGGGTGCCGTCACATTTATTGTGATACGTGCAATCTTATAATGTGTCTCACTCAACATTTTGTTTTTTTTTTCTTTCCGAACTGAATGAGAACTTGACTGCCCCTTCCTAGTCATACCGCAAACACGCGCATCTCACACAATCTAGATCGAACCTAGTTGTTGCTAGTGCGCCATCTGTTATTAAGTGGATGTTGTTGCAGTTTCCTTTATTGATTAATAAGTAACGGCGCCGGTGGCACGTAACAATATTATGATTATTCACGCTGATCCGGCTCGAAGGACCAAATGTAAAGAACCTAACGGAGGTTTATAAATGACTAGATGAGCCCGCGGTTACAACCAAATAACACGTATTTAGGGCTACTGCGTGTTATTTAGGGTGACGAAAAGACTTGATGTATTTTCCTATATCCTGCCCACCCGAGCTGTATTCTTTTGCAAGCCTCCTTCTCGAAGTTGTTTCTACCCAACTGCAAGGTTTGCCCAAGTTAGACGAACGGAAGCATGGGAGCAAAAATCCATCTTGGAGTTCCCAGCCACCCTCAGCTGCCCGTGGTGCAAGCTACTGATCAGCGAACGAGGCTCTGGCGACCGACTAATGGCGGTATAACTATTACAAATAGGCGTAGCTAAATATAGCAGATCGGTGACGGGCAGCAGCGTCACCGCTGCGAGAAGCTACGCCCTACGATCACCAACACGCATTCCCAGCTTGCTGATTACGGGCGTAACTTCTTTGGCACCGACAGCTACGTAACGGAGTTCCCGGTCGCCCCGCTATTCCTGGCCAAGACGGCGGACATGGTAACGGCGGGGCAAACGGTGCGAAGAATCCCCGGTTTACGGTAGGCCGCCATCACCGACTGACCATTGCGACGTATAACGGACGCACGCTACAGCTCGACGAACATCTGGCACAATTGGAAAAGGAACCGAGGTGCATAAAATGGCATGTTTTGGGACTATGCGAAGTCGAAGAGACCAGCCATCTCATGGCGGCGTTGGGTACTTGGTCCATAGGGTCCTCTCTGACAACATTTTAGAAGTCTCCAGTGTGTTGACAATGGTGGCACACCTTGTGATCAAACTCATCAAGAGGTATACCTTCAAGGTTATCCAAGTATATGCACCGACTAGACGTACTCGGTTGATGAAGTGGAGGAAATGTATGAAGACATTTCCAGGGCCTTACACCACACCCAAAAAGCCCATTTCAGTGTTGTCATGTGGGACTTCAACGCCAAAGTGGGAGTACATACTTGCGGCGAATCGGTAGACAATCTTAGAGAAGGAGGGGCTGTTCTTAATGAACTCGTTCTTTAAGAAGCTCAAGAAGTACCTTGAAAGATATTGCATCATACCACAAAGACAGTCAGGGTTTCGTCAAGGTCACAGTAAAACCACCGCCCTCTTAGATGTGGTTGATGATATTCTGGATGCTAGGGATAAGGGTATGGGTACCCTGCTTACCCTGCTTGATTTTTCGCGTGCCTTCGAAACAATTAATATTTCTCTCCTTCTTTCCAAACTTTCTTACTATGGATGTGACCCGCCAACAGTAAAATGGTTTCACAGTTATCTAATTGACAGATTTCAATTCGTCCAACTGGATAATGCCAGCAATGGTAACAAGACGACTTCTCCTTGCCGTCAGGTGACCCGGGGTGTCCCTCAGGATCAGTCCTCGGCCCTCTACTCTTCTTATTGTACAGCGCAGATGTTACCAGCCATATACATAATACCCAGTTTCATATGTATGCCGATGATCTCCAATTATATATATAATTTCTGCCCAACAACTGCAGTGAATCTGTAAATAAAATGAATGCAGATTTAGACAGGATATCTGACTGGGCTAGAAAAAATTCACTTGTACTTAATCCTACTAAATCAAAATTTTTAATTCTAGGCTCAAAGGATTGCATCAAAAAGATAAAAGATCTAAATCCTACACTAATGGTTGATAACTGTCCCATACAGCAAGTCAGTGAGGCTCGGAACCTAGGTTTGGTCATGGATGGGGAACTGCATTTTGAGACGCATGTACTAGAGGCAGTCAAAACTGTTTTTACCGTCTCAAGCTGCTCTACCGAATTCGCCAATACCTGGGTACTGAATTGCGGATATTGCTGTGTGAGACACTTATACTATCTAAACTTAATTATGCCGATACAGTGTTTGGTCCGTGTATATTGAAAAGAACGGAGAAGTTGATCCAGAGGGTTCAGAATGCATGTGCTCGATTCTGCTACAACATCCCACCTCGTGCACATGTCACTCCTTTCCTTAACAGTGGCAATCTTATGAAGATGACTGCCCGCAGGCAACTTCATCTGGCAACTTTACTCTTTGGCATAGTTCTACACAAAAGACCTGAATATTTGTATAAAAAATTTACGTGGTCTCGCAATGTTCATCAGTATAGTACACGAGCGGCTTCTTACATTATGGTCACAGCGATTCATAGAACTCATGCGTTCGAAGGAAGTTTTCGTTACTCATCCTCGAATTGTTGGAATAATCTTCCACCCCCTATGCGTAATCTGAAAACATTGCATACATTTAGAAATAAGTTTAGGTTATTTTTGATCAACAAACAAAAATCATTGCTGTAATTTAACATACCTTTAAGACGGCTAGTTCGGGCATATTTGCTTACGTGTATAACCTTATTGTACTTAATAATTATAATGCATAGATATTAGAAATTAATATAATTGCTGTGGTATTTTGGTGTATAGTATGTATTATTTTTGCTATTAGCGCGTACGCAACGCAATTATGACATTTGGACAGCGTAGACGCTTTCTTGACTGCCATGACAGATGGAACTCCTTGCGATCACGTGACACCCACGAGTTGCGTTCGGAAACACGAACGGTTTTTGTTTTTTTTTTAACATAATATCATATTATTTCTATAAATATTTATATTAAGTATGCGTGTATATATATATGTATATATATTGACGTAGTTTATATATTAATTACTAAGACTGCTATATATTTCTATTGTTCTTTATCATATATTGAATATATATATATGTGTGTATTATTTATGTGTATTTATCTATTTACTCGGCCTGCGAGAATACCAGCGTTGTAGTTTATACTGCAACAATAGCTGACGCAGCGCCTTATTTGTCCTCCACGTAACGCCACCATTAATAATGTACCTACTTATATCTCTAGATTTTTTAAGTGTTTCTTAAGTTTGTGTGGAGGTACAAATAAAACATTTTCATTTTCAATAAACATTTTCATAAGAAGCAGCCTCAACGGAAGTGGACGTGGCGGAGCCCCGATACTATGACAAAAAATGAGATAGGCTTCATTATGGTAGACAAGAGGCGAATATTCGAGAGATGTCTCCGTGATCACTAGGTTCAACACCGGAAGTGATCACCGACTTGTACGAGGCACTCTAAATATCGATTATAAACTTGAACGCGTTGGCCTTATGAAGTCTATGCTCCGGCCAAATTTCCTCCAATCCATGATTGGGTCTGAAACTTTCCAGCTAAAACTGACAAACCGGTTCGCTGCCTTGGAAACTACAAAAGACGCTGATACAGACCAGGAACTCGATCAAGTGGTGGAAATCCTGCGGGATGAAGGGACCACACTTTAAGATGCATCACACCGGGAGGAGTTCTCAACTTTCGCGAGAGTCTCTGCTAGCTGCAAAGACGTTAGAAGTGAGAGGTACTCGCCGTTTATGTTAATACCGCGTCCTTTTCAGTGCAGCGTCTTGAACCAATTCTCCATTGCATTTGTGAACAAATTGGGGGAGTTAACATCACCTTGTCTCAGATCTCGATGCAGGTGGATAGGTTCAGACTGTTGGTTCTGTACTTGGATGGTCATATCGCGGCGACGTATAGACCGTTCAGCATTTAGACATATCGCAAATCGACTTGGCACCGTTGTAGGCATTCCAAAAGAGACCAGGTTTCAATGGAGTCAAAGACCTTCTCATTGCCCACAAACACTAAGCACAAAGGCTGATTATACCATACTGTGTACTATGGTGCAGTATCCTCCTTGAAAACCGGCCGGATTTGGCGGCTGGAACTCGTTAAGTCTATGTGGGAGACGGTTCGTAATGACCCTTGATAACTGCTTATAATAATGGCTCAAGAGCGGGGTAGGTCGATGGTCTTCAAAAGAGTTTTGTCTCCCTTTTTGAAGAATTAAACGACAATGCTCTTGCTTCACGCCCTTGGAGTTCTCTCCCAGAAGAAGACAGAATTAAATATGCGATTGGAACTGCACAAGCATAGGCTTCCCAGCTGGCTTCAGTAGCTTCGTCGTAACTCCATCTGCCGCGGCGGCTTATCCATTTTTAGGCTTCCTCAGAGGCACCACGATTTTGTCCTGGCAGATATCTGGCAACTCTTCCGTGAAGTGGAAAGTTAAAGTGGCTCTGGGATTGTCAGAGTCGGGTTGCGGATGGGACGCTTCCCAGATGTAGAGGTTGCTGTAGAAGCCATGATCTTCTGCAAAAATCTCGGACCTGGAAATGACGACCTTCCCGTCTGACGGGGTCAACGTCGTCACATGTCTTCGACCTAAATGCTGGGTAAAGACCCTCGATACCCGATTTCGCTCGATTGCTTCTTGTATAGAGCGTGTATTCGAGCTACGCCGATCGCGTCTCAGTACCTTGAAGATCCTTTTATTTAGATCTGACGAAGTGAGCGTTGGGTTATCGGTCGCGTCTGTATTAGCTGCAGAGATTCTCGCGAAAGTTGAGACATCCTGCCGGTGTGATGCGTCTTCTAAGAGTTTTGTCTCTCATTCTGTAGAATTGCAACCACTTGATCGAGTGCCTGGTCCGTATTCAGCTTCAATTTTGGTTTCAAATTTCGTTTTGCATTTTCGGTGTCGTGTTCGTAATTGGACTTGGAAGGATAATTTTGAAAAAGTTAAGATCCCACTTGCGATATATTTTTGGATTGAAGATCGTCAGTTCTATACGATGTCCTTATTTCATAAAATCGCACTGTATGTAGTTCCTCAAACTGGCAGGTCGTAAGACTCGTAAGCAATAAACCGCCGATCAGTACGTAGTAGGTATGTGATTGTTTGTCATCAGATCTGGGTAACCGGTTTGGAAGGCATATCCCGCGACCGCGCGACCGCATGCGTGTCGCGCTGTGGCGGCGTGCGGTACGACGCGGCGCACGCGCGCGTCACACACGCCGTCGCCGGGAACACCGCCGCCGCCGCCGCTGTCGCCAGGGAGCTGCCGCAGGTGCCGGCGCTGTCGCCGCTGTGGCTCGTGCGGAGCGTGGAGGCGGGCAGGGCTCTAGAGGAAGCGCAGGTAAATTAATGAATCATCATCACAATTTTGTTATATGAATATTTAACAAAATTTGACGACCGGTTAGCGCAGCGGGAGTGTAAGCGACTGCTACGCCGAAGGTCGCGGGTTCGATTCCCGCTCAAGCCAAAAATTTGTGTGCATGAACATTGATGTTTGTCTTGGTCTGGGTGTTTCTATGTATAATATGTATTTACAGAAAAAAAAGTATATATGTATGTTTATCCATTATCTAGTACCCATAACACAAGCTCTGCTTAGCTTGGGACCAGATGGTGATGTGTGTATGTGGTAGAATATTATTATTATTTTTATTTAAATTATAATTTAAGAATTCAGGTCGATTTCTATCATTATAATTCACACAAGAATATCTTTCCCAGTTTCTAATAGACATGAAACCCAGAACGCCTCCCAAATCGAGCGCCCGGAAGCTCAAGATGGAGGTCGCGTCACCGATGAGCAAGCGCAACTTGGCACTGTTACGAGTAGCACCGCTAGACTTGCCGCCTCCCACTCCTCAGAGGGCCGTTCCTGAACCGCAAGATGAACTTGTCAACCATTACTTGAGCCGTGAGTACTTCTGCTTTATTTTATGAGTGTGTGGCCAAATCTGGTGTGGGAGTTTTCAGATCGCCCGAAATGCTTAACCTACCTATTCTTATCCTGATACAACCGGGACTGCCTCCGTGGTCCAGTGGATAGCATATGCGACTGCTGATCGGAGGTCCGGGGTTCGATTCCCGGGTCGGGCAAAAGTGCTACTGGGTTTTTCCGAATACTCAGTAGCAGCCCGGAGTCTGGTGATGTGCCCGGTAACGGCAATAGGCTCGCCCCCTATTACTTGAGACATAAAAAAATAATCATGGCGAAATGTGGATGTAATATTTACACCTCTGCCTACCCCTTCGGGGATACAGGCGTGAGCCTATAAATAAAAAATAAAAACAACCGGGGCTGTCAGCTTTTTGTGCTCTCGGAATACGGTTCTGGTCCGGTGTCACATGTCGCTGTGGTCATGATTTCCAACAGAGCAGCACACATGACACAACAGCGCCTATTCCTAATCTAACACAAAAATAGATTTTAAATATCCAGTAGTTACAAAGATTATCAAGTTCATCCAAATAAACAAACCATCTCTTCTGCATATTATTCGTTAAGATTTCTTTCAATAGTTATTATTAGTTATTATAATTACACCATGTTATTCACCAGAGAACATGCCAGAACCGGAGAGAGAGAAAAGTCCGCCGCCAGCGGCTCCTCTTGAAGTAACAGTTAGACAAGAGGCGCCGGACGTCACTGAGGATATCACTGAAGATCCTACGGAGGAGATCGAGCAGATATTTAGAGGTATGAATAAAAATGTAGACACAACTATGGTTCATTTCGAGTGAATCCAAAACATTTTGAAGATATTTGGTTAAATCTAAAAAATCATACAACATACATTTGCGGGTCTAAATCGCGTACAATTAACTTATTTAAGGTATAAATAGGTAGTATTCATGTCAGTACCGACATTGCGAACTTAAATAAAGACCAAGTGAGGATAGGTGCCGAAACCCGCATTTCCACAGGACGGCGCTGAGCTCTCATCAGTCTCTCCGCGACCACGCTTGGTGCAAGGAGAGCGAAACGTCGGAAACCAATATGTATTTATACCTTAAATAAATTAATTGTACGCGATTAAGATCCGCTAATTTATTTTGTATGATGTATACAAATCGCTAAAGTTTAAAATCGATTAAAGCTCAAAAAATCTTCAAATCCGTTACACGCCAAAATAGCGCAAATTTGATGCATCGACAGACTTTCTTTGGTGGCCGGGTGTCATGTTCATACAGCGCGCACACCATGGTTCACGTTACACCGCGTGTACCGTGTCCGGGGTACGGTCAGACATTCTTAGTATTATTCTCTATGGACCAATTCATGTTAGGCCGTGTCCTGGCCGTTCCCCGGATGGTACCCGGCATGGTGTAGCATAGCGCCGTCGGCGAACGACGTTCATTTGGTGCGTCGTGTCAATATCTCTTTTGAGCTATTTGCTGTGTCTTCTGGCTATTATTTTATGGGGGTTTGAGTAGTGTGTTGTGTTTTCAGGTGTAAAGATCGAAGTGCAAGGCTTAGACGAGGAGGCTATCTGCGAGATAGGCGCGGAGGTGTCGGCGGCGGGCGGGCGGCTGGCGGCGGCGCCGGCACACGCCACACACGCGCTCGTGCCGCTAGACTTCGATACTAGGGAGCTGCTCACCGCTAGTGCAGAGCCTGTCACTGTGTTCTGGGTGGTAGGTTATACCTAGTTGTAGTTACATCTAGCTAGGTACAAGCTCTAGACGAGGAGGCTATCTGCGAGATAGGCGCGGAGGTGTCGGCGGCGGGCGGGCGGCTGGCGGCGGCGCCGGCACACGCCACACACGCGCTCGTGCCGCTAGACTTCGATACTAGGGAGCTGCTCACCGCTAGTGCAGAGCCTGTCACTGTGTTCTGGGTGGTAGGTTATACCTAGTTGTAGTTACATCTAGCTAGGTACAAGCTCTAGACGAGGAGGCTATCTGCGAGATAGGCGCGGAGGTGTCGGCGGCGGGCGGGCGGCTGGCGGCGGCGCCGGCACACGCCACACACGCGCTCGTGCCGCTAGACTTCGATACTAGGGAGCTGCTCACCGCTAGTGCAGAGCCTGTCACTGTGTTCTGGGTGGTAGGTTATACCTAGTTGTAGTTACATCTAGCTAGGTACAAGCTCTAGACGAGGAGGCTATCTGCGAGATAGGCGCGGAGGTGTCGGCGGCGGGCGGGCGGCTGGCGGCGGCGCCGGCACACGCCACACACGCGCTCGTGCCGCTAGACTTCGATACTAGGGAGCTGCTCACCGCTAGTGCAGAGCCTGTCACTGTGTTCTGGGTGGTAGGTTATACCTAGTTGTAGTTACATCTAGCTAGGTACAAGCTCTAGACGAGGAGGCTATCTGCGAGATAGGCGCGGAGGTGTCGGCGGCGGGCGGGCGGCTGGCGGCGGCGCCGGCACACGCCACACACGCGCTCGTGCCGCTAGACTTCGATACTAGGGAGCTGCTCACCGCTAGTGCAGAGCCTGTCACTGTGTTCTGGGTGGTAGGTTATACCTAGTTGTAGTTACATCTAGCTAGGTACAAGCTCTAGACGAGGAGGCTATCTGCGAGATAGGCGCGGAGGTGTCGGCGGCGGGCGGGCGGCTGGCGGCGGCGCCGGCACACGCCACACACGCGCTCGTGCCGCTAGACTTCGATACTAGGGAGCTGCTCACCGCTAGTGCAGAGCCTGTCACTGTGTTCTGGGTGGTAGGTTATACCTAGTTGTAGTTACATCTAGCTAGGTACAAGCTCTAGACGAGGAGGCTATCTGCGAGATAGGCGCGGAGGTGTCGGCGGCGGGCGGGCGGCTGGCGGCGGCGCCGGCACACGCCACACACGCGCTCGTGCCGCTAGACTTCGATACTAGGGAGCTGCTCACCGCTAGTGCAGAGCCTGTCACTGTGTTCTGGGTGGTAGGTTATACCTAGTTGTAGTTACATCTAGCTAGGTACAAGCTCTAGACGAGGAGGCTATCTGCGAGATAGGCGCGGAGGTGTCGGCGGCGGGCGGGCGGCTGGCGGCGGCGCCGGCACACGCCACACACGCGCTCGTGCCGCTAGACTTCGATACTAGGGAGCTGCTCACCGCTAGTGCAGAGCCTGTCACTGTGTTCTGGGTGGTAGGTTATACCTAGTTGTAGTTACATCTAGCTAGGTACAAGCTCTAGACGAGGAGGCTATCTGCGAGATAGGCGCGGAGGTGTCGGCGGCGGGCGGGCGGCTGGCGGCGGCGCCGGCACACGCCACACACGCGCTCGTGCCGCTAGACTTCGATACTAGGGAGCTGCTCACCGCTAGTGCAGAGCCTGTCACTGTGTTCTGGGTGGTAGGTTATACCTAGTTGTAGTTACATCTAGCTAGGTACAAGCTCTAGACGAGGAGGCTATCTGCGAGATAGGCGCGGAGGTGTCGGCGGCGGGCGGGCGGCTGGCGGCGGCGCCGGCACACGCCACACACGCGCTCGTGCCGCTAGACTTCGATACTAGGGAGCTGCTCACCGCTAGTGCAGAGCCTGTCACTGTGTTCTGGGTGGTAGGTTATACCTAGTTGTAGTTACATCTAGCTAGGTACAAGCTCTAGACGAGGAGGCTATCTGCGAGATAGGCGCGGAGGTGTCGGCGGCGGGCGGGCGGCTGGCGGCGGCGCCGGCACACGCCACACACGCGCTCGTGCCGCTAGACTTCGATACTAGGGAGCTGCTCACCGCTAGTGCAGAGCCTGTCACTGTGTTCTGGGTGGTAGGTTATACCTAGTTGTAGTTACATCTAGCTAGGTACAAGCTCTAGACGAGGAGGCTATCTGCGAGATAGGCGCGGAGGTGTCGGCGGCGGGCGGGCGGCTGGCGGCGGCGCCGGCACACGCCACACACGCGCTCGTGCCGCTAGACTTCGATACTAGGGAGCTGCTCACCGCTAGTGCAGAGCCTGTCACTGTGTTCTGGGTGGTAGGTTATACCTAGTTGTAGTTACATCTAGCTAGGTACAAGCTCTAGACGAGGAGGCTATCTGCGAGATAGGCGCGGAGGTGTCGGCGGCGGGCGGGCGGCTGGCGGCGGCGCCGGCACACGCCACACACGCGCTCGTGCCGCTAGACTTCGATACTAGGGAGCTGCTCACCGCTAGTGCAGAGCCTGTCACTGTGTTCTGGGTGGTAGGTTATACCTAGTTGTAGTTACATCTAGCTAGGTACAAGCTCTAGACGAGGAGGCTATCTGCGAGATAGGCGCGGAGGTGTCGGCGGCGGGCGGGCGGCTGGCGGCGGCGCCGGCACACGCCACACACGCGCTCGTGCCGCTAGACTTCGATACTAGGGAGCTGCTCACCGCTAGTGCAGAGCCTGTCACTGTGTTCTGGGTGGTAGGTTATACCTAGTTGTAGTTACATCTAGCTAGGTACAAGCTCTAGACGAGGAGGCTATCTGCGAGATAGGCGCGGAGGTGTCGGCGGCGGGCGGGCGGCTGGCGGCGGCGCCGGCACACGCCACACACGCGCTCGTGCCGCTAGACTTCGATACTAGGGAGCTGCTCACCGCTAGTGCAGAGCCTGTCACTGTGTTCTGGGTGGTAGGTTATACCTAGTTGTAGTTACATCTAGCTAGGTACAAGCTCTAGACGAGGAGGCTATCTGCGAGATAGGCGCGGAGGTGTCGGCGGCGGGCGGGCGGCTGGCGGCGGCGCCGGCACACGCCACACACGCGCTCGTGCCGCTAGACTTCGATACTAGGGAGCTGCTCACCGCTAGTGCAGAGCCTGTCACTGTGTTCTGGGTGGTAGGTTATACCTAGTTGTAGTTACATCTAGCTAGGTACAAGCTCTAGACGAGGAGGCTATCTGCGAGATAGGCGCGGAGGTGTCGGCGGCGGGCGGGCGGCTGGCGGCGGCGCCGGCACACGCCACACACGCGCTCGTGCCGCTAGACTTCGATACTAGGGAGCTGCTCACCGCTAGTGCAGAGCCTGTCACTGTGTTCTGGGTGGTAGGTTATACCTAGTTGTAGTTACATCTAGCTAGGTACAAGCTCTAGACGAGGAGGCTATCTGCGAGATAGGCGCGGAGGTGTCGGCGGCGGGCGGGCGGCTGGCGGCGGCGCCGGCACACGCCACACACGCGCTCGTGCCGCTAGACTTCGATACTAGGGAGCTGCTCACCGCTAGTGCAGAGCCTGTCACTGTGTTCTGGGTGGTAGGTTATACCTAGTTGTAGTTACATCTAGCTAGGTACAAGCTCTAGACGAGGAGGCTATCTGCGAGATAGGCGCGGAGGTGTCGGCGGCGGGCGGGCGGCTGGCGGCGGCGCCGGCACACGCCACACACGCGCTCGTGCCGCTAGACTTCGATACTAGGGAGCTGCTCACCGCTAGTGCAGAGCCTGTCACTGTGTTCTGGGTGGTAGGTTATACCTAGTTGTAGTTACATCTAGCTAGGTACAAGCTCTAGACGAGGAGGCTATCTGCGAGATAGGCGCGGAGGTGTCGGCGGCGGGCGGGCGGCTGGCGGCGGCGCCGGCACACGCCACACACGCGCTCGTGCCGCTAGACTTCGATACTAGGGAGCTGCTCACCGCTAGTGCAGAGCCTGTCACTGTGTTCTGGGTGGTAGGTTATACCTAGTTGTAGTTACATCTAGCTAGGTACAAGCTCTAGACGAGGAGGCTATCTGCGAGATAGGCGCGGAGGTGTCGGCGGCGGGCGGGCGGCTGGCGGCGGCGCCGGCACACGCCACACACGCGCTCGTGCCGCTAGACTTCGATACTAGGGAGCTGCTCACCGCTAGTGCAGAGCCTGTCACTGTGTTCTGGGTGGTAGGTTATACCTAGTTGTAGTTACATCTAGCTAGGTACAAGCTCTAGACGAGGAGGCTATCTGCGAGATAGGCGCGGAGGTGTCGGCGGCGGGCGGGCGGCTGGCGGCGGCGCCGGCACACGCCACACACGCGCTCGTGCCGCTAGACTTCGATACTAGGGAGCTGCTCACCGCTAGTGCAGAGCCTGTCACTGTGTTCTGGGTGGTAGGTTATACCTAGTTGTAGTTACATCTAGCTAGGTACAAGCTCTAGACGAGGAGGCTATCTGCGAGATAGGCGCGGAGGTGTCGGCGGCGGGCGGGCGGCTGGCGGCGGCGCCGGCACACGCCACACACGCGCTCGTGCCGCTAGACTTCGATACTAGGGAGCTGCTCACCGCTAGTGCAGAGCCTGTCACTGTGTTCTGGGTGGTAGGTTATACCTAGTTGTAGTTACATCTAGCTAGGTACAAGCTCTAGACGAGGAGGCTATCTGCGAGATAGGCGCGGAGGTGTCGGCGGCGGGCGGGCGGCTGGCGGCGGCGCCGGCACACGCCACACACGCGCTCGTGCCGCTAGACTTCGATACTAGGGAGCTGCTCACCGCTAGTGCAGAGCCTGTCACTGTGTTCTGGGTGGTAGGTTATACCTAGTTGTAGTTACATCTAGCTAGGTACAAGCTCTAGACGAGGAGGCTATCTGCGAGATAGGCGCGGAGGTGTCGGCGGCGGGCGGGCGGCTGGCGGCGGCGCCGGCACACGCCACACACGCGCTCGTGCCGCTAGACTTCGATACTAGGGAGCTGCTCACCGCTAGTGCAGAGCCTGTCACTGTGTTCTGGGTGGTAGGTTATACCTAGTTGTAGTTACATCTAGCTAGGTACAAGCTCTAGACGAGGAGGCTATCTGCGAGATAGGCGCGGAGGTGTCGGCGGCGGGCGGGCGGCTGGCGGCGGCGCCGGCACACGCCACACACGCGCTCGTGCCGCTAGACTTCGATACTAGGGAGCTGCTCACCGCTAGTGCAGAGCCTGTCACTGTGTTCTGGGTGGTAGGTTATACCTAGTTGTAGTTACATCTAGCTAGGTACAAGCTCTAGACGAGGAGGCTATCTGCGAGATAGGCGCGGAGGTGTCGGCGGCGGGCGGGCGGCTGGCGGCGGCGCCGGCACACGCCACACACGCGCTCGTGCCGCTAGACTTCGATACTAGGGAGCTGCTCACCGCTAGTGCAGAGCCTGTCACTGTGTTCTGGGTGGTAGGTTATACCTAGTTGTAGTTACATCTAGCTAGGTACAAGCTCTAGACGAGGAGGCTATCTGCGAGATAGGCGCGGAGGTGTCGGCGGCGGGCGGGCGGCTGGCGGCGGCGCCGGCACACGCCACACACGCGCTCGTGCCGCTAGACTTCGATACTAGGGAGCTGCTCACCGCTAGTGCAGAGCCTGTCACTGTGTTCTGGGTGGTAGGTTATACCTAGTTGTAGTTACATCTAGCTAGGTACAAGCTCTAGACGAGGAGGCTATCTGCGAGATAGGCGCGGAGGTGTCGGCGGCGGGCGGGCGGCTGGCGGCGGCGCCGGCACACGCCACACACGCGCTCGTGCCGCTAGACTTCGATACTAGGGAGCTGCTCACCGCTAGTGCAGAGCCTGTCACTGTGTTCTGGGTGGTAGGTTATACCTAGTTGTAGTTACATCTAGCTAGGTACAAGCTCTAGACGAGGAGGCTATCTGCGAGATAGGCGCGGAGGTGTCGGCGGCGGGCGGGCGGCTGGCGGCGGCGCCGGCACACGCCACACACGCGCTCGTGCCGCTAGACTTCGATACTAGGGAGCTGCTCACCGCTAGTGCAGAGCCTGTCACTGTGTTCTGGGTGGTAGGTTATACCTAGTTGTAGTTACATCTAGCTAGGTACAAGCTCTAGACGAGGAGGCTATCTGCGAGATAGGCGCGGAGGTGTCGGCGGCGGGCGGGCGGCTGGCGGCGGCGCCGGCACACGCCACACACGCGCTCGTGCCGCTAGACTTCGATACTAGGGAGCTGCTCACCGCTAGTGCAGAGCCTGTCACTGTGTTCTGGGTGGTAGGTTATACCTAGTTGTAGTTACATCTAGCTAGGTACAAGCTCTAGACGAGGAGGCTATCTGCGAGATAGGCGCGGAGGTGTCGGCGGCGGGCGGGCGGCTGGCGGCGGCGCCGGCACACGCCACACACGCGCTCGTGCCGCTAGACTTCGATACTAGGGAGCTGCTCACCGCTAGTGCAGAGCCTGTCACTGTGTTCTGGGTGGTAGGTTATACCTAGTTGTAGTTACATCTAGCTAGGTACAAGCTCTAGACGAGGAGGCTATCTGCGAGATAGGCGCGGAGGTGTCGGCGGCGGGCGGGCGGCTGGCGGCGGCGCCGGCACACGCCACACACGCGCTCGTGCCGCTAGACTTCGATACTAGGGAGCTGCTCACCGCTAGTGCAGAGCCTGTCACTGTGTTCTGGGTGGTAGGTTATACCTAGTTGTAGTTACATCTAGCTAGGTACAAGCTCTAGACGAGGAGGCTATCTGCGAGATAGGCGCGGAGGTGTCGGCGGCGGGCGGGCGGCTGGCGGCGGCGCCGGCACACGCCACACACGCGCTCGTGCCGCTAGACTTCGATACTAGGGAGCTGCTCACCGCTAGTGCAGAGCCTGTCACTGTGTTCTGGGTGGTAGGTTATACCTAGTTGTAGTTACATCTAGCTAGGTACAAGCTCTAGACGAGGAGGCTATCTGCGAGATAGGCGCGGAGGTGTCGGCGGCGGGCGGGCGGCTGGCGGCGGCGCCGGCACACGCCACACACGCGCTCGTGCCGCTAGACTTCGATACTAGGGAGCTGCTCACCGCTAGTGCAGAGCCTGTCACTGTGTTCTGGGTGGTAGGTTATACCTAGTTGTAGTTACATCTAGCTAGGTACAAGCTCTAGACGAGGAGGCTATCTGCGAGATAGGCGCGGAGGTGTCGGCGGCGGGCGGGCGGCTGGCGGCGGCGCCGGCACACGCCACACACGCGCTCGTGCCGCTAGACTTCGATACTAGGGAGCTGCTCACCGCTAGTGCAGAGCCTGTCACTGTGTTCTGGGTGGTAGGTTATACCTAGTTGTAGTTACATCTAGCTAGGTACAAGCTCTAGACGAGGAGGCTATCTGCGAGATAGGCGCGGAGGTGTCGGCGGCGGGCGGGCGGCTGGCGGCGGCGCCGGCACACGCCACACACGCGCTCGTGCCGCTAGACTTCGATACTAGGGAGCTGCTCACCGCTAGTGCAGAGCCTGTCACTGTGTTCTGGGTGGTAGGTTATACCTAGTTGTAGTTACATCTAGCTAGGTACAAGCTCTAGACGAGGAGGCTATCTGCGAGATAGGCGCGGAGGTGTCGGCGGCGGGCGGGCGGCTGGCGGCGGCGCCGGCACACGCCACACACGCGCTCGTGCCGCTAGACTTCGATACTAGGGAGCTGCTCACCGCTAGTGCAGAGCCTGTCACTGTGTTCTGGGTGGTAGGTTATACCTAGTTGTAGTTACATCTAGCTAGGTACAAGCTCTAGACGAGGAGGCTATCTGCGAGATAGGCGCGGAGGTGTCGGCGGCGGGCGGGCGGCTGGCGGCGGCGCCGGCACACGCCACACACGCGCTCGTGCCGCTAGACTTCGATACTAGGGAGCTGCTCACCGCTAGTGCAGAGCCTGTCACTGTGTTCTGGGTGGTAGGTTATACCTAGTTGTAGTTACATCTAGCTAGGTACAAGCTCTAGACGAGGAGGCTATCTGCGAGATAGGCGCGGAGGTGTCGGCGGCGGGCGGGCGGCTGGCGGCGGCGCCGGCACACGCCACACACGCGCTCGTGCCGCTAGACTTCGATACTAGGGAGCTGCTCACCGCTAGTGCAGAGCCTGTCACTGTGTTCTGGGTGGTAGGTTATACCTAGTTGTAGTTACATCTAGCTAGGTACAAGCTCTAGACGAGGAGGCTATCTGCGAGATACACCATTGACCATTTCACATTTACGTGGTGTCCTACATTAGCGAGTCAACGCGAACGTAATTGGAAAGCAGTCCGATGCGTAGTCAATGCGGAGCGGTGTGACGTGGCAATTCTGTCCTACGGGCGCGCCAATCTTCATACAAAAACCAACCAAAGAAAATATCAAGCCACCTGATCTCGTTCGTTTTAGTTAATGCCGCGGCGCATCGCACGTCACGTGCATTTAGTCACGTCGGACACGTCAATAGATATCGAGTATTTATCGCCGCGCCGCATTGCACCGCTTCACGTTCGCATTCAGAGCTCACGTAGGACCCTATTAGAGCGATCTCACATTGGGCGTGCGCGTTCCTCGTACGGGCACGTGGCTAGCGTGCGTTCGGCGTTCACTCTGTAGGACAAAATGAACGCTGAGCGTTCATTGTCATGCATGTCATGCGTGCCTAGTTAGATATTTTGGTTGAGTGAACCCAAACCCAAGATCCAAAGTACGATATCATAAACTACAGTACTCAACTATCTTTATATACAAGGTGTACAAAGACCCTTAACGAAAACTGAAATCCCATGTTGTACCAATCACTACGAACATTTTTTATTTCGGCACCATACCTGGGAAATTACTGGTTCAGGAGATATTGAAGCTCAAAGTTAGTATGGATTTTTTTCCAATTAGGTACGAAATCGATGCATTTACCCCGCCAATATGTTCTTAAGATGCTCTATGACCCCATGGATAAGTAGGTATTTCGGCAATTGCACGCGCGCGCTTTTAATTGCGGTTTAAAAAATGAGAAAACTTAAAAAAAAAACGTTTCCCAGGTATTATTTTTGCTTCTAGTATGACTTGGCATGATGCCCTCAACGAGTAGACTTCGGCTTAGTGATAGGTCTTGTGACACCCTGTATATATTTCTTGTGTGCGTGTGCATGTCACTGAACTCCTCCTAAACGACTGAACCGATTTTGATGAAATTTTTCGTGTCTGTTCAAGAAGACTTGAGAATGGTTTTGATACACAAAAACATTGCGAATATTAAAATAAAATTTGGCGGTACGAAGTTCGCTGAGTCAGCTAGTTTACTATATAAATATATTTTTATCTACAGAAAGACTGTCTATCTCAACAAGAGATAGTGCCGATCCAGTACTACCATCGTCCCGTGCACGTGACGTGGAGCGATGGCCCACTGACGGGCGTGGTCGCCAGCCTCAGCACATACAGCGGCGTCGAGAGGGCCTTCCTCGATGAACTAGCTAAACTACTGGGAGCCACGTGAGTATAGCACTTATATACTAGTATTTAGGCCTCAATTTTCATTGAAAGAGCCTTGGCTTGGGAGGCCTTTTTCGGTGGAATCGAGTGCCACGGGAGTATAACACTTATATTCAATCAATTTATATTGAAAGAACATCAGTAGGATCAGTACTACCATCGTCCCGTGCATGTGTCGTGGAGCGATAGCCCATTGGCCGGCGTGGTCACCAGCCTTAGCACATACAGCGGCGTCGAGATGGGCCTTCCTTGATGAACTGGCTAAACTACTGGGGGCTAAGTATAGCACTTATGCTTAGTACCTTAAGGTTCAATATACATTGAAAGACCGTCGGTTGGAGAAGCCTTATTTCGTGAACTCCAGAGCCACGTGAGTATCGCACTTCTGTTCAGTACGTTAAGGTTCAATTATTGAGAGAACATCTGCCGCCTTTTATACTACTCTATACCCAAGGGCTTAGTAGAAAATCAGCGTCAGGCATCTGCCTGACAAATTCTGAACTGTTCTGACACGTCACACTTTTGGTTTTTATTGTTTTCTTGTACTGTATTTATTTTTTATTGTTCATTTCATTTGTTTGCGTGTTTAGATTTAAATATTTTTTCTTTTTCTTCTTTTTATACTTAGTGGCTTCGTAAGGATGTGGTCTCTAATAGTACGTAGGTACTTTGGGTTAAGTTTAGGTTTTAAATGGGTCCGATAGTTTTATTTTCGTTGCTTCGTTCATCTTTTTCGATTCTACTTATTGATATACTATTTTTCTTGTCAGTACTCAACTTCGTTTCTGCCGGCGCAACACAGCCAACGCTTTAGCATCTACCCACCTCATATGTCCGACGGCGACTGGCGACAAATACATGGGCGCGTTGAAGTGGGGCCTGCCCGCCGTGAGGGCCAGCTGGCTGCTGCAGTGTGCTACAGAGGGACGGAGGGTGAGCGAGAGGGAACATCTCGTCGGAGATACTAAAGGTTCGTATGATAGAAGTAGTTTTATTTGATGGAATGCAACTGCTGTAGCCTACATGTTAAATGCTTATCTTTATGGACAGCGACTGGCGATAAACACATGGCCGCTCTTAAGCGATGCCTGACCTTTTTAAGGGCATATTCATGTTAGGCGAGAATGCTCGGCAGGTAAAACCAATAATCTATTAAACGAATGTTTGAAGAGGCCTTGGTCACGAAATTAATGAAAACTAGCTTAGTCTCATAGAAAATTGTAATTATATGTGTCATTACTCAATTCGTGTACTATATTTTATTAACACTCACATTAAAACCAACAGCACCAGAACCGCCGATCCAAGAGGAACTCCAATCAGACATCGAACCCGCTGCCATGGCGGTAGACGAGCAGGCGAACGAGCAAGCCAACGAACAAACAAATACAACAGATAAAGAGAACACCATGCTACCGCCTGTTAACGCCGTACCGCGGAGAGTCTCTGTCCCTAGTAGGGAGCAGACGCCTAAAGGGAAAACTGGTGAGCATTGAAATGTTTTAAATGTTTAACCGTCGAATGATATGAGGTCTAAATGTGCAGATCTTTTATACAATGATTGTAGCTTTTTGGATAGTTGAAATAACGGAAACTTATCTCATTTGTTACTTAATCATTTCAAGCAATAGCGTTTTTGTGGTGTCTTTTTATTTTATTTCAAGTTGATGTGTGTTTTTTTACTTTTGTTTGTATTTTTACTTTTTAATTGTTATAGTTTCGGCAGCATTCTGTAGAAACTTATCGCGATAATATATTGGTTAGTTAATGTGACATAACATTTAAACGGAATGATTTAGAAATGTATTTTCTATATCTATATTTATGATTATCCGACATTTCGGCTACTTTACGTGAACCGTGGTCACGTAAATTCAACAAAATTCTAAATAGAGTAAAAGTGCCACAGCTACCTTTGAATGGAATACGATAACAAGTCATAATTATATTTGTTACTAGACGATGCCCGCGGTTACACCCGCGTTATTTAAGGCTACTGCTCCGCTCCCGTCGCTTATAGCGTGATGTTATATAGCCTTCCTCGATAAATGGGCTATCTAACAGTGAAAGAATTTTTCAAATCAGACCAGTAATTCCTGAGATTAGCGCGTTCAACCAAACAAACAAACAAACTCTTCAGCTTTATATATTAGTACTAGCTGACCCAGCGAACTCCGTATCGCCTTTTTAAGAGTTTTTATTTAATTCCCTTTTTTCCAAGCCCCTTTTCCAAGGTTACCATTGACTTAGCACTCAATCTCTTATCATTTCAGAGTCTATAAATGATGAACAAACAAACATAGATTTTTATATAATATTGAATTCCCCATTCCTTAAAATATCGGAGACGATACCCATATCGACTTTAAAACAAAAACCCGTCCGCCATCTTTGATTTCCTCTCCGCCATCTTTGATCACGAAATAGATGTTGTATTTGGATTCACCATCCCTTAAATCATCAGAGACGATACCCATATTGTTTTTTTTAATTTTTCCCATCCGCCATGTTTGATTTCCCATCCGCCATCTTGAATCACAAAATAGATGTTGTATTTGGATTCCCCATCCCTTTAAACATCGGAGACGATAACCATATTGATTTTTTAAAATTTTCCCATCCGCCATCTTTGATTTCCTATCCGCCATCTTTGTTCACGAAATAGATGTTGTATTTGGATTCACCATCCCTTAAATCATCAGAGACGATACCCATATTGATTTTTTAGATTTTTCCCATCCGCCATGTTTGATTTCCCATCCACCATCTTGAATCACAAAATAGATGTTGTATTTGGATTTCCCATCCCTTTAAACATCGGAGACGATACCCATATTGATTTTTTTAAATTTTCCCATCCGCCATCTTTGATCACAAAATAGATGTCGTATTGCGATTCCCCACCCCTTAAAATATCGAAGGCGATACCCATATTGATTTTTTAAATTTTCTCATCCGCCATCTTTGATTTCCCGTCCGCCATCTTGGATCACTAAATAAATTTCATTTTATTAATCAGCGTCCCGAAAATCTCGAAAACGATACTCATATAGATTGTATCCTATTCGTTTAGCCTATTTTTGCCCTTGACCAAACCCTCCCGCTTCTCGTTGGACCATTTTATTATTTTTGTCTGGCCCCTAAAAGTTGTGGGGTAATTTTATATAGCCTTTTGGCATAATTGGGCTATCATAGGCAATACCAATTTTTAAAATCCGACTGCTAGTTCCTGAGATAAGCCGACATTATCTTTTAGCCTTTTTAGCCTTTTGCCCGGCCCCAAAGGGTCGAAGCGTTATGTTATATAGCCTATAGCCTGCCGGAATAACTGGGCTATCGTATACAAAAAGAATTTTTCAGATCCGACCGGTAGTTCCTGAGATTAGCGCGTTCAAACAAACAAACAAACAAACAAACTCTTCCGCTTTATTATATTAGTACTAGCTGACCCAGCGAACTCCGTATCGCCTTTTTAAGAGTTTTTATTTAATTCCCTTTTTTCCAAGCCCCTTTTCCAAAGTTACCATTGACTTAGCACTTAATCTCTTATCATTTCAGAGTCTATAAATGATGAACAAACAAACAAAGATTTTTATATAATATTGAATTCCCCATTCCTTAAAATATCGGAGACGATACCCATATCGACTTTAAAAAAAAACCCGTCTGCCATCTTTGATTTCCTATCCGCCATCTTTGATCACGAAATAGATGTCGTGTTTAGATTCTTCATCCCTTTAATTATCAGAGACAATACCCATATTGATTTTTAAAATTTTGCCCTTCCGCCACCTTTGATTTCCCATCCGCCATATTGAATCACGAAATAGATGTTGTATTTGGATTCCCCATCCCTTCAAACATCGGAGACGATACCCATATTGATTTTTTTTTAATTCCCATCCGCCATCTTTCATCACGAAATAGATGGTGTTTTTGAATTCCCCATTCCTTAAAATATCGGAGACGATACCCATATTGATTTTTTAAAATTTTCCCATCCGCCATCTTTGATTTCCTATCCGCCATCTTTGATCACGAAATAGATGTTGTATTTGGATTCACCATCCCTTAAATCATCAGAGACGATACCCATATTGATTTTTTTTATTTTTCCCATCCGCCATGTTTGATTTCCCATCCGCCATCTTGAATCACAAAATAGATGTTGTATTTGGATTCCCCATCCCTTGAAACATCGGAGACGATACCCGTATTGATTTTTTTTTAAATTACCATCCGCCATCTTTGATCACGAAATAGATGGTGTTTTTGAATTCCCCATTCCTTAAAATATCGGAGACGATACCCATATTGATTTTTTTAAATTTTCCCATCCGCCATCTTTGATTTCCTAACCGCCATCTTTGATCACGAAATAGATGTTGTATTTGGATTCACCATCCCTTAAATCATCGGATACGATACCCATATTGATTTTTTTAAATTTTCCGATCCGCCATCTTTGATTTCCTATCCGCCATCTTTGATCACGAAATAGATGTTGTATTTGGATTCACCATCCCTTAAATCATCAGAGACGATACCCATATTGATTTTTTTAATTTTTCCCATCCGCCATGTTTGATTTCCCATCCACCATCTTGAATCACAAAATAGATGTTGTATTTGGATTCCCCATCCCTTTAAACATCGGAGACGATACCCATATTGATTTTTTAAAATTTTCCCATCCGCCATCTTTGATTTCCCATCCGCCATCTTTGATCACGAAATAGATGTTGTATTGCGATTCCCCACCCCTTAAAATAACGAAGGCGATACCCATATTGATTTTTTAAATTTTCTCATCCGCCATCTTTGATTTCCCGTCCGCCATCTTGGATCACTAAATAAATTTCATTTTATTAATCAGTGTCCCGAAAATCTCGAAAACGATACTCATATAGATTGTATCCTATTTGTTTAGCCTTTTTTTGCCCTTGACCAAACCCTCCCCCTTCTCGTTTGACCATTTTATTATTTATGTCTGGCCTCTAAAAGTTGTGGGGTAATTTTATATAGCCTATAGCCTTTTGCCATAATTGGGCTATCATAGGCAATAACAATTTTTAAAATCCGACAGCTAGTTCCTGAGATAAGCCGACATTATCTTTTAGCCTTTTTAGCCTTTTGCCCGGCCCCAAAGGGTCGAAGCGTTTCATAATAATCATAATCATAATCATACGTTTATTTGTCAGAATATTGTTACAATAGGTGTTACAAAAACAATGATGTCCATAATATTCGGCTGTTTCCAGCGTACAAATGTATACAGAACACAGGAGTTAATGGTGAAATAATCATAATAATAGTACTGCAGATAAAATATTCATTAATTATAAATACAAAAACTAAAAACAATGTCAATTATGTAATGTTAAATGTCCAGTTTGATATTTATGTCAAATTTTTCATTCAAAAAGTCATTGGTTGTGTAATAACATTTCTCTAATAGATACTTGAATAATGTATTTTTAAATGTTATAAAATTCAATGTTTTAAACGCATTGGGTAATTTATTATAAATGCGTATTGCCATACAAAATACATTATTTGAAAATAATGAAATCCTTTGTTGGGGTACATTTAGCTTATGAGTTTGCCGACTTTTCCTAATTACAACATCGTTATGCATTTCAAATAAATTTATGTGTTTATGTACAAAGATACAAATTTCAAATATATATAAGGCTGGCAGAGGCAATATTTTAAACTTTTTAAATAAAGGAACACAGCTATCTAACGGGTGTGCTTTATTTATCACCCGCATACATTTCTTTTGGGCTCGAAATGCCTTGATAATATCAACGGAATTGCCCCATATTATAATCCCATAGCGCAGAATTGAGGAAACTTAACCATGGTATGCATATAAGGCTGCATCGATACCAGCCACGCGGGTTATTCTGCTGAGCACGTACACAAACCTTTGTATCTTAGCACACAATTCATCAATGTGCGCTTTCCAATTACAATTTTTGTCAATTGTTATGCCCAAGAATTTAGCAGTTTCAACTTCCTCAATGGTATCATTTGTGTATCTGACTTGTAATTGTGGACGTTTGTTGTTATAAGGTTGAAATTGTATCATCTTTGTTTTTTTTAAATTGACGTGTAAATTATTATCTTGTAACCATCGTATTATGTTATTTAATGTGTTGTTTATTTCGTTCTGGAATTCATCAATATTGTTACCTGTAGATTTAATATTAAGTGTGGTATCGTCGGCATATAGTATGCAGTCATGTGTGGTGACGTTAGGCAAGTCGTTAATATATAGCAGGAACAAAAACGGGCCTAACATGCTGCCTTGAGTTGAGGGACACCATTGGTATTTCGGCGGTAGGAGGATCTATGCACCATTTTTCAGATACCGTATGTCTCGAAATCTCCACGCATTGTTCGCGATTTTTTAGGTAGCTTTCCAGCCAATTTAACGCATTTTCTCTTATCCCGTAACGATTCAATTTGTAAATCAGAAGTTTGTGGTTCACAAAGTCAAATGCCTTTGACATGTCGAGAAATATAGATAATATAGGCTTTTTTTCATTAAGACTTGAAGTAATCAGTCTAATAAGCGAAAAACATGCGTTATGTTATATAGCCTATAGCCTGCCGGAATAACTGGGCTATCGTATACAAAAATAATTTTTCAGATCCGACCGGTAGTTCCTGAGATTAGCGCGTTCAAACAAACAAACAAACAAACAAACAAACTCTTCCGCTTTATTATATTAGTACTAGCTGACCCAGCGAACTCCGTATCGCTTTTTTAAGAGTTTTTATTTAATTCCCTTTTTTCCAAGCTCCTTTTCCAAAGTTACCATTGACTTAGCGCTTAATCTCTTATCATTTCAGAGTCTACAAATGATGAGCAAACAAACATAGATTTTTATATAATACTAGCTGACCCAGCGAACTCCGTATCGCCTTTTTAAGAGTTTTTATTAAATTCCCTTTTTTCCAAGCCCCTTTTCCAAAGTTACCATTGACTTAGCACTTAATCTCTTATCATTTCAGAGTCTATAAATGATGAACAAACAAACATAGATTTTTATATAATATTGAATTCCCCATTCCTTAAAATATCGGAGACGATACCCATATCGACTTTAAAAAAAAACCCGTCTGCCATTTTTGATTTCCTATCCGCCATCTTTGATCACGAAATAGATGTTGTGTTTAGATTCTTCATCCCTTTAATCATCAGAGGCGATACCCATATTGATTTTTAAAATTTTTCCCTTCCGCCACCTTTGATTTCCCATTCGCCATCTTGAATCACGAAATAGATGTTGTATTTGGATTCTCCATCCCTTTAAACATCGGAGACGATACCCATATCGACTTTAAAAAAAAATCCGTCTGCCATCTTTGATTTCCTATCCGCCATCTTTGATCACGAAATAGATGTTGTGTTTAGATTTTCATCCCTTTAATCATCAGAGACGATACCCATATTGATTTTAAAAAATTTTCCCTTCCGCCACCTTTGATTTCCCATGCGCCATCTTGAATCACGAAATATATGTTGTATTTGGATTCCCCATCCCTTTAAACATCGGAGACGATACCCATATTGATTTTTTTAAAATTACCATCCACCGTCTTTGATCACGAAATAGATGGTGTTTTTGAATTCCCCATTCCTTAAAATATCGGAGACGATACCCATATTGATTTTTTAAAATTTTCCCATCCGCCATCTTTGATTTCCTATCCGCCATCTTTGATCACGAAATAGATGTTGTATTTGGATTCACCATCCCTTAAATCATCAGAGACGATACCCATATTGATTTTTTTTATTTTTCCCATCCGCCATGTTTGATTTCCCATCTGCCATCTTGAATCACAAAATAGATGTTGTATTTGGATTCCCCATCCCTTTAAACATCGGAGACGATACCCATATTGATTTTTTTTTTAATTACCATCCGCCATCTTTGATCACGAAATAGATGGTGTTTTTAAATTCCCCATTCCTTAAAATATCGGAGACGATACCCATATTGATTTTTTAAAATTTTCCCATCCGCCATCTTTGATTTCCTATCCGCCATCTTTGATCACGAAATAGATGTTGTATTTGGATTCACCATCCCTTAAATCATCAGAGACGATACCCATATTGGTTTTTTTAATTTTTCCCATCCGCCATGTTTTATTTCCCATCCGCCATCTAGATTCACAAAATAGATGTTGTATTTGGATTCCCCATCCCTTAAATCATCGGAGACGATACCCATATTGATTTTTTTAAATTTTCCCATCCGCCATCTTTGATTTCCTATCCGCCATCTTTGATCACGAAATAGATGTTGTATTTGGATTCACCATCCCTTAAATCATCAGAGACATACCCATATTGATTTTTTTAATTTTTCCCATCCGCCATGTTTGATTTCCCATCCACCATCTTGAATCACAAAATTGATGTTGTATTTGGATTCCCCATCCCTTTAAACATCGGAGACGATACTCATATTGATTTTTTTTTAATTTTCCCATCCGCCATCTTTGATTTCCCATCCGCCATCTTTGATTTCCCATCCGCCATCTTTGATCACGAAATAGATGTTGTATTGCGATTCCCCACCCCTTAAAATATCGAAGGCGATACCCATATCGATTTTTTAAATTTTCTCATCCGCCATCTTTGATTTCCCGTCCGCCATCTTGGATCACTAAATAAATTTCATTTTATTAATCAGCGTCCCGAAAATCTCGAAAACGATACTCATATAGATTGTATCCTATTCGTTTAGCCTTTTTTTGCCCTTGACCAAACCCTCCCCCTTCTCGTTTGACCATTTTATTATTTTTGTCTGGCCTCTAAAAGTTGTGGGGTAATTTTATATAGCCTATAGCCTTTTGGCATAATTGGGCTATCATAGGCAATAACAATTTTTAAAATCCGACTGCTAGTTCCTGAGATAAGCCGACATTATCTTTTAGCCTTTTTAGCCTTTTGCCCGGCCCCAAAGGGTCGAAGCGTTATGTTATATGGCCTATAGCCTGCCGGAATAACTGGGCTATCGTATACAAAAAGAATTTTTCAGATCCGACCGGTAGTTCCTGAGATTAGCGCGTTCAAACAAACAAACAAGCAAACTCTTCCGCTTTATTATATTAGTATAGATTGAATTCCCCATTCCTTAAAATATCGGAGACGATACCCATATCGGCTTTAAAAAACATCGCGTCCGCCATCTTTGAATTCCTATCCGCCATCTTTGATCACGAAATAGATGTTGTATTTGGATTCACCATCCCTTAAATCATCAGAGACGATACCCATATTGATTTTTTAAATTTTTCCCATACGCCATCTTTGATTTCTCATCCGCCATCTTGAATCACGAAATAGATGTTGTATTTGGATTCTCCATCCCTTTAAACATCGGAGACGATACCCATATTGATTTAAAAAAAAATCCCATCCGCCATCTTTGATCACGAAATAGATGGTGTTTTTGAATTCCCCATTCCTTAAAATATCGGAGACGATACCCATATTGATTTTTTAAAATTTTCCCATCCGCCATCTTTGATTTCCTATCCGCCATCTTTGATCACGAAATAGATGTTGTATTCGGATTCCCCATTCCTTTAAACATCGGAGACGATACCCATATTGTTTTTTTTTTTTTAAATTACCATACGCCATCTTTGATCACGAAATATATGGTGTTTTTTGAATTCCCCATTCCTTAAAATATCGGAGACGATACCCATATCGACTTTAAAAAATTCCGTCCGCCATCTTTGATTTCCTATCCGCCATCTTTGATCACGAAATAGATGTTGTATTTAGATTCGCCATCCCTTAAAACATCGGAGACGATAACCATATTGATATTTAAAATTTTCTCATCCGCCATCTTTGATTTCCCGTCCGCCATTTTGGATCACTAAATTAATTTCATATTATTAATCAGCGTCCCGAAAATCTCGAAAACGATACCTATATAGATTGTATCCTATTCGTTTAGCCTTTTTTTGCCTTTGACCCAACCCTCCCCCCTCTCGTTTGACCATTTTATTATTTTTGTCTGGCCCCTAAAAGTTGTGGCGTAATTTTATATAGCCTATAGCCTTTCGGAATAATTGGGCTATCATAGGCAATAACAATTTTTAAAATCCAACTGCTACTTCCTGAGATTAGCCAACATAATGTTTTAGCCTTTTTAGCCTTTTGCCCGGCCCCAAAGGGTTGAAGCGTTATCTTATATAGCCTATAGCCTTCCGGATAACTGGGCTATAGTATGCAAAAAGAATTTTTCAGATCCGACCGGTAGTTCCTGAGATTAGCGCGTTCAAACAAACAAACAGACAAACAAACAAACAAACAAACTCTTCCGCTTTATTATATTAGTATAGATAGATAAGATTTTAAACCACGACACTCGACGCAGTATTAAACAGGAACACGTCCACTTAAACCACTAGGCCAAACGTGCAGTCAGAAATATTTACCTTATGTATTTATTCTGTTTTAGACGCGGACGAGATGTCTCCCGCGTCGCGTTACATAGCGATGGCTCGACAAGGTCTGCTGGGATGTGACTCGCAGGAGACTCCTAAACGTGTCAATGATCTCAAAGATGACGCCAGGCAAGGTATACCTTTTTTTATTTTTGTCCCACTGCTGGGCACGGGCCTTTTCTCACTAAGATAAGCGTAAGGTTTTCCGAGAACATTATGGAGAACTCTCGGACATGTAGGTTGCCTTATGATGTTTCTTTCACCGTTTAGCAAGCGATAATTAAAATATAAGTACCTAAGTAAAATTGTGTTAGACAAAGAAATAAGTATAGTTTATATAGCATAGTTTACACATACCTAAATACTGCGGTTTAGAAGATAGAGGAGAGGGGGGTTACTTTGCAATTGATGGTTTTCCCTAAGTATTTGACAAATAGATCCATTTATTAAAAAGCAGTTAAAAGTAAATATGCTGGTATAATAGATATAGTATTTTAAGCTTTTTAAAATAATTTTATTACGCGACTAGTTATCTAATTTATGTTATTTATTTATTTATTTATAGTCTCACGCCTGTATCCCCGAAGGGTACTAGGCAGAGGTGTAAATATTACACCCACATTTCGCCATGAATTTTTAGGTCCCACGTAATAGGGGGCGAGCCTATTGCCGTAACCGGACACATCCCCAGACTCCGGGCTGCTACTGAGTATTCGGAAAAACCCAGTAACACTTTTGCCCGTTTCGGGAATCGAACCCGGGATCTCCGATCAGCAGTCGAATACGCTATTCACTGGACCACGGAGGCAGCCCTAATATATGCCCTCTAATATGTGTATGAGGAAGGGGAAGACCTAGACGGATGTTCTCTGACCAGATTGGAGACATCCTAAAATAGGACAGGTTAGAAGTACCTAGATGAGAAATTTGATGGGAGTGAGTGAAGCACGAGAGAGATATGTCAGGATCGTTGCAAATGGCGTTCCGTAGTCTCTGCGTACCCCTCCGGGAAACAGGCGTGAGTCTATGTATATATGTAATATATGAATGTATATAAACTTAAAACGTGAAATTGTAAAATGCTGACAGCGCACTATAATAAAGTAGAATGTTTTACTACGAAAGAATAATTTATTCAATTGCAATCAAAACTAATAAATACAAAATTAAAACAAATTAACTGCAAAGTACCTAATTGTAAGTTGCAACCGATGCACTATTTCTACACATGAGTTTGCATAGCATCATATTACATTACTCAAAACAACGTGACAGCAAATTGTGTTCGGCGATTTACCGTACTTACATATAATTTTATATTTATTCGATCTAATTCATTCGTAAATCAAGGTTAACTCATTAGAAACACGTATCACACAATTTGGTTATATTTTTGCACTTTTGTAATGATTGTTTTGTATTAGTTATAACTTTTAATGTGATAAACTGTGTATGCAGTGGTCTGAAATAAGGAGTACAGAACTAAGAAGTGTAGGTATACTATGTGTATTTTTTCTAAATATAAACATTAAATGAACTTTTTTGTCATGAAGTCTCATGTTTCATCATGAAATTGCAAAATATTTCACAATGACATAAAACTGTATTTATTTAGATGACCCGGCTTTTCCTAGGTAAATGAATTTGCGACGCTATTCTACTGAAATCCATTAGTGGATTAGATTCCACATTTTGTTCTACTCTGGTCCTTTGCTGTATTAGTTTCCACTTGTTAAGATCGAAATAATTTTTTATAGTCTTCATTTTGATTGAAAACGGTAAAACATGCTAGATTTTTTATGTGTGTTTACTCTCGTTAGGTATATAATCTTAAATTTCTTCAAAGACGATAAAACAGTAGGTATATTCATTAAATTATGTATTTTATCTACGTCAGGTGGTGATTGTGCAGTAAGAACCCCGCCTCTAGAAGACGCGTTGTCCACGCCCAACCTGGTGGGCTTGAGTCCCACCACCAGACGCCGGCTGCAGGCGGTGCGCAGGGGAGAGATGCCGTCCGACCCTATACGTACTCCCAACGATCCTTGTGAGTAGTACTTTGAACTTTATTCAAACCGTAATATACAGGATGTCACAAGTCCCATCACCAAGCCGAAGTCTACTCGTTGTGGACATCATGCCAAGTCATACTAACCAAAAATAATTCCTGGGAAACGACTTTTTTTGTAAGTTTCCACTTTTTTTAAATCGCAATTAAAAGCGCGCGCGTGCAATGCTCGAAATACCTACTTATCCATGGGGTTATAGGGCATCTAAAGAACATATTGGCGGGGTAAATGCATCGATTTTGTACCTAATTAGAAAAATTCCATACTAACTTTGAGCCTCAATATCTTCTGAACCAGTAATTTCCCAGGTATGGTGCTGAAGTTAAAAATGTTCGTAGTGATTGGTACAACATGGGATTTCAGTTTTCGTTAAGGGTCTTGTTACGCCCTAAATTGGCTGGAAATAAAACGTTTTAAACAATTTTAAATCTAATCTTGATTAGTAAAATGCTCGAAATGGGATAAGCTCGAAAACTTACTGCTTATGTCCAACGAAAATATGATTTTTTAAATACTTTCGTATCGTCGTAATGCTTGTCTATTAGACATATACTTATTACCACACTCCATTTCCACTAGTTATTTTGTAATGATAGCAATCGCTGCTGTATTCATAAAATAAATATATAATTTTGATTTTAAACTGTAATTATTTACTGTTTGACTAGTTTAGTTTGATATTTTTTTTTTGTTTTGACAAGGCTATCGAGACCAGTGGTAGGCAGAGGAGTAATATTACATCCACATTTTACTAAGTATAATATTTCGTCCTACGTAAAAGGGTGCAAGTCTATTGCCATTACCGAGCACATTGCCAGACTCAGTGCTGCCTATTGTCATAGACCTGGGAATCGAATCCGCGACTACCCGATCTGCAGGCATATGTTATCAACTGGACTATGAAGGCAGTCTGATTTTTATACTAATTTTATCATTTTTTAAATACCTATATCTTCGAAAAGTCAAGAGGTGTGTGCTCGGGGTACCTAGGGATCAAACACGAGCCTCTCGTCACGGCAGGTCGTTACGTACACCACTAGGCTATCGTTGCTTGTTCATTATCGATCGCTTAATAATGTGCCGGTAGATGGCAATAGGCTCGCCTCGTATTACATTGGGACCGAAACATAGTTGGCGATGTGTGAGTGTGTAATACACCTCTGCCTATCCCATTGCGGATAGAAGGCATGAAGTTATGTTATGTTATGTATTGCAGTCGACAAGAATCTCTCGACCCCGGACAGCGCGTTCGGCTGCGCCCTGCGCCCAGGCTCCGGTCGCATGTCGCCCGACGCCAGGAAACGACTGTGGTCCTTCGTCGACTCGCTGCCCTCTAAGCAGCAGGAGCCCGCGCGAGACAAGCATACGGTGAGATTTAGTTTATTGTGATACTGGATGTTGCTCGCATTTTCACAGAGACTGTATCAAACTTTCAAACCCTACTTTACCCTAACCTTGAAACACTATATGGTTATAGTGAAATTTTAAATTGTAATACTACTTTACCTACCTACAGTTGGTGCCACGAGAAGATAGACTTTTTGTAAACAAACATTCAGGGCTACACAACCTTTTTTCAAACAGTTGTGTTTTAGATTTTATACTTTTTGAACAGTCTTTTTTTTCAATGTCTAATTATGCCTTTGTTTTTAAATTTATATTGTTAAATTTTACTGAAATAAAAATATTTGATTTTGTGTTTGAATGGTCGAATGTTAATAAATTTGCCGATATTTTGTCGTTTTACACATAATTTATTCTGTAAATTAAGGAAAAATAGAGTACCATGTATGTTACTGATAGAGTACACACATGTTACTCTATTATTCACATGCTTTTTTTTAAATCATAGACAAATAAATCATTTACTCAAAGTAGACTACCTATCCTAAAATATTAAATTATTGACCAACAATGAATAATATTACAGATAACTAGCTAGTACATTGCATAAAAATTTCTAGGCATGGAGATTTTACGTTGTCTGTGAATGAAATCGTCAGAATGAACTTAAACAAAATTCATTAAAAGTTACGGTAGTCTAAAAACGCAATTTCTTTTTTAGGTATAAATAATTTTCTGCGCGACTAATGGTTTTCCATCTGCTATTCTGCAACCGCTTTTTCGAAATGCCGGCAGCGTGAGGAGCGTTGCGATCCTGTAAACTTGTATTTAACTTTACATTTACATACCTTCTTGATAACTAAACAATTTAATTTTCTCCTCTGATAAATAGATGTTAAGCCTAAGAATGTATCATTTCAATGAACTAACTCCAAATGTTGTCATTCTAGGCGCCAGTACCTCAAAACATTAAAATATCTTGTTGACAGCGCATAATATCGATAAAAACCCGATCCTTTGACATATTAGTTTCGAATGACACGTATCTATGTATCGTTGCGCTAATTGGATTTGACATTATTTGTTTTTGACAGAACTATCACTAAGTCGACATTCTTTGTTTACAAAAAGTCTATGTTCTCGTGGCACGGACTTTATATATCTATCTATCGTCATGCCGGTCTCCCGTTGGAGTTGGCAGAGACTATGGAACGCCGAATATTCCGGTTCTGATACACTTCTTTCGCTTCCTCGAATACCTCATCACGCATGCTCGTTAGTTATAGGTAGATACTTGTGATATGGCTCTTTTTCAGTACGTCACTTATTTGGTCAGCTTAGGTCTGTCTATTATGTATTATGTATATTGTCTATTATGTATATATTCTATTATGTATTATGTATATTATCTATTATGTATATATTTATTTTATTTATTATTTATTTATTAATACAACGGTCCCAACAGAATACCAGCGCCATCTTGTCTCAAGATGGCAATTATATGCTGAGTTGGGAACCGATTCTGTTTAAGTTAGAATGATTTCTTAATTATTATATTTATGGCTACTGAATTGCCACCGATTATGTCATTGTTAAAGATCAACTACATTTGAACTACCCTTGAGACTACTAAATAACAAACACGTCCATATTCATTTATGTGTAAAGTAACGTTTATGTTTCTGCTTCCAAGCGGCTCAGTTTAAAAAAATCGAAGAGATGTGTTGTAAGTATAAGTAAATACATTTGTTATATTGTTCGATTGCCATACGAGACTAGATTTTTTGTGATACACAAAAAGTTGTTTCCATTGATTTGAATGTTTGTACACAGTATTTATTCCAATTGTATTATTTCAGTTGTTCAAGTATTAAGTATTAACGCCGTAAACATAAAATAGATTAAAAAAAATATTACTTACTTTCATATTGACCTACAATTTTATTTTATATTGTTATAATCAGCTGTCTAATTATCAACATTATCTATACTAATATATAAAGCTGAAGAGTTTGTTTGTTTATTTGTTTGTTTGTTTTGTTGAACGCGCTAATTTCCGGAACTACTGGTCCAATTTAAACAATTCTTTCAATGTTAGATAGCTTATTTATTGAGGAAGGCTATATATCATCACGCCATGACCAATAGAAGCGGAGCAGTATTGAAAACTGTTGAAAAACGGGGGGAATTTTATTTTCAATTTCCACGCGAACGGAGTCGCACGCGACAGCTAGTTTAGTAATATTTATATAACTGATCTATGTCGCCTAATTGTTTCAAAATATAGGTGTATTGCACAGAATAACATACAAACTAACACTCACATATTTTTTTGTCAGCCGCTGTCAGAAATCCGCAACAGATTCCTGGCGCAGTTCAACGGCGACGCTCCCACCCCGCCCTCCGAGCACACCGCTGTCGCGCCCAGGAAACTACACTTACAGGTATTCGCCTCTTTACGAGAACAACGTGACATCTCGTAAAAACGTAATTTAGGAATTCGAAATTTCGTGGTCACTATCATTACTTTTTACTATTTCTACGGGATATATACCACCGGATTCAGTTCACGATTCGGTACACCGTCAGTACTGACGGAGTACATCCGTGAACATGGCGCTTGCAACAGTGCCAAAATATCGGTTACTCAAAACAAAAGTACGTGGTATATATCCCGTAGAAATAGTAAAAAGTAATGATAGTGACCGCGAAAGTTTCAATTCCTAAATTACGTTTTACGAGATGTCACGTTGTTCTCGCAAATTATTTTTCATATTCATTCCATTATTCTACGTAGATACTTCCAGACAAGTTTGTATGAAGTTTTCCCGAATGACAATACGACCAAGCTTTCAAGAAAATACCCAACGGGGCCGAAAAAGGGCGGCAACGTACTTACGTCTGCTCCGGTATTGTGGGTGTCCATGGGCGGCGTTAATCGCTTACCATCAGGCGATCCGTCTGCTCGTTTGCCTATTATATCACAAAAAACAGTTTCGGTAGAGGGTCTCATAAAGTACCCAACGAAAGCTAATGTTCAAACCTTTTTTGGCTTATCTTTTCATTTTATCTCTATAGCCATTTTTGACATTTAACTTTTAGTAGATAACGCTTACCAAAAAAGATTCCAATACGTAAATAATTTATTTTGCAGGAACAAGCGGAAACACCGCCGGCGAAAATGGCAAAGCTATCAGACGCTCAGGTAAGCTAATCAAATAAAGTTAACATCAATATCGGTTTGGCTTCTTGTGTCATTACAGTGATTCGACCCGTTGCCACCATTATTACAAGTTGCACCGCGCGTATACCATTTAAACATCATCATCCTAGCGCCATCCCGGCCACGATCCACTTCGCACGGTATTCGGCATCCCTGGGTTGCCCTATTGGTACGCATATCATCCTTTACAACGTTAAGCCACCATTTCTTCGGCCCTACTCGTTTACCGGGACCCGGCGGAAGTGGTATGTCAAGACACTTGTTACTAATATGTCCGTTGTCGTAAAACTTGGACGTACAAGCGACATTTGCAATTTATCTGCTATGTCACTGCTAAAAGATACCACGGATGCTCGAGTTCTTAACGAGGTTTTTGCGCTTGACTCCGCACATACAGCGCAGCATTTTCATCTCCCTGACACGCAAACTGCTTGTGCCGTTCTAGCACGGGCACGTCTTACTGCCATATAGCAGGACAGGTCTAATGATGGTTTTATTCACCTGATTTTTCAGTGTAACCCGCTTTTTGGGGTCACAAATGATACCGCTCACCTCACGCCATTGGGCCCAGGCTGCCAAAATGCGTGTCTCCCGCTCTTGTAGGTGATAAGTTCGGCCTTCTTTTTGAAATACGTGTTAACGATGGTGAAATAGGTAGCCGCACACGTTTGAAGGATATTCTCTCCTTCTGCGTTGCGACCCCCATAGCCAAGTCCATCGTGAAAACGCTCAAACTCACAACCCTCATCCACATGACTGTTCAGATCACAACCCAAAATGATTCCCTGTGAAAGTGGAATTTCACCGAGATGAACTCATAACGCCATCTGTACGGTGTCGTTGCAACCTGCGTGTGGTGCATAGGCACTTATCAAATGGGTGACAGCGCCTTCAATAAGCACCCTCACGGCCATAAGCCGGTCGCTGTAACACTTCACCTCCAAGATTCCGTCCTGAAACTCTTTGGCGAGCACAACCGCTACCCCGCTCTTCCAGCTGGTTTCACCCTTGTAGATCAGCTTAGTAGATTAGCTTATTCTTCAGGAAAGGCGACAAACCCTTTTGAAGAACTACGGACCCATCTCACTTCTGAGTCACGCCTATAAGTTGTTTTCAAGGGTCATCACGAATCGTCTCGCGTGTAAGCTAGACGACTTCCACCGTCCCGAACAAGTCGGTTTACGTAAAGGCTATAGTATCATAGACAACGTACATACGCTGCTGCAGGTCATACAGAAGTTTGAGGAGTATAACCAGCCTCTATGCTTGGCATTTGGACTGGCGTTTGGACTATGATAAAGCCTTCGATTCGATCGAAATCAGGGCAGTGCTGCAGTCTCTCCAACGGTGCCAGATCGAGTGCCTCGCCATACATCCAAGTGTTGAAGTGTTTGTACGAAAACGCCACCATGTCAGTCCGCCTTCAGGACCAGAGCTCGAAACCTATTCGACTCCAGCGAGGGGTGAGACAGGGAGATGTCATATCTCCGAAACTTCCGTCTTTAAGCTTCTGGACTGGGAAGGACTCGGCATCAACATCAAAGGCGAGTACATCACTCACCTTCGATTCGCTGAGTATATCGTAGTCATGGCTGAGACCATGGAAGACCTCGGCTCAATACTCGGTGGCCTCTGTAGTGTCTCCCAACAAGTAGGTCTTAAGATGAACATGGACAAGACGAAGATCATGTCTAACGTCCATGACGTACCTGCTCCTATACAGTATTATTACTCTACACTCGAAGTTGTCGACAAGTACGTTTACCTGACGATCTTGTTGGGATCGTGGGCAGCGGATGGATGCAGGTGGCTCAGGATCGGTCTATGTGGAGAGCCTTGCGGGAGGCCTATGTCCAGCAGTGGACGTCTTTCGGCTGATATGATGAGATCAGCTTGTAGCCATTTCCAATGGAGCGGGATCTGCTGCTTTTCCATCGAAGTCTCCTGCAGGAACGCCACGGCCCCCCTCCGCTGGGAGAGTACATCGGCCAGCTCTCTCGCGCGTCCCGTTAGCGTGCCAATGTTTCACGATGCGAAGCGGATCTTCCGGATTAGGGTCAACTTCTATGGCCGTGTCCACGCCCGACACGGCAGCCCTTGTCCACTTGCCAAAAAAGTCGGGCGAGGCTCCTGCGAATCGTTTTGCGTCAGTGAAGGGTCCCGTAACACTTACGTTTCTGCTGCTTCGCATTTTTACTGTTATGGCTGTTTTACCTTTACGGGAGCGACTGCCGTCTGGCCTCCCTAGGGATGGCTTACGCCAGAGCCTCCTCCTTCATCTAGCAGGAGCACCCCCTCGCAGTCCCCTACCTTGGCTTCGGCCCCGTAGAACTTGGTAGGCCAAGTTCTACTGGGCCCAAACCAAGGGCCCAAGTCGTCAAGAGCCTTGCACACCAGCTGGCTACGGAAAGCATCTCATAAAAATACATAGAAATCAGTAGTGTCGCGGCGGGACGTAGCTTGCAGTTGAGGTCTGCGGTGGACTACAAACTCGTACCTTTAATCGGTCCTATATCGTCTCCATCCAGAGTCCCAGCAGCTTCAGTACGACGGAGCCAGAGACTCCCAAAGCAGTTACTACCCCGTCCAGCAGTCTCCCGGCCGCCGTGGACGCGCAACTGCAGCGACTCAGTGCCGCGCTCACGGGACGACTGAGCTCGCAGCGACACAAGCGCTCCCGGGACTCTGTCAGCTATATACCGCCGCCGCCGCCAGGTAACTATATCCTCTCTATACAGAGTCCCAGAGATTCCCAAGATTCACCACCTTCATCCCCCCACCTCAATCCCCCGAGATTATGATGTTGGTCATCAAAATATGACCAACATCATAATCTCAGCAACTGCGCGGCTGCGATCCAAAGCCGCCTCCACTTCGTACGGTCCCCCGCAGTACTAACCCCGCAGTACTACTTAAGGTAGACTGGCGGAAAATGCCTAAGGCATTAAGTCCACCTTGTATACGCATTGTGTATATAAAGTTTTAAAATAAATAAAAATCAATAAAATATGACCCTTTCGCGTCTAGGACGCCTGATGGAAAAGTATGAAAGCAATCCCCCAAATTAATAGAGCAAGGGCAAGTGAATGATGACTCTTTTGACTAGGCTGGCTATTTTTGGAGCACTGTAAAAACATTCCAAGTTCCACAACATATATCGTAAAAGTATGACATGTTTGCATTCAACGAATAGCGATATCGCTGAACTCAAGTTATTTTGCCGAGGCGTTCAGGTTTGACAGAATATTAGCTTCTGTCTTCTAGTCTGTGAACAGATAACTACTTACCTCAAACTTTTTCATTCCAGCACCGGATTCAGAGCCGGCGCCTGAATCTCAACCAAACACGGTGGGATGGGACGACACGACGCCCGCACAACAAACGACGACAAATCCAGAGCCTGAACCTTCTACTGAGCAGATCAAGAGATTCATGCTGTCTTCTAATGTTGATGTGAGTTCATACTAGTGATGTTCTGTATCCGTATCCGCGGATATCCGAGGAAGAAGAAAGATCCGTATCCGTTACTTTTCTCGCGGATCTTTTATGGATCTTTCACCTTATTATTTTAAATTGATAGTATGGAATGCTATAAGTGGTTAGGTAGAGTAAAAAGACTTAAATTCCATTCAGATTATTTTTAATATTATTTCAATACGAGTCTAAAAATGATCTGTCTATTGTTCCTTCGGGCATGCGTGACGTCAACTATTGTTTCATTTCAAGGTCGCGCACACCGACGTCGATTCAGTAACAAAATATAGATCCGTATCCGCGGATCTTGACACCAAATATCCGTAATCCGATCCGTATCCGCGCATATACATTTTAGCGATCCGGCACATCACTAGTTCATACATGAACTTTTACGTTCTTCTACGGGAAAAATACCAAGTACCTTTGTTTCGAGTTACATGTTTTGTTTATAAACGCGTCTGCATCCCCACAGGGGTAGGCAGAGTGCAATGTTACACCCACATTTCGCCGGGAAAATACTGCTATCTTAATCGCCGTTCAGACTTTTCAGTACCCGTGTCATCAAGTTATGTGCCCATTTTAAGTACTTAAATGGAATGGAAGGAAAACATCTTGACGAAAGCTGCATGCTTAAAAGTTCTCCATAATGTTCTTGAAAGATACGTGACATGCGCCAGCCCGCACATAGCCAGCGTACTGGACTGCGGCCTTCGTATAATGCCCAGCAGTGGGACAGTTAATACATGGCTGAAATTATTAATTTCTTCTCCAGTAGTTGAATAAATTACAATTTCTGTCTTTTTAGAATCGCGACGACATTACAAAACTGATCACAGACCTAGGTGGTTTAGTGTGCGAAGGGGCAGAATTAGACCCCGAAGCGACGCACCTACTGTGTGCGGCGCCAGGCAGGAGTGAGAAGATGCTGGGCTCTATAGCGGCGGGACGATGGGTGCTACACCCACTGTATATTACTAAGAGCCACGCGCATGGAAGCTTTCTGTCGGTAAGCGGTTTATACTAGTGTATGCTTAGTGGTCGAATTTCGACCAGTTCGTTGAGCCACTAAGACGCACGCGCATGGTAGCTATCTTTCGGTAAGTTGTTTATTCCAGAGTATGCTTAGTGGTCGATATTCAACCAGTTCGTATAGCCAATATATTTTGCAAACAGTCACGCACATCGAAGTTGGTACTAGTATACGCTTAGTGGTCGAGATTCGATCAGTTTGTTTAGTCACTGTACAGTACTCGCCAAACTTTATGGCCGCTCCGAACATAGCCGCATTGCGCTGCGCAGAACACAAAATCAGGTATCAGCGGGACGAACGCGGGGCGTGGAGGCAGGGCACGCCCGCGTGCGCTGTCTTCCACCCGCTAGCGTCCTCGCCTCCCGCGCGTTAGTGTGAGTGTGCTACGTTCGTACACGACTCACATAATCGCTGAGCTCTGACAGTATCGTCGCGTTTAAAATAGTTTCGTAGTGTTACTTCTTTATTGTTTCTCGTTGCTATCGTTGTTTCTTGTTGTTATTTGTACTGATATAGTTACCATTGTCATTGATCATGCCTTGCGGTCGTTTTAATGTTTTACGTCGCCAAACACGAAAAATAGTGTATGACGTAGTAACGTTTATGAAGAAGGAAAGAAGTCTAGGCTTAAAAGTCCCTTCACCTAACTGAATTTACATTACTCGAATTTGATTGAATATGTAATTAAATAATATAATATAGCTAATCTAACAACGTAACTGAAGATTTTAATTTTCAATAATTACAAATATATTTTCTTGGTTATGACATCTCCACCCGACTGTACCATGCGCAAGTTCGTACCGATGGCTACATTCAGAGCGGCCATAAAGATTGGCGAGTACTGTATATTACTAAGCACCGCGCACATGGAAGCTGTATTTTTAGATTCATACTAGTGTACTGTAAGTGATCGTATTTCGTGGTTTTCGCTCCAAACAAGAGAGGTCTAAGGATACTTCCTTGTGGCATTTCGAAATTCTGAATTAATTCTGATCTAGTCTAGTAGATTCAATTCAATTTCAATTCAAGATTTGTTATAATATATGCCAAAAGTTGCAAGAATTTTTGCATGTTGTTGAGAATGTAAACCCCATATTTATGGGATTATACATATAATAGTAAGTTATGGTTAAAAAATCAAATGTATTGGACATGTTCAAAGAAATCGTTAAAATTATACAGGATACCAAAAGTCCTGTCATTAATTTTGAGACTTTCGGTAATCATTATAATTATTGTTGAAAAGCTAATATTTTAAAATGTTGTAAAAACACAGCAGAATTAAAACGGAAAAAGGTTTTGGTAAGGTAAAAGTGAATTGAAATACGCACGATTTATCGACAGCTTGTAGTTTTCCATTGAGTTATGCTTTCTCTTGCAAATTTATTAATCGAGCTATCTCTTCTCAGAAACAGGTATGCGACAGCCTGTACTTTTTCATTGAATTATACTTTCTCCTGTGAACTGATTCATCGAGTTATCCTTTCTCAGGAAGAAGAATTCGAATGGGGTAACCCAACGGCGACAGGTCTGCCAGCACTGAGCGGTGCTGAGCGGACGCTAGCGCGCTCGGCGTACAGATGGCGGTCGGCTCGCGCCCGGGGGGCGCCGGGCCCGTTCGCGGGAGTTGTAGCGTTGTTGCACGTGGGGGCTCCGCGCCGCCGCCTGCTGCAGCGACTCGTCACCGCGGGGGACGGACTCGCGCCACTCGACGAGTAAGTCTAACCTCAATATTTCATATCTATTTTATTTATTTTCAGCCTGTAGCGTCCCACTGCAGGGCAAAGGCTTTCATCTCATTTTTCCACAGATCTCTATTTTGTGCAGCGTTTGCGCGTCCAGTTCGTCCCGCCATCATCGTCACGGCCTTCCACGTTGTCGCCTAGCACCTTCAGGGACACAATTAGTAGCGATTTTGGCCCAATGCTCTTCCGGCATGTGACAACCGTCCATCGTAGTTCTTGTCCACACAACAATTGTTAGGCGATGCATTAAGCGTTCAGGGGGTCTAAAAGGTGTCGGTCCCACCACTCATGATTGAAAATCCTCATCATTAGGACTCTTTTTAAGTATGAGTGATCACGATTACTAGTAATGATGAGATTTCAATTATAAATGGGACCGAGACCGTCTAAAAACTCCGACAGCGGAGGTGTGACACACACGAATTAAAAAGATTTCATTCTGTAGGTGTTACTGCTGGAATTATGCCTCTACCAATTTGCTTTACAGTAACACTGTGAATTATAGGTATATTTAGCCTAATATACCACGCTGACAAGACGGGTTGTTACAGGGTTTGTTTTCCGTCTCTTCACAGAGGTACTATTCTCAGTGACGTAACTAGCCTGGGCGGAAATTGGCGGATGACCTTTTTTTTTAGTCGACTCACCTAACAATTCCGTGCTAACTCTCGTAGTGCTGAGCTAGTGCCTATGTTTGTGTACATTGTTCTTAGTTGAGTTTTAGGTGTCACCCCTTTTTTTTGGACGGATGGCACCCCAAAAAGGGTGCCACCCGGGGCGGACCGGCCCCGCCGCCCCCACCCCCTTCCTACGCCACTGACTATTCTGCTTTGTGTTTTTTCTTTAGTCGCTTATTACGACACCTACGGAATCAAATGGTGCGATGACATTGTGTATTCTTACTCCGTTACCACAGGGATAGTGATTGGATGAGGATGAGGGATAGTGAAAAAAAAATTAAAAATCTAAAAAAAAAACGACTAAATAATCCCCTTATTTCTTTCCAGACCGCCGTACAACAATGACAACATCACAGTATGTTTCGCAGACATCAAGAGATATCCATTATCAGACCGGGACACTGCTTGGCTCATATCGAAGAGAATACCTGTCTGTGCTCCCGTACTATTGAGCGCGTACTTAACTGACGATCCACCGCCGAAACCTGACGACCACTGCTTACCGCAATTTAGACCTTAATGTATCAACATACGGCGTAATATCGCTTGACTCGTGTATTGCTTATTTCACAGAGGAATAATAGCATTCGAAACTTACGATCACTGTTTACACCAATTCAGACTTTAATTTATCAACGTACAGCGCTATATCGCTTGACTCGACTGCTGCTTCCCACAATTTAGACCTTAAGTTACGAATATACAGCGTAATATCGCTTGACTCGTGTATTGCGTATAAGTAAATGCTTATTTCGCAGAAAAATTATAGCAGTCGAAGCTTATGATCACTGTTAAGCCAAAATTAGGCTCAATTTTGACCCTAATGAGTATATTGTTACAGCGCAATTTTACTTGATTCGTGTCCGAGGTACGATGCGGCTTAGGACGATTGACTCTGTTACCAAAAATAATGTATGATCTATCCACTGATTTGGCTACTGGAGATACATATTTGCCATATTTTGTTCGAGCTTATGTCAAATAGGTATATTGAAACCGGCCGTAAGTGCTTACCTAACAGACGAATAGCAGTCAAAGTCTGATGATTACTGTTTAATGAAATTTAGACCTTTAGTTGTAGAAAATATGGCTTGAAATAGTTTGTCTCGTAATTAAGAGGATACAAGTCTGTGCCACAGAATTGCTGAGCGTTTCATAGACATTTTGACGTCGACGTCTTATGATCACTGTTCAACAAAATTTAGACCTTTAAGTGTATGTGTTACGGTTTGATTTCACTTGATTTACATCTAAGAAAATACCGCCTTGTGCTTTAGTATTTTATATTGACGAACCGTCACCGTTAGTGATAATTGCTTGTCCAATTAAGACTTAACCTCTTGTATGCCGGAATGCCAGACACAATTAAAAAGCTATTGTGTCTCGCGTAGATCTGCGTTCCGGCATACAAGGGGTTAAACGTGGTCAGAATACGTCTCAATATCGCTTGGCGTACGTAACTTATCGAATAGGATAATAGTCTTCGTTCTAGTTACTATAAGTGATATCTTACAGACTAACCATCAAACAGACTAACCATCCCATGGACTTAACCATCATACGGCTCCTTATCCAGTATAAACTGATCTGTCTAAGTTCGGCAGGTCCTTGCAATGACAGGTCACCTTTTAATGGAAAATCATCGTTTTAGAGATTACTCGGCATATTCTAGGTGATAAACCGCACAGTTTTATATGATATTACTTATATTTATATAATGTTATTCGACTGAATTGTATAATTGTAAAGTATTTAGTTATAGTGAATTATTGACAATAAATAATACGTCGGTTATGTTATAATCTGAGTTGTTTTATTTTCACCCGTCTATTAAACAAATGTAAATTAAGAAAAATTAAAGCCGATTCCCATAAAGAGTGGTTAATTCCCCTGAACCTTGGAATTCTGAAGTTTTTTTACTGTAAAAGTATTATAGATAGACATTGTTCTCATTATTTTTAAATAATGTCCAAAACTAATTAACAAAACAATGCCCACAACACACATGCACTCGCACAAACAACTATTATGTGATAATTGATTTTGGATTATTACAAAATGAGAACTATGGCGGACATTCGTCGACCAAATTGAGTAACTGAAAGGTCGAAGTACCCGGAACCAGCGAGCATGTATGAAGAGAGTATGAGTGTAGAGGAAGGGCTTGAGGTTTGTAGGGATAAGGATAGAAGCCAGTGGCGTTCTGTTGTCTCTGCCTACCCCGACGGGAAAAGGCGTGAGTATATGCATGAGAACTATGTCGATAACTTAACACTATGTATGCGCCCCGGCCCTTAAGAATAGTAGTGGACTTATGAATAGGTACTGTTTCCAGTTATAATATATTACTCTATGAGGTACTGCCCATTCGGCTGCATGCAAGGTCTTCAATAGGACATGATTTGCGTTTCTTTGGGAAATGAAAACTCAGAAAGGAAATATTTTATTTTTATTACTAAGTTTCGAATTCCCTTATAAAAGTAATTACCCTTGTACTTATAGTAAACATCACACTTATATATATTTTGAACTTGGTGAAAGTGAACTGACGCGAGTTTCATTAAGTACCTTCTGAACCGAAAGAGAGCGTCGTCGGTATCGTAATTTTTAAAAATCCTTATAATGTGTGTTCGTCATTTTTCTCCTAAATGTCTTGATCTGTTTTTATGAAATTTAAGCGACTGCTACGCCGAAGGTCGTGCTTTCGATTCCCGCTCAAGTCAAACATTTGTATGCATGAACAGGATGTTTGTCTTTGTCTGGGTGTATGTATTTACAAAAAAAGTATATTTGTATGTTTAACCATTATCTAGTACCTATCCTTAGTACAAGCTCTGCTTAGTTTGCGACTAGATGGTGATGTGTAAGAATAGGTATTTTATTAATGGCTGCCTTCGTAACCAACTTATTTTTCAAATATACAATCTGCACATTGTTTTATGTTAATGGTTCAGGAAATAGGTATTTGAATTCCCATAATTTCATAACAAGATTTGGATACCAAGATTTGTGGTTAGACCTCTACGGTCTGCTATTTTAAACTAAATTACTCATACTTCTTCACCATAACCTTAATACTTCTAGTAACATCTCTAGGATAGTCCAGCCCAGCGTCGGCTAGATCCTTCATAGTTAAAGTAAGTGCGGTTGAGAAACCGGCCCGTTCTGCACTTTTTTGTGACGCAACACCGGTGAAAACTGTGCTGGTCCCTTTGATACCGTGGTGGAGAGCCAGAGGTCGCCTGTAAAGAAATGATAAGCTATTGTTAGGTATATACATGTCCTCCAGACCGAATTTCGACTACGGCGGCCAGTCCCATACAACTGACTAGCCAACTGTGCGGAGCATACTATACCTACAAAAGTGTGAGCTATTCTCTGACTCTCGTAGCCTAATGGGATGGCACATCTGATACGACTGGAGAGATATTGGGCGCAGAACCAACGGCTTAATGAGCTTTCCGAGGAATAGGTGTGTAACACCGTTAATTCCGAACTTTAAGGGATAATTGTTAACTGAAAAACCCAATATCACTTTTTATTCGATCCGGAATCAAACACATAATTCTCACTAGCTTACACCACCGCAGGACCACAGAGGCAGTCGTATCGTTATGAGAAGGCCAAAATCTTATATTAGTGTCTCTAGTAGGTAGTTAGTATCTCTGGGCCCTGTGCAGCGAGCTGACGGGAGCTGGAAGATTCGCAAAAATGCCGAAATCGCGGAACTCGTAGCCATCCCTAACGTCATTGGGGAAATAAAGGCTCACAGACTCAGATGGCTCGGTCACGTCGAGAGAATGGGAGAGGAACGTGGTGTCAAGAGAGCGTATGTGGTTCAACCAACAGGGCGTCGTCCTGTCGGTCGCCCCAGATACCGCTGGAAAGACGTAGAGCAAGATCTGAGGGAGCTTCAAGCTGGTGATAGGCGAGTAGTGGCCAAAGATCGGGTGAAGTGGCGTTCTCACGCATTGGAGGCCAAGGCACATTTTGGGTCAATGAGCCATTGGAGTAAGTATCTAAGTATCTCTAGTAGCCAAATCCATGTATCGATCGAATATTGAAACTTGCTTGACAGGTCGTCCGTCAGGTCTAGTAAGATATAATTTCGGCTGATCTCCTCACCTCGCGGCAAGTATTCTAGAGCCAAGCTTGGCCCCACGATATTCTCTGAGAACCACCAGGCCGAATGCGTACAGAACTTTGTCAATGCCCATCAGCTTGAAAGGATCCAGTCTGTCTTCACCCAGTTTCAATGCTCCGTAAACATTCTTCCAAGCTTTGCCCTCTATCTGAAAAGTGACGAAATAAACGACTGAAACATTAGAATTCTATTCCTGGGAAAAGGGCGTGGTGGATTGGTTTTCCGTTAGAAATATGCCCATGGTCTTTGGCATTGGATCTAGCAGATCGTTGAGCGATAGGATAAAAAGGAGAATATCCAGGAGAAGAAACTATTGCGTCCGGTCAGATAATCAGATTTATCTTAATATATAAAATCCTTGCGTTACTGACTGACTGACAGACACGCTACAGCCGAAACTATTAGGCGCAGGAAGCTCAAATTTGGCATGTATGTTTCTTGGGGACCGTAGGGGTGCACTAAGAAGGGATTTCCCGAAATTCCCACGGGATCGGCCAAAACGGGTAAATTTATAAATATCGGCGTAGCTGCTGGCGTCCTCTAGTAGTGGATATAGCGTGTGGCAATTTTTATTGCCCGTTCTTTCTCGTGTTTCCACGCTCTTGCATTGCGAACGTTACATTAGATTATGTAATTAACGTGCAAATTTGTCGTTCATAAGCGTCACATTTTTCTAATCTTATTTTTTAGTATCTTAAAGACTCAAAAATCGATCGTCGTGGTCTCAGGTTTAAAACAGAAGAGGAAAATTACATTAAGTATTTACTTAGATTAACGAGACTGTTATTTTGTTTATTGTGTAGGTACTTCATTATAGGTACCTACAGGGTGATTTGTAATTGCTCGCATTCCCTTCGGGAGGTGTTTCTAGGGCCATAATGAAGTATTTTTACCGCCTATATAGACTGGTCCAAAATGCACCATTTCACACATCACGCAATAAAACGGTTTTAAAGATTTTTGAGTTAGGAATCATTAGAAGGTAATACGAGCAATTACAATTAATCATATCATACATACTAACGTACGTTTATACATGTGTTGTTAGAATATAGGTCAATTACCTATTATGGATACTTGTTATCTCCTCGAGATAACGATGTAAAAGTCAAAGTTGAGTTAGCTTGTGGCAATGTCTGACTGTTGACTCAACGCCGTCATCTGTATTTAGACGATATTAACTGAAGCGATAACTACTAGACTGCATGAATAAAAATAAATATCACGTTCTCATTTCAATTGGTCAATTCAACTGTCGAAAACATTCGCATAGTCTGTATGTACCTACCTAACTGTCTACTGAACGTCGAGGTCCAGCCAGACAATTCGATCACAACTCGGGACAAAAATCTACCTCTGTAAAACTCATTTTACTGTACGGCGGCCCGGCCGTCGAGAGTACAATACATCAACGGCCCGGTGCGTTGAGCGGCAGCGGCGAGCGTTTTGGATGAACATGGCGCGTTTGACTCCGTTGCGGCCGCGCGCCGCGAAAGTAAACGCGCCATTGTATGTACATAGAAAACGCTCGCCGCTGCCGCTCGACGTTGTAGGTCGTAACCGGGCCGTTAGACCTATGCGTCAATACTGTAGGTTCGATTCCAATTAAACATTTTGTGTGATCCACAAACTGTTCTGAGTGCGCGTAGTATATCGTGACCGTTGATTGAATGGCCCCGTGGTAAAATTTCTTCGCGGTATATACTGTACCTACGTCCAGGGGCAGGTCCAGAGAGGACGGCTAAGAAAAAATATAAACGACAAATAACTTTTTCACCACAGCAGCTCAAACATGCCGCTTTTGCTGCGAGACAACAGTGAAGTGAACAAAACGCGATTTTGATTCGAGCGTGAGGCAAAGTAGCTTTTTAATTTTTCAATCTTCAGTGCCACGAATTGACATTGTTCAGCCACAAATTTGAATCATTCGAATTTTACTGTGCTCTGTCTCTTTGACATGCATATAAAAAGTGAGTGAAAAAACAAACCCCTTCGAATTCGAAATTCGATTTTGCAATTCGACCTCAAAGAAAACACCTAGGTACGGCAACGCAAAAAAAAAGATATTTGTTTTATTTTTTTATATGTTATTGTTTACATGTTTAATTTATTACTTATTGGATTTTAATAAAAGTAAGTCTTATTAATAGTATAAAATTAGTATTTAACCAATACATTTTTATTTAGAATTAAGTACCTACAACAATTACATTTGAAAAATAAACATCAGGGACGCGGTATTAAAACGCGATTTAAAAAAGTAGCGGGAATAAAAATTTCGCTGATGCTGATACAGTAGGTACCTACCTATAGCGTAACGTGTTAAATTATAATAATATATAAAATAATCTAAAAACATGAGTGAAACTAGCGACGATGACTGTACTTTAACACCAGAAGAGTTAAATCAACAAGTGATTATGCAGAATTCAATCTATTCCTGTTCATTTCTATGTCTCCTCAGTAATATGTGTTCTCACTGCTGTGGTGAAAAGCTATGTGTGCTACACGAGAGCAAAGTTTTTTGTATCTCGTGCTGTTGAGTCCCTCACCACGCTCAGGATTCTAACTTTGATTCACTCGCTACGCTCGTGAATCAATCATAGAATCCTTCGCTTGCTCGGGACTCAAAATGAGCACTCGAAACAAAAAACAACTTTGCTCTCTTGTTGCACAAATAACTATTTCGTCTTAGCCTCTACGCTTTTCCCTTGATAAAATCTACCGTCCCCAGGGATCTATCCATCAACCACTGCCTCTCTAACCAAGCCAACGCCCTAAACAAAATCCTGGATTTGCCACTGATTTTCTAAAATACCACAGATACTTCACTTACAACATCATGTGACTCTTCCCCCTCACAAATGACTAGACACACATTCAGCGCGACCAGTTTACTGTGGCCATCTTTTTCTTCGTAGCAACCCAGAGACATTCTCTGAGAAATGTAATATCGCCAGAAGACTTCCATACTCCGCATACTCTCAGGGTCGTCCACGAAATCTAAAGAAAGAAAATATAATAATATGGTCAAAAATGCCTGATGTATAGATACCGTCTACATGAGTAGTAATATGTATGTAGGTATAAGCATATATAATTAAGTATATAACATGTTTCGACTTTTGAATCATCGTCCTAGCGTTATCTTGGTTGCACTCAAGACTTCGTCTTGGAGCCCGGGGTCCGCTTATTGCTCTAACCAGATTTTATTTAAGTTTTGTACATTTCATTCGCATATACATAACCTCGTCAGTCGTGCGCACCGTGGCCGTGGGTTTGAACCCGATATCCTGATATTTCTGATGTTTTTACTTTTTTAATTTAAATTTTCTCGATTTTTACATAGATTTTTACAAAGGCAGCTATAGCCTTGTGGAGATACCAACAAACTGCCATGCAGAGAGTAGAGAGTATCGGGTTCGAATCCACGGCGCGCACCAATGGCTTTTCGGAGTTATGTGCATATTGAATTGTTAATTATCGCTTGTCCCGTGCCTCGAGGAGCACGTTAAGCCGTCGGTCCCGGCTGTCATAAAGAGCTATGTCGGTCGTTACAGGGCGTCAGTACCTCTAAATAAACTGACACTAGTCTAAACCATGTAATATCGCCATCCCTTCGGGTTGCGGAGGTCAGACAGGTAGCTGCTCTGTGGAAAAGCTAATATTCAGCAAAATCCGGTTAGACTAGTAAGCAGACCCCAGGTTGAAACTGGGATAACGCTAGGAGGATAATGATTTTTTTCGATTTTCACATATGAGATGACTGAGATGATTGTGAGAGTCACCACGACCGGTGTTAAACACGTTGTAATGTCTGGGCTAATACAAGGTAGGTATCTATTTCTCCTGTATGTCCATATTATACGCGGCTACGCCCTGGCTACATAAATACGTAGGTATTAGTAAGTGTACTCTAATAATATATGAAAGTATCTATGCTTAGTGTACGCGTGTATTGTACCTACCTTACCTACCCATCTACTTATGCCCAGTTATATATTTTATAACATTCTTAGTAGTTCATAAATAATAAATACTTTAGCAAATATTAATACATATTTGATGTTATTCTTGTTTGTCATGCAATTGATAAATTGCCTTCGATTATACGGTATTAAAACATAGGTATTTCCTTCGCCTTCTTGAAGGTCATGATGGAGCGTCCGCGTTTTGAATTCCATACAGAGATGGGCTAAACTGATCGTATAGGTACCAGGGTTAAAAACTGTCAAAAAAGGCCATACCTGGAAGGCCTTAACCCATGGCGTCAACCATACCAACTGTTACTTTTATTCTATTGTTCTGTCTGTGCTTGTTATGAAAGCATTCGGTATTTCTAACCGCTTTCAAATAAAAGTACAAGTCGAATGACTTGTGTAATGTTGGAATTGCAAAATGTTTGAGTGTGATGATCTAGGTATTTAGGCGTCTAAGCACGTGTACAAAATTTCGTAAGTGTAGGTAGGTACAGTACTCGCCAAACTTTATGGCCGCTCCGAACCTAGCCGCATTGCGCTGCGCAGAACACAAAATCAGGTATCAGCGGGACGTACGCGGGGCGTGGAGGCAGGGCACGCCCGCGCGCGCTGTCTTCCACCCGCTAGCTTCCTCGCCTCGCGCGCGTTAGTGTGAGTGTGCTACGTTCGTACACGACTCACATAATCGCTGAGCTCTGACAGTATCGTCGCGTTTAAAATAGTTTCGTAGTGTTACTTCTTTATTGTTTCTTGTTGTTATTTGTACTGATATAGTTAACATTGTCATTGATCATGCCTTGCGGTCGTTTTAATGTTTTACGTCGCCAAACACGAAAAATAGTGTATGACGTAGTAACGTTTATGAAGAAGGAAAGAAGTCTAGGCTTAAAAGTCCCTTCACCTAACTGAATTTACATTACTCGAATTCGATTGAATATGTAATTCAACAATATAATATAGCTAATCTATCAACGTAACTGAAGATTTTAATTTTCAATAATTACAAATATATTTTCTTGGTTATGACATGTCCACCCGACTGTACCATGCGCAAGTTCGTACCGATGGCTACATTCAGAGCGGCCATAAAGATTGGCGAGTACTGTAGGCATGTAAGTTTTGTCTATATTTAAAAGGTATTGATATAATCCTTTCGATTCGAATAAGTTGTTTTCGAATTAGTAGTTTTTGAGATATGGGTGGTTACGAACACATTAACAAGTAAGAAATAAAACTAATTCTAAAAAAATAACTATTAATATACCTTTCTCATTCATCTAGCTGCCAACGAGAAATGACAAAATCTAATATCTAATACTGTAAACAGCTGAAGAGTTTATTTGTTTGTTTTCTTGAACGCGCTAATCTCAGGAGCTACCGGCTTGATTTGAAAAATTCTTTCAGTGTTAGACGGCCCATTTATCGAGGAAGGCTACCTATAGGCTATATAGCACCACGCTATGAGCCACGGGAGTGAAGCAGTAGCCTTAAATAACGCGGGTGTAACCGCGGGCTCATCTAGTTAATAGATACATAAAGCTGAAGAGTTTGTTTGCTTGAACGCGGTAATCTCAAGAATTACTGGTCCGATTTGAAAAAAGCATTCAGTGTTAGATAGCCCATTTATTGTGGAAGGCTATAAGCTATATACTTAACATCACACTATGGGCCACGGGAGCGGAGCAGTAGGCTTAAATAACGCGCGTGTAACCGCGGGCTCATCTAGTAAATAATATATTTAACAACAACAATTTTTGAGATCGAATGTCTATCCAATTCCTATTTTTGCATTGTTCTGCATGTTCGATTAGATATATACGCGTTTTTAATCATGTGATGAAAATTTAAAATAATGAACAATTGGGCCGTAACACTTATTAACTGAATGAAACTGTTTCGTTAAAATGTTAATTACTACTTCAACAAACGTAATTAAAATCAACTTTTTGCATACCTAGGTAATATTAATACTATACAAATGGCTATCAAATAAATTAAAGTAGACTGCACGTATGGTGAAGTGGTCACCTCGACGCTTATCATTTTACCATTATCCTCCTAGCGTTATCCCAGTTTCAATCTGGGGTCTGCTTACTAGTCTAACCGGATTTGACTGAATATTAGCTTTTCCACTGACTGCCTGTCTGACCTCCGCAACCCGAAGGGATAGTAATATTCCATGGTTAAGACTAGTGTCAGTTTATTTAGTAGGTACTGACGCCCTATAACGACAGTTTAGGTACCTACTGATACTTTACGTCGATTTTCTGGGAGAGGGTAGTACTTCACCGGTCTAGCCGGCCCATTCATGCTGTAATCAGCAAAGCTCTACTACCTAAAAACAAAGCTCTACTACCTAAAAACAAAGCTCTACTACCTAAAAACAAAGCTCTACTACCTAAATTCCCTTTGTGTGATCCATAAAATATTGTTACGAGTCTGGGTATATCTAACTTTTTTGTGTCCGTCGATAGATTGTTTGTAAAGTCTTCCGCGACACAGAATTCATAACTACTGCGGCTTGTCTAAAAAAATAAAGCAAATACTTACTATTAAGCTTACAGAGTGTTTCATCAGGGCACAGATTCTCTAGTAAGATCTTGAGAGCCTCTTCATCATCCTCGGGCCTCAGGTCTCTGATCACCCACCTGACGCCGTCGGCTTCCCACGAGTCCCACACACGTGGACATGTGGAATCCCACACTCTCTTGAAACCCATGTTCTGTAAGGGATATTCTTATATTGTCTTCAATACCGTTTTGCCATTGGGGGAAAGCTCATGTTCAGGACATGTGACATAAAAATAATGATATAAGTTTTGACATAATTATCATTCCTTTTGTGTAATAATAAGATGAAAGCTAAAGAGTGTAGTAAAAACTATTTCTACCATACAAACCTGTACGTGTCTACTGATCGGGAGGTTCCGGGTTCGATCCCCGGGTCGGGTAAAAGTATTATTAAGTTTTTCAGAATTCTCTGTAGCAGCACGGAGACTGGCAATGTGCCCTCGCCCTCTATTACGTGGGGCCCATTCATAAGGCGAAATGTGGGTGTAATATTACACCTTTGCCTACTCCTTCGGGGATACAGGCGTGACGATATAAAAAAAGAAAATGAAAAGAAAATAGTGTCTCGCATTAATTTTCTACATTTTCCAAGACGTCCCTAAAACTTGTGTGCCCAAGGACGCCAATTACTATTTACCTAAGGGCCCCGCCATGTCTTAAACGTTCATAACTACCTTGGTAAAAACATAATATGATAATATACGTAGTAGGTGCTATATATTAATAATATGTAATTAGATTTTCTCGATGTTAAGTGTGTTTATATTTATTAGACCTTTTGACCTTACTAAGAAGAGCGACAAAAACACATTGATACTTAACATACATTTTATTATGTACCTACTACGTATATTATGATAATAACAATAATAATCCCACCAGTAACATTAATGTGAAAATGGGAGACTAGTTCACACACGTCAATTCAATAATATCATACTTATGATAAGATGGTATTTTTGTATACCGACAAATAAAAACATTGTAATATTTTTATTTGTCGGTGTCATAGATAATATTATGATATAAGGTCGGTGTAATAAAAATGACAAAAGTCAAAACACACCCAATTAGTCTTTATGATAAATAATTTTAAAGTTATGAACGGGTCAAACGCGTAATAATTATGACATACTGAGTTGCTTGCTAGTTCTATTTAAATATAATCTTAATATATATAGTCTAAGACTAGCCTTAATTAACCTTGGCTGGACACGCTGCTTTACCCTCAGCTCTTTAGCCAAGGGGATATCAAATCTCTAGTGTCCTATTGCTGCCTACGAGTCACTTCTCCCATAAGAAAGGTTAGACTGAATTCAAAAGATGTGATACATATTTTGAAGAAATTGTAGATAACTCTACGCCATGAAAATTTCCTCACAATTTTCCGTCACCCAAGCATGAAAAATATAACAATTACTTATGCACTTACGAAAGTCGTTGATGCGAGGAGTTAGTTTGAACCTGAGACGTTCTATGAGCGTCCTTTGCCTGTCCTACTATCGCTGCAATGACACAAAATACTTTTTTTTTGCGTAAATATCGAAGACACAACACTCGACGCACTAACGTTTTACAATACAAAACACTGCACTGACTGTTGATCACACTAATAGCTTACTAGTAACTAGACACATATTACATATAATATACCACATATCAATAACACAAATATGTAGATAAATACACTTGTAGTCCTTGTATATATGATTGTAGAATACATACTTCCTTGTCAACTATAACTATAAATAGAATATAATCTATCTATGCGATGTTACAAGTATGAACTATGAGAATAATAAACTAGTATATTTTTAATGATATTAGATATATTATTATTATGACTTACTGTTGTGTACTTATATGGAGCGGGTTATAAATAAGTGCGCTTGTATTGTAAACATGTGTAAACTCGTTCGTGTTTGCACAACAAATAGCTACAGATAGCTGCTAGGTACTTTAAATGGGGATTTCTTAATAGAAATACATGCATACACCATGTACTTCTATTTCTAGAAATCGAATTGCGCTTTATCTTCAATATATTTTGAATAAGTGTAATATTATCACACAATTGATCTCGAACTTTGTGGGTAGCGGAATGTACATCTGTATATATTATATATGTATATCTGTATATTATATAAAATCTTTGCGTTACTGACTGACTGACAGACAAGCTACAGCCAATACTACTCGGCGCAAGAAGCTGAAATTTAGCATGTATTTTTCTTTGGGGCCGTAGGGGTGCACTAAGACGGGATTTCCCGAAATTCCCACGGGATCGGGCAAAACGGGAAATTCGAAAGAATCTGCGTGCGAAGCCGCTGGCGTCGACTAGTACTTATATAAATTTCTTGCGTTACTGACTGACTGACAGACAAGCTATAGCCAAAACTATTGTGCGCAAGAAGCTGAAATTTGGCATGTATATTCCTTGGGGACCACTAAGAAGGGATTTGCCGAAATTCCCACGGGATCGGGCAAAACGGGTAAATTAATAAAATGTGCAGGCGTAGCCGTGGGCTTCTTCTAGTCTTACTAGACTATATTATGAATATTCATGATTACAATAATAACCAGTAATGAATCGTGATAATGCATTTTATTTTCTCGAAGACTTATTTGTTTGAGATAGGAAATGTATTTAGATAGGTAGATAATTTATTTATAAAGGTTTATTTGTTTAAATTGTTTAAATATAATTTGCCATAACATATTAACATATATACATATAAATAATATTGAAGCGTCGGCCTGTGAGTTTTAAAACAACTGATTGTTTTCAAGTGCATATAGTTAGTTACACGATACCAAGTCTGGGGTAATCTCTGGAATGGCTGAACCGATTCAAATTGGACTTTCACTGGAAGACAGAGGACTATATAGGCTACAATTTGAGCTGGTAAGTGGCGCTGCTGTCGCGATACCGAATCTAAACATATACAGTGTGTCCCCGGATAAGGTGCACAAACGAAAATGGGTGAAACTAGACTACAATTTATCGATAAAAAAAAGAGAGAAAAATTATTAACATTAAATTGTATTTAATATTGATTTTTTTATTTTTTTATTCTCTTTTTAAGACCTTTTGTGTTTGTAAAATTGTCACATTGTAACCACTGCGTTGATTTTCTTCAAATAAAAACAATAATGATGCCAAAAGATTAACACTGTATGGTAAATAAAAAAGAAGTACATAAAAGCAGTCAATAGGAAGAAAACATTTTTTTTTTCATTAATTTTGAACATAAAAGTGTTAAATTTTGAGTAAAGGTTTATTTTTACCAAATAATGCCCCCCATAACAATTTATTTTTATAACCTCTGATTAATCCAGATCTAATAACCTTTTCAACAAAAAAAAAGTCAACTTTCTGTCTCTAATACATGCTTAGCTACGAGGCTTTAATTGAGGGCCCGCTAACGCGCCGCTTACGTCATCGCTCAGGTAGATTTTTTTACATTGTGTTCAGCTATTCACTATCGCGGAACAAGGAAAGGGTGCGGGAGGGGAGCGCGTTAGGGACTTTAAAACTTGTTTGACTCAGTGGGTCCGAAACGCTCGCAGTTAACACGTGTTTTTTCGAGATGCCACTATTAACTGAGTTTTCACCGCGTGAAATCGCAGATATTCATTTTTACTACGGAATGTGCCGAGGAGTGGCAAGAGCAGCACGTACTGCGTACATAGCTGCGTTCCCGAGCCGTATGGAACCCTCTGCTCGGAATTTTCAAGAAGTACATAAAAGATTTAGTAATGTTGGCCTTGGATTAGCTCGAGAACATCGCGAACAAGCCGTTGTCATTGATACGTCGATTGAAGAGGCTGTGTTGAACGTCGTCTTCGCTGATCCTACAACCAGTACCAGACGTCTTGCGGCACGTCATGCTATTTCCAAAACTGCAGTATGGCGCATTTTGAAAAAAGAAGGACTGCACCCTTTTCATTATCAGAGAGTGCAACACCTCAATGAAGATTTTGATAGGCAGCCAAGGTGCGTCATGTCCGCTTGGATTTTAAGAAAAATAAGGGATATGCCTGATTTTACCCAACGGATTTTGTGGACAGACGAGGCTACTTTCACACGAGCCGGCATAACAAATTGTAGAAATTTGCACCAATGGCGTCACGAAAACCCGCACCTTAATAGACCGTCTACATTTCAAGTGCAGTTTTCAATAAATGTGTGGTCGGCGTTAATTGACGACATATTGATTGGGCCGATTATTCTGCCAAGGACATTAAACGGCGAACGGTTTTTGTCCCTTTTAAGAGATGATCTCCCACTTTTGTTAGAGGATGTGCCGCTGGCAAGAAGAAGACACATGTTTGTCCAAATGGACGGATGCCCTGCTCACTACGCCACGATTGTGCGAAATTTCCTGAATCAAACCTACCCCAATCGCTGGATAGGTCGAGGAGGACCTGTGGGATGGCCAGCACGTTCACCTTACATGACACCACTGGATTACTTTTTATGGGGTGTGATGAAACAACGGGTGTACAGCACTACCGTTAATACGGAGGCCGAACTTCACGAGCGCATTGTCCAATGTGCGGAAAATTTCAAAAATGACCCCGACATGGTCCGCAGGGCTACGCAACAGATTTCCTTACGTGCAATGATGTGCTTGCAACAGCGTGGTGGCCATTTTGAACATTTAATGCATTAATTTAATAAAAAGTGTTTTTTTAGATTTTTGGTAATAAATACTTATTGTGATTTGATTTTCTTGTTTTAATCTATTTCATTTACACTTAAAAAGCTTAGCTAAAGTTTAAAAATACTTAAATGTGTTAAACTAAATTTCAATTTAAGAAAAGCTACCTCAGCGGTTGACAAAAAGGCAGCGGCGCGGGCGCCAGGGGACGGCGCGTTAGCGGGCTCCTCAATTAAAGCCTCGTAGCTAAGCATGTATTAGAGACATAATGTTGATTTTTTTTTGTTGAAAAGGTTATAAGATCTGGTTTAATAAGAGGTAATAATAAAAAAATGTTTTAGGAGGCATTATTTGGTAAAAATAAACATTTACACAAAATTTAACACTGTTATGTTCAAAATTAGTAAAAAAAAAAGTTTTTCTTCCTATTGACTGCTTTTATGTACTTTTTTTTATTTACCATACAGTGTTAATCTTTTGGCATCATTATTGTTTTTATTTGAACAAAATCCACGCAGTGGTTACAATGTTACAATTTTACTAACACAAAAGGTCTTAAAAAGAGAATAAAAAAATAAAAAATCAATATTAAATACAATTTAATTTTAAAAAAATTATCTCTTTTTTTTATCGATAAATTGTAGTCTAGTTTCACCCATTTTCGTTTGTGCACCTTATCCGGGGACACACTGTATAAATGAAACGAAAATCGCTGGGCGTATAAAGATGATATTTGGCAGAGAAGTGGGCACTCATGGGCATTAGGTACAATTCGACATATTATCGCAGATACTAAACTATTGACGACTGATTAGAAACATGAAATCGTAATGACTGTGTGGCTTCATTTTACGACGAAGCCACTAGCCAATGTCTTACTAAGAGAAAGAAAACACGCGCGAAGCCGTAGGCGACAGCTAGTCTATACACATAAATAAAATTGGAATGTCTGTTTGTAATATTAAAATAACCGCAGACTAAATACATGTGGATGTATATACGGTACACATACCGAAATTAAAATTTTTCAATTTTTCCTGTCTGTCTGTCTGTTTGTTCTCGCTAATCTCCGGAACGGCTCGACCAATTTTGACGGGATTTTCACTGGCGGATAGCTGATGTAGGTAGCAAGGAGTAACTTAGGTTATAAATTAACCGGGTAGGTACGCGAAGTAGCTCCCTCAGGTCGCGGGTGAAACCGCGGGAAACAGCCAGTCTATATAGAAATCTCGTGCCACAGGAACTCCTCCGAAACGGCTTGACAGATTGAAAAGTGCGGTAATCATGAAGATTAAAACACGCGTTTCTCGCGCTTGCCAAACATGAATCATAGAATGACGACGGGGATTGCCGCTTATTGCAAATTGTTTTTAGTAGCAGTATCTTGGATGGAAATCTGGATTGGTAACGATACGGAAGAAATAAATTGCACTACAATTAATACTTGATTATTAAAGACTAGATGAGCCCGCGGTTACACCCGCGTTATTTAAGGTTACTGCTCCGCTCCCGTGGCTCACAGCGCGATGTTATATAGCCTATATATAGCCTTCCTCTGATAAATGGGCTATCTAACACTAAGAGCATTTTTCAAATCGGACCAGTAGTTCCTGAGATTAGCGCGTTCAACCAAACAAACAAACAAACTCTTCAGTTTTATGTATTAGTATGAGATTCCCTTATCCTTTTAGAGGAGTTCGGTATTGCCAACCTATTTCTATTGCAATAGTTGGGGTGGTCAATCTGACGTGGTGGATTCCTCTTTCCTTCCATTAGCAGGCCAACAAACTCTTCAGCTTTATATATTAGTACCTATAAGATAAGATTAGATTAGATTAGACTAGAGGGTGCCCGCAGCTCCGCTCGCACATTTAAATTTAATTTAACCGTTTCTGCCCGTTTCCGTCGGAATTACGGTAAATCTCTTCTTGTATACTCCCTCTGTCCCCAAAAGTCATGACAAATTTCAGGGGCCCAATTCTCCCAAATAAATACAGTTTCGATATAATGTCAGTGTCATACCTACTTACGTCATAAAAATCGTATTTTTTTAAATTATCTGATATTTGAATGAAATTGTAACGAGATCGTAAATTGAAACAAGTGTCAAAATATGTGTCAACGACGAACTGTTTATTTCAAATTAAACGATAATGACATTAGGTTACCAGAATACCGCTGCTGAGTCAATTCAAAATATAATTTCAATGTCATGTAAAAATACGAGAATTGGCCTGCTAATGGAAGGAAAGAGGAATCCACCACGCACCCTCAGATTGACCACCCCAACTATGGCACTAGAAAAAGGTTGACAATACCGAACTCCTGTGAAAGAACAAGGGATATAGGTATAGAATTGGTATGGATTCCAGGAAGATACCTGACTTGCAGAATGCCGCTGTATGCACCGACTATGATTCGACACGTGTTTCGCCTCTGCACGGGGCATTCTCAGGAGCGATGGGCATCGACCTACATGTTAATAAACGATACATCGATACTTTATAAATATCAATCTAATACGTCAGACGACAGTCAATAGGGAACATTACGCAAAGCTCGACGCAGATGGCACCACAAGCAACTACAGTAAACAAACTTTCGTAGCGCGCTTTTCAAATATTGTCATCAACAAGACAACAATATATCTATACAGGGGCGGATCGTGAATTCGTGGGGCCCTGGGCTGAAACTACTTAGGGGCCTATCTAAGTACTCAACTAATAGCCATGTCAAAAAACTGGTTCTATAATGATATATTATATATTCTTTATTGCACAAAAAAAAACAAAATAATGTTCATTTATCGAAAAATTGTAATTTTCAATTAAGGGGGGGAAATACGTGTAGACTGTGGCTTAATAAATTTCAATTTTTTCATGAATCGCTTGTAAAAATATTAAAAAATGATTTAAAATTTCAAGTTAAAATTCTTATTCGTTCAGTAGTCATAAGCGATTTAGTAAGTGCATTGCGATTTTCTTGAAACAAGTCTTTTTGAAACGGTGTAGACTCTAGCTTAAAAAAATTTAAACTATGTTGAAAGGAGATCACCCGGCCTCCATACAAATTTGGGCTAATTTTAAAAGTAAACTAAAATTAACTTAAAATTATTATAGAATAGTAGGAAATAAACACTTTTTATTACTACACCAAAGTACTAAGTGTAATTCGAGCTCAAAGAATCTGTTCTGTTAGTGAAATAAATCCTAATTATTGTAATATTTTGCCTAAAATAATGTGCAAGTTGCAATTTAAATGGCATCAGGTAATAGCAGATAAGCCAAGAGCGAGGTTGCATTAGACGCAGCATCTGTCACGCTGTCTCGCTCTAATTCGCACTGCGCTCACCGCGTGCGCTGCTTGCTTTCTGTTATTCTTTCAGTATGCCTTAATGGCAGAAGTCCTATCGGCTGCTGGTCCAATGTAATATGTATTGTATGGTACATTAGATATGCATGTCACCTTTTCTTTGGTGCGTGGTTGGACACTAAAACCACCACGGTGTCCCTTGTCGGTGGCCACGCGAATTGCTGTTATCATCACGACGTACATCATGACCCTGTCAGGGTTCGGCTCGCCGTTTATTTGCTAATCCACATTTCTGGAGGCGCATGTGCTCACAGCGCCGCCGCCTCAGCCTACTGGCGGACGAGAAACGGCCCCTATGGCTGGCTGGCATCATCTTCCTCTCTCGCTTCGCCGTCTCCTTAATCAGCATTACTGCCTCACCGAAAGTGACGGTGATGTTCCAAGTCATCACGCACCGGTCCATGGACAGGGCAGAGAGCGAGGGTACGACTGTAACAATTGCCGCAACCAGTTCACGGCCAATTCGAAACATGACCAGTGAAACTCCAGCGAAATGACAATTGCAGTAGAAGTACCCCATTGGAATTTGTCAATAAATATATATACCTAGGGCAAAAGATAAAGATGGTCAAAGCAAACCAGGTGAAAGGGATTGATAGAGGTATCGATTTGGATTGGGCCGCTTTCGACAAATTGGCATTTGGTTTTGCTATGAATATTACGAAGCAACAAAAAGCAACAATATTCAACCAGTGTGTTCAGTCAGTGCTTACCTACGGAGCCGAAACTTGGGTGACTATGAAGGCAGCTTTCCAGAAACTTGAAGTAGCTCAAAGTGCAATAGAGCGGAAACTGGTAGGAGTGACACTAAGAGACAGAAAGACCAATAAATGGCTCCGAAAAGAAAGTCGAGTGTCAGATGTTGTCAAAAGAGTAGCGAAGCTTAAGTGGCAGTGGGCCGGACATGTAGCCAGAAAACCCGAAGCCGACCCGATGGTGCAAGCAAATATTGAAATGGAGACCATGGGATTGTAAACGACTAGCTGGAAGACCGCGAATGAGATGGAAAGATGACATCATAAAGATAGCGGGCAGTAATTGGTTGAACACAGTCCAAAACAGAAGTTGTTGAAGAGGCCTGCACCAAAATGGTCGAGAATAGCTCGAGATGATGATGACTTGGGGCATTCCACCAACTGTTTTCCCGACAAGGTTGCGGCTGCTGTCACAATTGTGACATCTAGGCCTTTCCACCTGGCCTTTCCTACCCAAGTAAGAGCCGCAACAACCAAACTATATACCTACAAGATTGCCTGTCATAGACATTGCTACGGAATGTTTAGACGATATTTTTATATTTGGTCAGTAGAACAAAATAATATGTTTTTACTTATTTTTATGAGCCCACTGCATTTTAAGGCTTACGTTTTTCACGTGAAGCTGAAAACATATAGTTGATCACCTTTAAGTTTACACCTCTTGACAAAACAAAACTGTTCTACGTAGTTTGAGATAATTATACATGCATTCAAACCTAAGTATTCCGAGAATTGACTTAGAAGTTTGTTGTAATAGTAAAAGAAATGTAAAATTGTGTATTCTATTAAAATAACACAATTTTATTGATTGGCCAGCAAATCAAAATTAGCCCTATTTGGGTGATCTCCTTTGGTTTATAATTTCCTTACACAATTGTGCTGAATATGAACCTCAATCTTTATAGTAAACAATATATTATGACAAAATGTTAATGTTAGCTTCGATAGCTGGTTCAAGGTGAAGAAATGAAGACACTGATGGAAACTGTTACGTTGATATATTTTATATACTAAAATATTCAATTTTTACAATAATCGCGCAGACGACCCGAGATAACAAGCAAAAGATGCAGATTGAATGCGTGAGTGAAGGCGCGACCGTTGAATGAGGCGGAGCGTCGCTCGTAGCTCACTCGCGGTGATGCAAAGCCGTAACAAACTCCCGGGGGTTGAAGGATTCTTCAACAGGTAGAAATCGGCAGAGGGCATATGTTGTTGTAGGCTCTCTGAATAATGCCCTTCTTGGTGAGAATATCCGCAACCCTGTTTACTTTGTCAGGTCCGGGATGAAGTTTTATTATCCTGCCCAAAAGCCATAAGAGCGGTGGTTGATTCTTGTCCCTGATGAGAACTAGAGAACCCAGTCTTAGATCCTCACTCGAAGACTGCCACTTGACCTTCTGCTGTAGCATAGTCACGTATTCATGTGAAAAGCGCTGCCAGAAATGCTGTTTCAGCTTCTCAATTCTCTCGTATCGTTCCAGCTGGTTAATGTTTCGATTGCTTGGTGGTAGCTGAGGAACAGTGAGAAAAGTTCGGCCTATAAGGAAGTGAGCTGGTGTGAGGCAGGATAGGTCTGAAGGATCGGATGATAAAGGTGTCAAAGGTCGGGAATTAAGGATGGCCTCTATCTGTACTAAGCAGGTTGACATCTCTTCATATGTTAAATGAGTTAAAGAAAGAATGCGTCTTAGGTGATGTTTGACTGATTTAACAGCTGACTCCCACAATCCGCCAAAGTGTGGAGAGTAGGGAGGAATAAATTTGAAATGGATACCTTTAGTCGCAACTTCTGTCTGTATATCGTCTGAATAAGATTTAAAAAAGTTATAAATATCGTTACTTGCACCCACGAAAGTCGTTCCATTGTCTGAGGAGATGGTCTGAGGCTTACCCCGACGGCCCATGAAACGATAAAGAGCAGCTAAAAAAGATTCTTTGGTAAGATCTGTTACGAGCTCCAAATGTAAAGCTTTAACTGAGAAGCAAACGAAAATACATAAATATGATTTTATAAGCCTACAGCCCCTTCCCTTTCGATCGGCAATCAGCACTGGCCCAGCATAGTCGATACCTGTATGTAGGAAGGGATAAACAAGATGCGTTCTATCTCGCGGCAAATCAGACATTATGGGCTGAATAGGTTTTGGTTTAAACCTAGCGCAACGTACGCAGCCATGAACAGTACGCCTGGCAAGGCTCCTCCCCCCCAATGGCCAGTATGTTTGTCTGACGCGAGATAGTAGCAAGTTAGGCCCTGCATGAAAGGAATCTGTGTGAAATTTGTGAAAAATGATTTTTGTAAGGTGATGTTTTGAACATAGAAGAATAGGATGTTTGACCTCATAGGTGTAGTATGAGTTGCTAAGGCGGCCACCAACTCGTAATATACCATTACTATCAATAAATGGGGATAATGAAATTAGTCTATTTTTCTTAGGTAATGATTTGTTTAATAAAAGTGATTGAATTTCGTCTGGAAACATCTCGTGTTGTGTCGTGCGTAACACGACTGACTGTGCATTGTCAAGTTCTGATAATTACAGTATACCTACAGTTTTATTAGATGTATTTTTGCAATTTTTTATAAATCTGAGTATATAAGCTACTGTTCTAATTAGTTTTGTATAGTTTGATTTTTTATTTACTAATTGCAATATAATATTTTCGTTACTCGTAATAATTGTTTGTTTAGTGTGAAGTGAAATTTCTGGAAGTGGTATGTTTTTCTGTTTTGTTGGTGTTTGTGGGGCGTGTATGTTTGTATGATGAAGGAAGCTAGGACCTGTCCACCACAATGAAGATTCAATGAGGTGACTGGCCTTTACTCCACGAGAGACCAGGTCTGCAGGGTTCAATTTAGATGGCACGTAGCTCCAACTATTAACACTTGTAGTACTTTGAATTTCACCGATTCTATTTCGAACGAAAGTCTTTAGGTGACTAGGTGATGTATTTAGCCAACCGACGACTATCATCGAGTCTGTCCAAAAATAACAATTATTAAATGTTTTTGTGAGTGAATGTATAACTTTAGTGCAAAGCCTTGTACCGAGTAACGCGCCACATAACTCCAGCCTGGGGATGGTGACAGGCTTTAAAGGTGCTACTTTATTTTTAGAAGCAAGAAGGCGAACACTAACTCTGTCCTGATCATCGACTGACCTGACGTACACACATGCCCCGTATGCAAGTTCCGAGGCATCTGTAAATGTATGTAGTTCGTACGTGACTGCTGCATCGAAACAAACCCAACGTGGTATGCGAAGTGTGTTTAAAGTAAAAAGTGAATTAATAAAATTTTAAAAATGATTTTTTATGTCATAAGAGACTTCGTCATCCCAGTTGCATTTGTCGAGCCACAGTTTTTGCATAAGGATTTTCGCCTCGACTGTACACGGCCCTAATAAACCTAGAGGGTCAAAAACTTGACTGATGAGAGATAAAATAACCCGCTTTGTTACTTTCTTATTATTAGTCTGAATGTTTACAGAAAAGAAAAGATTATCTAAATTACAATCCCAATTTAAACCTAAAGTTTTATTAGGCAGTGATTCATTTAAGTCTAAGGTTTTGTCTGATTGTTGTTGATTTGTGTTTTGTGTAATAGAATGTAATATAGTCTGATTATTTGATTGCCATTTTCTTAAATTAAATTTAGCAGAAGTCATAACTTTTCTGACATTTTTAGCTAATTCGACGACATAAGCGACCGTATCCCCACCACTGATATAATCGTCATAATAAAAGTCTCTACGAATTGAATTTTTCGCTTCAATATCCGTACAAGTATCTGCTAATGAAATTAAACATTTTGTTGCGAGAAATGGCGCAGATGATGTCCCATACGTTAGTGTGTTAAGTGTGTATGATTTAATTGGTTCTGTAGAATTAAATCGAAATAAAATCTGCTGTAGGTGTCGCTGTGAAGGTGTAACAATAATTGCTCTATACATCTTCTCTATGTCGCCTGAGATTACATATTTATGCTGTCTGAATCTGAGTAAAATAGATAGGAGGTCCTCCTGTACGGTCGGTCCTATCATCTGTATGTTGTTATAAGACTTACCTGTAGTTGTGACTGCTGATGCGTCGAAGACAACTCGTAATTTGGTTGTCGTACTAGACTCCCGAATTACCCCGTGATGAGGCAGGTAATAGTTAATGTTTTTGTCTGACATAATCTGTTTATTTTCTGTCATATGCCCTAAGGCTAGATATTCTGACAGAAACTGTAAATACCTTTCTTTTAAAAGTGGATCACGAAGAAATCTGCGTTCTAAGGAGTGAAGACGACGCTTCGCCGCTGCGTAGGAGTCTCCAAGTACTTCAGGTGAGTCTCTTAACGGTACTGTGACTACAAACCTGCCGTCGCTGTCTCGTGTTGTGGTCTCCGCGAAGATTCGCTCACAAGCTTGCTCCTCCTGTGATAAGCAGTGCTCGGACGAGACCGCCTCCAGCTCCCAGAACCGGTTAAGTATTGAATCATCATTTTCAAGAAAATGACAAGAAGAAGAATGTTCTGTATGATTATTGTTGTTATGTTTTGTATGTGATTGTGTATATATAACGCCTGAAACTAACCAACCTAGTTTAGTCATTTGCAACTTAGGACGCTGCTTACCTAAATCTATGAAATTGTTAGTTATAACTTCCCAAAACAATTCTGCCCCGAGCAGTATGTCTACAGTCGAGGGAATATTAAAAGCGGGATCCGCTAGTTGAATGCCCGAAGGAAGAGGCAATTCACTAATATCTATGTAATAACGTGGTAATAATTTGGTAATTTCTGGTAGCACAAAACATTTTACATTGACTTGATAACCACCCGAAATTGACTGGATAGTTATGTCACAAGACTCTGCACTATAGGAACATTGATTATTGATACCTACAATAGTGGAGTTCGTATCATGTTTCGTCAGACCTAGTTTCTCACAGAGGTGCTGCGTGATGTAGTGAGAAGTGCTGCCGTTGTCTAGAAGGACGCGGGCTGTGCGAAGTCTCCCCATAGAATCCATCACCTTCACCAACGCTGTGGAAAGCAGTACGGAAGAGGTTTTAGTATTTTGTATATAAGTAGTATCTGTAAATGAAGTGAGTGTAACTGGAGATTCTGTCTGATTATGTATGTTTGTGTGTAAAAGTGTATTGTGTTTAAGCTGACAATACTTGCAGTGTTACAATTTACAATGTTTGTCGGTATGGCCTGGTCGTAAACAATTTTTACAGACCTTAAAATTATTTATTTTCTGTAAACGGCTATTGACGTCCAGGTTCCTAAACTCCTGACATTTGAATAGAAAATGACTTTGTTTGCACATAGGACATGTAATATTATTGTTTTGTTTTAACTCTGATTTTTGTATGTGTTGTGAGGTAGCTGTATTCTGTTTCTGCTGAATGTTCTGTTTATATGTCATTTCTTGTTGTATAGTGTCTAATAAATCAGATCTGTTTGTTAAAAAGTTTATGAACTGAGCCAGAGTAGGATAGCCAGTAATTGTATTACGAAATTCTTCCCACTCCCTAAAAGAAATTTCATCTAATTTTTTAGACATGATATGAATTATGAGCGTATCCCAGTGGTCAGTTGGTTGACCGAGGCTGGCAAGTGCACGCAAATTTTTATTAGTTACATCAATCATGTTTCTCAAAAACTGACTGGATTCTTTTTGTGCTTGCTTTAAATTAAATAAAGCATTGACATGATTGTTAACCAAAAGACGTTCGTTGTCGTAACGATTAGTTAATAAATTCCAAGCGATTTGATAATTATCTGACGTGAATTCAATGTTTTGAACAATTAAAGACGCAGTGCCTTTTAGAGCTGCACATAAGTAATGGAATTTATTAATATCGCTAAGACTTTTACTACTATGAATGATAGATAAATACGTATCTCTAAATTCCAACACAAAATCATGAGGCGCGGATTCGGCAGATGATGAGTCGTATCTATGACGAGGATGATCACGTTTCTGGTGCTCCGTATTGATCAGCGTTGTGGCTTGAGCCACAAGCGAATAATATTTATTTTCAAATTGTACGCGCTCGTCGAACTTCCCATCCTCCTCAGACAATGTCTCGAACTCAGTCTGTAATTTATCAAATTCAGCATATATGAACTCTAATTTTGACAAACGTAATTTTATTTCCGTTAACTGTAAGTCCGTTAACGGTTGACAAACATCTATTGTTTTTATGTAACTGTTAAACAGCGTAAGTTTGCCTTTAATATTCCCGCGTAATTTAATTATTTCTTTAATACGAGCTTCAGCCATTGTAGAACAATAATATGTAAGAATAACAAGTTACTGGATAGAGAATAATGACAAGAGCATATAATACTAACTATGAAGTTAAAGATCAGAAATGATTTGCGGTAAGCCTAGACTGCAAGCGATAGCACAGAATATAAACAAAACAGCTACCTATCTGTTTTGTTACCTATGTATTACGTATGGCGATAGGCAGGAAGATGTAGCAAGCTATATTATGTATGTTCTTATAACCGGTCGCCGACGATAGCAGCTCGACGCAGTGGCAATGCAATGACAAAATAATACCTAGATAGGTGCTTATAGCGTTATAAATAAAGCGTTAACGTATTATGGCTGTCAGCTGCTAAAAAAGAATGCACTGCCATAAGCACGCGTGAATAATACCGTGTGATATTACCTTTTACAGCATTGTTTTACAGATTGAAAATTATGAAAAGCGCTAAAATATGAAAAGAAGTCAACATGCCATACAAATAGTGCACTTTACAACAGTAAGGGAAAGAAGTCAAAAGGAAAAGATAGGCAATATAAAGGAACGAACTCACTCGTTTATTTGTTCCGATCTGTGGTGCACACAAAGGGCAAAGTCCACTTCACCGTTATTGTTATAATGTTGTATTTGTTATCCAATCCTGCTAAAATATGTTGCAAATATGTTTCCGCTTGCGTCTAGAATGCTCCTTGTAAGATTTGTTGATTGTTTTCTTGGTTTGTAAGATGATGACGAAATGAGCTGACGTTATATTTGAAATCTTGATGATCGTCAATATGGAATGATCTGCGTCGTCTGTCTTGAATATCAGACGGTGAAAAGGTATCCTCGATGTAGAAAATATGTCTTTCTCCACAGGTATCCTTTGTAAGTAATGTAAGACTTGTCCACTTAGGCATGTGCGTGCGCCGAACAAAATGGCGTGTCTTCCTCTTCGTAATTTTTACGTATTTCTCGGGTGAAGGACCAATTTGTTAGCTTCGATAGCTGGTTCAAGGTGAAGAAATGAAGACACTGATGGAAACTGTTACGTTGATATATTTTATATACTAAAATATTCAATTTTTACAATAATCGCGCAGACGACCCGAGATAACAAGCAAAAGATGCAGATTGAATGCGTGAGTGAAGGCGCGACCGTTGAATGAGGCGGAGCGTCGCTCGTAGCTCACTCGCGGTGATGCAAAGCCGTAACAGTTAATAAATATGACTTATTTTAATAGCCTTCTAAAAATGCTTTTTGTTAAATTGAGGTTTATATAGAAGAGCCACATGTAAAAGAAAGTAATTTTGCTGTGCCATTGATTTCGGATAAAAATTGTGGCTTCCATTGTGGACACCAACTGCTAAGTCGGATGACAACCTACGATGTGTATCAGCTAATAGCTCCGCTACTTTTTAAGTTATACTTTTGTAAAATATAAAAAGAAAATCATGAATATATGTATAAAATAACCTAATAGTTTCAATATTTAATATTCATTTTATATACCTAAAAAAAATGAAAATCAGCATGATAACATCCTTTTACACGTATTTCCAGCCTTAATTCATAGAAGTATGCAATTTTTCATCAATGTTTTCTTATGACGTTATCACGTAAAAATATCGTCCGTAAACTGACTTTACAGACAACCATTTTTTTTATCAAATTATCGCCTATTGTTTTTAGCGGGGTCTGGGGGCCCCTTGTAACCTCGGGGCCCTGGGCTGCAGCCCAAGCAGCCCTTAGGTAGATCCGGCCCTGTATCTATACTTATTTATATAGACAAAACAGTTCTCATATATGTAATTATCAATAACAATAAAAATGGTACAATGTTTCTGTTTTAGTGACGATGAGATAATGAAATCGCGCATCCAAAGTTTGAAGTCTAAACCAGTTGTCAAGTTGTCACTCAAATGTCATACTTGCCAAAATGCATTGTTTACTGAAGTCGGTGATACCGCCATCTGGTGGTTTAACTTGGCAGTAATCTTCCCTATTTATAGAAAATAGTCGGCGGATCCAGGGCTTCAAGGCGATAGTTTAAGATGGGGCCAGTATAAAGTTTGGACGACACTGATGATGTAAGCGTTACTGAGTTTATCTGTCAATGTGCCCAAAAATATGTTTATGGGTATAAACATATTTGAGTTTGAGTTAGCATTACTTTTACAACTTCTATGAGAGTATGCGTATTTGCATGTGATTAGAAATTATTATCCTTTGCCCTTTATTTTTCTTAATGCCGTGAAACTATACAATGCGTCTTATAGAGGGCAGATTTTATCTCCACGTGATCTTTGCTGAGATTACATTATTTATTTTTACACGTGGGTATTACTAGTTGACAACAAGTATAATTTTATAGTCTTTATCTCATAAGAGTCTTAACGGCAGCGATGACATGGTAGAGCGCCAACAGACCACACTGCCATGCAGAGGTATCGGGTTCGAATACACGTCACGCACCACTGACTTTCAGAGTTATGTGCCTATTGATTTGTTGATTATCGCTTGCCCCGTACCTCGGAGGACACGTTAAACTGTCGATCCCGGCTGCCATGAAAATATTTTACTGTCGTTATAGGAAGTAAGTGCCTCTGAATAAACTGACACTAGTCTTAACCATTGCGGAGGACAGACAGGCAGTCGCTCGGTGGAAAAGTTAACAGTCTTGTTTATCAACTCTGCAACTGCTGGGTATGGCTAACATTCTAAGAGGGAAGCTCTTAGAGGGTTAGGCTATGATGATGTCTACGACGTTGGCTAATGTGGGTTGGCAAACACATGTGTTTCGTTAACATCATAGAGAACTCTAGAGACGCAGTTTTATATTATAGAGAACTCTAGAGATGCAGGTTTCCTCAAGATCGTTCCTTCATTTACTATAGGTACACACACCTAAGCTTAAAATATCAGTATAGTATTTTCGCTGTATGATGAAATGCATGACAGTTCTCATTTTACATATTACGCATACTACTTTCAACTTATGAAAATAAATTGGCAAAAAAAACAAATATTTAAAATAATATCTTTTAAAAATTACAAAGTTAATTGATACTAGTATGTCTCTCTCTATTTTTATAATTATTATTAACGGTAAATAAATAATTTAAATATAATAAAATATAATCCTTAAAATGTCAGATGCATGAAACGAACCCTCTGTCAGTAGAGATTGACACCATTGAATCGACGTGAAATCGATTAATAGGAGCGCCCATCTTGTGATCGAATACGTCAGTATGAGCGCCTTGTATGCGGTTTGTGATTCTGCCTGTTTGGCGTGTTATTTTTGATTTTTTTGTTTTGCCAAAAACAACAAAAAAAATATTTTTAAACTCTCAAAGCCGTGAGTTAGTGCTTCGTTTGAGGACCTTCTTTGAACGAGAGCGTGCAAATGGGGGCCCGTTAATACCGATCGACACTGTTGTGTACAGAGTTGCGGCAGCTCTGGACATCGGCAAGCAAGGCTTCAGTTACTCGAATAACCACAGAAAAATTTGAAGAAACTAGTTTTGAAGACAAGAAGCTGTCCACTTAGAAGAAACGTGAGCGTAAAGCTTCAATAACTTACTTAGATAGTTCCGATGTGTTGGCAATACGAAATCCATACGTTGATAAAATTAATCAGTCGTAGAAATAACATAATCGACAATATTTACAGACTTGGGATAAGTATGTCCACCTCGACCGAATTTGAGATCAGCAATTAATTATCTCAGTCGGAGAAGATTCCGATTCAGATATGCGGTTTTATTTCGAGTGACTGTGACGAATAATAAAAAAAACAATTTTAAAATTGATGCGTTTTATTTGTGAATGTATTTGCCAAAACACTTTTAATATGAATTTATTTCGAAGATGTAAAATCGGTAACTACGTCCGATTGCATGTCGTTTGCCAATTAATTCGATATTTATAAATAATCGCTTAAATTTTCTTAGGTTACATCACTATAATTGTCAGTCATGAACTGTCATGCATATCATTACACAGCGAAAATACTTATAGTCTGAAACTGAGATCCCTTGCATAGCAGCCTGTTAGTCTCTCCGTTAGGCTTTCGCTGCCGGTATGGTCACTGTCACATATATAATTTTCAACATTGATTCCTGTTCAAATCATTGTTCACTTGTCACCTTTAAAAAATTCTTTAACCTGTTGGTTGCTGATACATCTATAATAACTGGCGCTGTAGTGTTTTGTTGTTGTACTATTTGCATGTTATTTCTTTTTTTTCTTTCATTTATATCAACTCGTTGATGCAAAGTGTTTTGCCTGCGTCAGCAATCATTTAAAAGGAGTGGCATGAGTCTCTTTCAAAATTTCATTCTCATAGCCCTACCATCGCGAACCTGGTTGTAAAAAAAGAATTGACGATCATAAGTGTTGCTTTTGTAACCTATATGAATAACTATCCGAATTTGAATACAAAAATATTTGCAAAATCACCATGATTTGCTTTTTACAATATCTTGAGATCTACTGTTTATATGACTGTCTGTTCCTATCAACAAAATTACCACACAGTTGTATTTTATCTAAACTCTAAAGTGTTGTCATTCGTTTTATAGTAGTCATTATTTTTATGACAAGCAGATTTTGTAAGTCCATTAGTTATCTATACATATAATAAAATGGTAGGAAAGTCAAAACTGTACATTGAATATTTTTTTAAAAGAATAATTGGGGTGTGATCTACTATCGATACCGAGGCCAAAAATATAGTTTTTAGAATTTTTGTCTGTTTATCTGTTTGTCCTTATATCCGGGATAAAGTAAAAAAGTACTGCATGGATTTACTTCAAATTTGGCAAAAATATTATTAAAAAGTCGGATCACCACATATGCTACATATTATCACGCTATGACCTACAGGGAACGAGCAGAGAACCTTTATTTCTTCAACGCATTCTGTAACAACGTGTAATGTAACAATGCATATTTGAATGTTGTTATTATGTTAACTATGCTATATGCTAGCTTCACACTATAAAAATCACGCAATATAAGTAACTTAGGCTGATAAACATAATTAATTGAATATATAGAATCAAGACAATTTGTATGCAGCGCCATCTAAGAGCGTTCAAAAATATAAAGTCGAATTACATGTGTAAGCCCTTTTTGGATATAAATAATTTAAATTTGAACATGTTGGCGACGTTAATAGTTGTTTTCAAAAGTCATAGATGGAGTTGTACATTTTCTTCTTAAAAAATTTATTTTTAATTGGTTTCAGAGATGAGCAAGATTATTAGTTGAAGTTATTTCATTAATTAACAACACCATCGCCACACTTGATTGCTTAAATCATTTCTGAATAAATAGTAATTTAGTTAGTACAAAATAAACATTTTGGTCACATTGGTGTAATTATTGCTTCTTAATTAATATATTTTCAGGTCGCATGTAAACTTGCTTTAAATTGTCTTCCGGGATATACATATAGCACGTACCTTTGTTTGGATTAACTGTATATAAACATTAGTGAGATGTGGAACTAGCTAGATTATTTTGACTCACACACAGCCATTTATTTAATGTTACGTCTGAAGCGGTTTGGCGGATACTGGTGTTCTCTAGATACATGAGAAGCATCCTACCGTAATGCATTTACACGACCACCTAGAGAACGGCCAGCGCATATATTTTGATCCAAACAGCGTTGCTGAGCTCTTGGAAAATCCGCGTCAAACAACTCTCTTGGCATTTTTCAGGCTCTGTAAAATCGATCAGTTTGGGAGGTCCCTTACGTTTGACGAGATGCCTTCATGTTACACGTACGACAAGCAAAAGGGTGTATTTAACCGACGTTGACGAGCAGGTGCTGTGGAAGGTTTTCCGGGAAGTTTCAAGGACACCGCATTTTGTACCGTACTTTTATATTATTTGTGTAATAATGTCGAATGCTATTTTCTGCGGTTGTTACTTCACACGGTTCGAGGCCCAACGTCTTTCGCCTTTCTGAGGACATTTGATGGCTTGGAGTATCCCACTTACCGCACAGTCTGCGTAGTACGTCACTTTCTCGACGGTGACCAATACTGGGATGACAACCTCGCGGAGGCGAGCGTCAGTGATAGGCCCAGCCGCATGCGTCATCTGTTTGACGTCATCTTGGTGTTTTGTTGAGTCGCGAACGCGGTAGCTTTCTGGGAGAAATATCGCCGTCATCTGTCTGAAGATTTTCTACGAGCTATGAGGCGTGTTACTAGAGATGAAGTCGATGAGTCGTGTTCAGCACGCGGTCATCAGTTACGATGACCGCGTGCTGAACACCTGTCTCAGTTCACTTCAAGACGTGGTCATTTCTATCAGCGGCAATCCACTGGTCAAATATTTGTTACCAGCTTCCCAATCATCACCGCATCAAGACCGTAAAAATTGGGAGTATAACGCTGAGACAATTTGAAATGACACCTTACGAATTTTACGACACCGTCCTTGAAAGCGTTGGGCAAAGCCAGGCTAAAATGTTTTTCTTGAATGCTCCTGGTGGAACAGGAAAAACATTTGTTACTACTGGCATACTTGCAGAGGTCAGAAGGCAAGGCCAAATTGTCATTGCTCTAGCGTCGCCGGCAATCGCTGCCACACTGCTTCTGGGTGGCAAGACAGCACATACCATGTTTAAATTTCCCATCGATTTAGAGAGCGCCGTAACACCCGTTTGTGGTGTGTCACGTAACAGTGATAAGGGACACGTGCTCAAGGATTGCTCTCTGATCGTATGGGATGAGCGTATGATGGCCAATAGGAAGGCAGTTCAGGCCATGGACAGAACCCTGCAGGACATCCGCAGGGACGAGCATTTAATGGGTGGTCAAAGTTCTGTTCAGTGAAGATTCCCGACAAACGCTTCCCGTGGTGACACGGGGTTCGAGGGCTGACATGGTGAGTCATCATTATCATCATCATCAGCCTTTAACAGTCCACTGCTGGACTAGGCCTCTCCTTTGAAAGGAGGAATTGGCCTACTATACCACGCTGGCCAAACGGGTTGGTATAGGATTTGTATCAAGTTTTCCTTCTCTTACAGTGCTGTTCTTGCTCCCTCTGTCGGCTCTTAGGACACCCATGGGATGATATGGGGTGGTGACGTGCCGTATTCTTAATCCGTCACCACACGGACAAGGTGAGTGCTTCGTTGAAATTATCTTTGTTGTGGTCACGAGTTCGTATGCTGCGCTTGACCATTAATATGAGAGCTCAGCTTGGCGTCAATGCACGTGCTCAAAAATTCTAAGATGTCTTTCTAAGTCTTGGCGAAGACACTCTACCAGAGGAGAGAGGTGGACTGGTGGTGCTTCCAGAGTCTCTCAGTAGAGTTGTATCCAGCTTAGAATTAGGTATACAGCTGTATACCGTAATAGCAGAATTCGTGAGTGTGTGAGTGGCCTACTTTGACGCCCAAAAATGATCAGGCTGTAGCAATTACCGAATGCATTCTCTCGGAAATTGAGAGGAATGAAGTGGTCTACACCTCTATAAACTCTGTCGTCGAGCAAGAAAACGCCACAGATTATCCCGTGGAATTTCTGAACTCCCAGTGAGCAAGTGAACTTCCAGCGCATAGCATCAAGCTGAAGGTCGGTGTCCCGATTATGCTTCTTTGGAACCTATCTCCTCCGAAGTTGTGTAACGTGACCCGCCTGAAAGTCATCTCGCTCCACAGACACACCATTTAGGAAATTCTTACGGGTTGTGGCGTCAGCGAGGCAGTATTTATACCACGCATTCCTCCCATACCTCATAATTCAAGCGCATACAGTTCCCCGTGAGTGTTTGCTTCGCGATGACCATCAATAAGTCGCAGAGGCAGACATTGAGGGCAGCGGGTGTCCTGTATGTCGCTTGCTCTTGCGTCACCAGTCCTGACTCTCTTTACATTTTGGCTGCGGAGAGCCAAACCACTAATGTTGTATATCAAGAAGTCCTATAAGTATGTATTTTACCCTGTTATGTATTCCTTGTTTTCTCCATCTGCTTCAGTCACAACTTATGACTTATTAATTCAGCAGAATCGCCATAAAGTCATTTATTCAAAGCAGGCTGAAAATCAGCACTTTTTGAAGGTCAATTTTACAAAAGACAGTCTCCCTCTGTTACTACACTTTCTGCAGGTATGAAATATAAAGAAGAAACGGGTAAATGAATGTTATTTTAAAAGGTATATCTTCTCTTATCTTCACGCCTTTTATCCCCGAAAGGGTAGGCAGAGGTGTCAGACACACCCACACTTCGCCAGATATGTTTCGGTCCCAATGTAATAGGGGGCGAGCCTATTGCCGTCTACCGGGCACATTGTTAAGCGAGCGATAATTGACTAATATTTTTTAATACACACATAACTTCGAAAAGTCACAGGTGTGTGCCAGGGGTAGCTGGGGATCGAACCCAAGACCACCGTCTCGGCAGTCCGTTACATACACCACTGGGCTATCGCCGCCGCGTATTTTTTAAAAGGTATAATCGTAGGTATTTATTTAATAGTTAGGTGCTGTATAGCGTTCACGCAGACGACGTCGCGGGCAGCAGCTAGTGAAATGATAAGACTATAAAATTGTGAAAATAATTTAGATCATGATTCCGAGGGTTACTATGGCGTTTATTTCAGTCGTGTAGGTAAGCGATGCAGAGGGGAATCGGGTTCGAATCTACAGCGCGCGCCACTGACTTTTCGGAGTTATGTACAGTCGAACAACTTCCCGCTAGACCACCATAAGGGCGAAAATCGCTCAGCATGACATCGTCGCTTCCAGTGCTACTTTACACGCACATTGAAACTCGTATACAAAACCAGTTTCTAGCGTGCGTCGACTCTATGAGCGAGCAATAGGGATTTTTTTTAAACTGGTCCAGCGCCGACTTGTTTGATTGTAGGTATTGAACTTTTAATTATCGCTTGCCCAGTGCGTCAGAGAGCACGCTAAGCCGTCGGTCTCGGCTGTCACGAAGATTTTTGACAGTCGTAATAGGGAGTCGGTGCCTATGAACAAAGTGACACTAGTCTAAACCATGGAATTTCGCTATCCTTTTGGCTTTACGATAGTCGGTCGCTCTGTAGAAAAGCTAATATTCAGTCAAATCCGGTTAGAATAGTTAGCGCACCAAGGGGTTGTAATTAATGTTGTAATACTGGGATTACGCTAGCAGGATTATGTTCGTCTACTATCGAATTATCAGTGAACATTACGTTATTGAAAAAAGTATGTACCTATCACACACAGTACAGTCCGATTCAGGGTAAGGTGCCATAAAAGTCTTGTTTGCTATCAGGACAGCGCTCATAGCGAAAATTGCCCTGCCGTTCGTAATATATCGGCAGAGTTAAGCAACGCGTGAACAGGTCGCAACTTGGATGGGTGACCGCCTCTGGTATTTAGCTACATCAGAGCGCTACCGTGCTTTGGAGGGCACGTAAAGCTGTCGCTCCCGGTTCTTGGTCATGTTGGAGGCTTTTTGGTGGTCTGAAAACTCTGTCACCAGAGCTGGCCACACACTCACACGAAGGCGCACTTTGCCTTTTTAGGGTTCCGTACCTAAAAGGTAAAAAACGGAAAACTATTACTAAGCCTCCGGTATCTGTCTGTCTGTCTGTCTGTCTGTCACCAGGCTGTATCTCATAAACCGTGATAGCTAGAAAGCTGAAATTTTCACAAATTATGTAGTTATTTCGGTTACCGCTATAACAACAAATACTAAAATAAAAAAAATAAAAAACAATATTAAGGGAGCTCCCATACACTAAACGTGTTTTTTTTCGTATTTTTTGCTCAATTTACTTACGGTTACAGGTAGACGCTTAAAATTATCACAGAGTATGTAGTTGTATATTACCTTTCAAAATAAGTAATTAAATAAAAAAAGTAAATAATTAAGGGGCAACAAAAGTTATTTTTAAGCAATTTGCTACTCGATCTTAATAAACAGCTAGAAACTCGATAGACAGACAGCGGAGGCTTAGTAATAGGGTCCCGTTTTTTACCTTTTAGGTGCGGAACCCTAAAAATATTTAAGTATACATACAACAAACGTGATTTTCTTTAATACTTAGATGATGGAATGGAACCCTTCGTGCGCGAGTCCGACTCGCACTTGCCCAATTTTTAAGTTGATGCAGAGTGAATACTTGTCATTTGCGTTTGCATAGATAAAAATACTAGAGCTTTATCGTAAAAGTTAAGGTAATCTTTTTAAATACTTGTTGATTGGTATCTAAACAATACAGATTCACAGGAAGCACTGATAAGATGTAAGATATTTCGTATCTAATAGATAATTCATACGTACTAATATTATAAATGAGAAAGTGTGTTTGTTCGTTTACTCTTTTATTGTCTTTCCTTCATGTCGCAACGGAGCGAACGGTATGATTATTGTGTGCACGATAAACAACTATTTCGTTGTGTGTGAAGATGGTTATAAGACTGAAGAGTGTTATCTTAATATATAAAATCCTTGCGTTACTGACTGACTGACAGACACGCTACAGCCGAAATTAGTGGGCGCAGGAAGCTGAAATTTGGCATGTATGTTCCTTGGGGACCGTAGGGGTGCACTAAGAAGGGATTTACCGAAATTCCCACGGGATCGGCCGAAACGGGTAAATTTAAAAAAAATGCAGGCGTAGCTGCTGGCGTCCTCTAGTAGACTATAAAGTTCATCGCGATAAACAACTACCACGCGGGTGGGGACGCGGGCAAAGTCTAGTGTAATCTTAATTCTTGTGTGCGTGTGTATGTCACTGAACTCCTCCTAAACGACTGGACCGATCTAGATGAAATTTTTTTTGTGCGTTGAAGGGAATCTGAGAATGGTTTGGATTCACAATTTAGTCCACTGGAAAATGATTTTTTACTTAATTTTTAATTTGTAAGTAGTTGTGGATTTCGTAATGTTTCACATTGGAACCGACGGACTACGCTGCTATCGCAGTGTCAAATCTTATATTAATAGTTTCGTTAAGGAGTACATCGAAACCTTACCTGAATAATAAAACATAAAAAAATAAAGATTTCGAGTCTACAACATATATCCGCAAAATTCGGATTGTAGAGTATTTTGTTAAATTCTAATGGTTCTGACAGACAAAGCACAGTTGCCATATTGGCCACTCTCTCGAAACGTCACAGATACCGGATAACATTTTGATTCCAATGAATCAAAATGTTACTACTAAGGGTCTGTTTCACAATGTCTCAGTAAATTCAGTTAAAATATTGTCTGACCGGTAGCAAGCCTTCTGAAGAAAATTTAAGAAGAGAGTGCTAAACGCAACTGTCATCACTGCAGTACAATAAAGTGTAAAAATGTTTTACCTAAATACACTACTAAGTCACTGTATAAGTATAAAATCAATTCATTTTGCATTAAAAAAGCATTAAAGATTAAGAAAAATGCAGTTAATAAATTCAGTGTTTTGTTCATACCAAGACAAGTTTGCAGCGAAGTTTTTACTGTCATCTTATTAGTAGAACTCGAAATAAAATACTTAGAACAAATATATATAACAGGGGTCTCAAAAAAAAACTCTGTCTATAACTAAATTGTACATAATATACCTAATGTTTCTATTATCCCTCGTTTGCCTTTACCAAGGCTATCAATGATTGATACACTTAGGTATAAAGATCTCTTTTCACAACACAGACAATGTTTTGTTGGATCAGACACAATCACTATCATTATGAGTAACAACGTTGCAATTCGGTGTATTTTTGAAATCAGCAAAGTTTTACTTCCTACAAAGGACTTACTCACTTCACGAAGATATCTACATTTATTTTACTTGTCTTTTTTACGTTTACCTGCATCTATGACGGCAACCTTGGCTCTACTACGCATCTTATAATATCTGATTCGTTCTTCTAAGTAATCTCCATTTCTTTCTTCTTCTTCATCTTGCTCCTCCTGTTATTCCTTTTCCTATCCTAAAGGGCGGCAACGCACCTGTGACTCCTTTGGTATTGCTTGTGTCCATGGGCGGGCCTAATTGCTTACTACACAAATAATACAAAGTTTAACCCGAGCATAGCTCTTTCCCTCCTCCATCATTTCCATCGCCCTCTAAGTTACTGAGCCTTCTGGTAAGGCACATAGTGAGCGACCGTCTCCATAGACCGTAGGTGCATGAAACAGTTCATGATTGGCTTCAGATTTTTTTATTGAAACCCTGCACAATTTTGGACGTAAAGATATTATGCTGTATCATATCCCGAACGCTGCCTAACCGAGCCGGATTCGATGATTGATTTCTTGGACCTAGCTAACTGGATCATCTATTCCAGTAGCCCAATTATTCTGCTAAATAAATCTGTTCAAAATATAGTTTCGATCTAATGTCAGTGTCATACTTATGTCACAAATGGTATTCTCTTAAATTAACTGATATTTGAATGATATCGCGACTAGATCGTAAATTGAATAATGTGTCAAAATATATGTCAACCACGAACAATTTAAGTCAAATTAGACGATAATGTCATTATATTAGCGGAATACCAATTCGTGAGTCGATTCAAAATATAATCTCATTTCATTCAAAATATAGTTTCAATGTCAGATAAAATACGAGAATTGGCCTTCAGGTGTAAGTACATGTCGACAACATAGAGTGTAAAGATCTCAATTTGGAATGGGAGTAGGTACAATATAGACGTTAAACATGACTTTCGTCTTTCAGGTGGTATGCTGATTACAATGCCTACTTTCAAAAATTTATTTTATTATTTTGCAACTTCAGTCTGCGTTTCGAGAGACGCTTTTAAGTTATAGATTCGTGTATAAAAGTGTCAATACTAAAGTCTGTATGTATGATGAGTTATGCGTGACTGTAGGCAAAATCCTGATTCAACTGTGCCTGATTCGTATGGTCAAAACACCATATATTATGTATCATATGACTAGTATCATAGTACACGGAAAAAAAATAAAAAAGTGAGAATATATTTTAGCAATTAAGTATAATATTTTTTGTACCTAAAATAATTGATTGTATTACAAATATTAGCAAAAGTTCTTTTTCTTTGTTTTATTACAATATAACAAAGAAAAATAACTATCTAATAAAATAATATCGCTTGCCCATAAAATACAACTTGTTAGAGTTTCAGAAGAGCTTTTTTACGTGATATGATAACTGATAATTGTTTTTGTAACAAGATTATTGTAATTGTTAAAATTTCTGTTTCTGATTAATATGGGCACAAAATATTTGAACGTCGATATCTTGAAAACTACTTTATAAAAACGAGTCCCTCATTCAAATATATGTTCTTTGGTGTACCTATTTTCATAATTATGAACATGCATTACAGAGCTGAAAGTGAAATTAAATTTTGGCCAGATGAATCAGTGAGAATGCCATTTCTAAGAACTTTATCTGTTTATGTAAATGCGACATTTTGGTATTTTTGTTGTTGGGCTAAACGAGTACTAGATAAGCATTTTATTATGTCTCAAATGCCGCAATATAATAAGACACTTATCCGAGACGGAGACATTTATAGAATTTATTTGGATAATGATTAATTACACGTGGCAACAGCCTGATTACTTATTTTATATGTATGTTCTTGATGACCGCAGCAAAGACGGCATACCTTCTTCCATGGCCATTCGGGAAATTCCTATTTAGTGTACGTTACGGTCCCGAATAAATGTTCCTCGGCGACCGTAGGAGTAAATTTTAGCTTCTTGCGCCTGATATCTTTGTGTTTGTGTGTATCATCTGTGACGGATTAAGAATACAAAATGTCACTACTCCATATCATTGAGTGGGTATCGTAAAAGGCGACTAAAGACAAAACAGGAAGCAAATAGTATACTTGCGAGGAGTCAGAAAATTCGACGTAAAATCCTGAACCAATCTGTTTAACCAGCGTGGTATTGTATATCCAAATACTTTCTGCATAGAATGAATTGAAATTGCATAGTAAATAACTAGTCGTAAGCAAGATTCTAAAGGTTTTAGTGCATTCTAGACTCTACTTCCTTGCAATAAGGAAAATATCAGCAATTGTACTCATGTCTCGTGTCGGCTAGAGTATGTCATTTACTATATTTTTGCTCTAGTCGGACCGTTACAAGGCAAAATCGCATCTCCTAAATTCCAAGGTAGACAAGTAATTACATGTTTAGTGTATTCAAGGTGACTTGCCATGACCCGAATAAATACCTAGGTACAACAGGCGAATTTTGATTGCATATTTGGCGAGGTTTAAGTGGATGCCTCGCCGCTTAGCATTGCTCTGAGTGTTGCGAGTTCGATCCCCTCTGGACAACATTGTATGATTTATTAATTTCACAATTATTGTTTCGACAGCACTTTAAGGATTGTTATAGGTTCGATCTATGTCCATATTTTGTGTGATCCTCATGTTGTTGTTTGTGTCTGGGTGTATTTTGTATCCATCACCCTCCAGGCGTTTTCCCAGTTTCAACCCGGAGTCCGCTCACTAGTCTAACCGGATTTGGCAGAATATTAGCTTTTCCACAGAGCGACTGCCTGTCTCATCGCTGTCACCCGAAGGGATAGCGAGCAATACCGAGATTCCATGGTTTAGACTAGTGTTAGCTTATTCAGAGGCACGATTAAACGACTGTCAAAGATCTTCATGACAGCCGGAATGTGCTCTCCGAGGCACGGGGCAAGCGATTATAAACAATTAAATACGCACATAACTTCGAAAATTCATTGGTGCGCGTCGTGGATTCGAACCCGATACCCTCTGCTTGGCAGTCTGTTGGCATCTCCACTAGGCTATCGATGCCTGTATCGGTAATGGAATTAATGTTGTAGAGTCCCCTGCGATGCATTTCATCAGTGCGAGCGTTATCTAATAAAGGAAAAAGAAAGAAACCCAAGTGGGGTCCCCAATCGTGTGTTTATGTTTTAGATTACGATGTTAGGTAGATCAACCCGTTTGGCCAGCGTGGTATAGTAGGCCAATTCCTCCTTTCAAAGGAGAGGCCTGGTCCAGCAGTGGACTGTTAAAGGCTGGTGACGGATGGTTAGGTACCTAGATGTAGTTATTTTGGCAGTCTTATTGGTATGACCGGATAACTTTATTTTATAATCGCGTTTTCGGCTCTTAAAAATTCAAGTGATAATATTTTACGATAGTCATTTTAAGCCACATATCTGATATTCTGGCAAACATTTGAATCTGAGTGCAAAGACTTAAGACCGAGACTACACTATATTGCTTATCAATTAGTCTACTAAAATATAAGTCGTTAAGTCAATATCAATTATTTACTTAGGTTTTAATGTGTTCATCATCATCATCAGGCCTGTATATAAATTGTCGTACTACTGGACAGTGGTCTCTTCTCATTATGAGAAGGGTAAAGCCATAGTCCACCACACTGGCCAAGTGCCGATTGGCAAACTTCACATGTCTTTCGAGAATATTATAGAGAACTCTCCGCCATGCATTTACGATGTTTTCCTTGACCGTTAAAAGATAATATGAAAGAAAAATGTACAAATTCGGGAAAGACATGATTTTATAAGTTTACTAGAGGACGCCAGCAGCTACGCATGCATTTTTTTAAATTTACCCGTTTTAGCCGATCCCGAGGGAATTTCGGGAAATCCCTTCTTAGTGCACCCCTACGGTCCCCAAGGAACATACATGCCAAATTTCAGCTTCCTGCGCCCAATAGTTTCGGCTGTAGCGTGTCTGTCAGTCAGTCAGTAACGCAAGGATTTTATATATTAAGATAATGATATTATTATGAACCACACATAAAAATCAAAAAGCCCACCGAAACAGTAACATTATAATGATGTATATCGCCTGCATAAAAATTATTATCATACAATGATTCGAACTGCACTTGATATAGATTACAGTAATGGCTTACCCTCAATCATAATTCCAACCAATGGTTGTGTGAAAAACATATTTTAAGACAAACAATTTGTGACTTAAGTCTCAAGTTCGCGTGTGTGCGCGGGCCTTTATGAGGATAATATATATAATCTATGTTCTCGGTCTGTGGCAGCAGTCCTAAGGCCAGGAAACTGTTCGCCAGTATATTACGCGCTCAACTTCTAAACGGACCACGCCGCTAACATTAATTTATTTCTACTAGTTTTATAGACGAAAGTGAGTGCTTTTTTATTATAACATAAATATTTATTCGTTTTAAAAGGGTCCAATTTTTATGTTTGTATGATGTCGTTGGGTAATTTGTTTACATTATTTATTGTATTTTGAGGTTTCTATTTGTCAACAAAGACTAAATATGATACCATACCTTAGTCCTACCATACTTAGACTGCCTCGTTGGTCTCGCGGCATAAATGTGCGCGTGGGATTAGGAGGTCTCGGGTTCGATTCCCGGGTCGGGCAAAGTGTTATTGGGTTTTTCCGTTAGGAAATTCTCAGTAACAGCACGAAGTCTGGTAATGTGCCCGGTACGGCAATAGGCTCGCTCCCTATTACGTGGGACCTAAAAATTCATGGTGAACTGTGGGTGTAATATACACCTCTGCCCATACCAGGATACAGAGTAAGTCTATAAATAAAATATAATATAAATAAACTTAGTCCTACATTTATGTTACTTTAAATAATGTTTCGCAACAAACGGTTATATTAAAAAAAACCGGCGAAGTGCAAGTCGGATTCTCGCACCGAGGCCCGTGGGTTCCGTACGTAAAAATATTTTTATTATATGATGTAACTAAAAATTGACGGTTTTCGCAGTTTTTCCTATATCTGTGCTATAAGACGTTGCTTCGTACCAAATTTCAGGATTCTGAGTTCACGGGAAGAACCCTGTAGGCTTTGCGATTAACGTGCGAGTTTCGAAAACTTGTGGCGTAAACGGCTGTATCTTTTGATTGCGTTGGCTTAGAAGTTGATTTTTTCACAGCTCTAAGAGACAGTAGAGTTGAGTATTTGATATACATTTCAGTTTGATACCTCCACGCGTTGCTGAGAAAAGGGGTCTTGACAGACGGACGGACGGACAACAAAGTGATCCTATAAGGGTTCCGTTTTTTCCTTTCGCGGTACGGAACCCTAAAAATAATGTGTACATAGTGTGTACGGAATTCTACAAATAAAACTTTTAGTATTTGATGAGTAATTTCTACATTTGGCTTAAACGTGTAAAATAAATAAATATTATAGCCTTCACATAGTTTTATCTTAGTGCATAATTAATTAATAATAAATATGTTAATAAAGTAATATAGAAACCAAATAAGAACAGCGATAGCCTAGTGGAGAGATCGACGGACTGCTACGCAGAGGTTCTCGGGTTCGAATCCACGGAATTACTTTTTGAAGTTATGTGCGAATTAAATTGTTAATTATCGCTTGCTTGCTACTTGCTATATATATGCAGGTTGCCTTACGATGTTTTCCTTCACCGTTTGAAGGCATATCTGAGAGTTCTCCATAATGTTCTCGAAAGACGTGATGTCTGCCAACCCGCACTTGACCACCGTGGTGGACTATGACCTTACCCTTTTCATAGTGAGAAGAGGCCCGAGCTCTGTGGGACAATTTATATACAGGGCCGATTATGTATGCATGTTAATAAAAACTTTAACTTTGTTACATTTTTAACAACATAACATTAAATTAAAATAACAATTTCAAGAGAATTTAATTACTTAACTACATTGTAATTTGCAGATAATGTGAAGCACTCCATGAGTGACATGCATGTCCGAAGTAAAGCCTTGAAACGATAATTTAACATTGTGTTGTTCTGCATAAGGAGTTTGTGCTAGTAAATAAATAAAACGATTCAGGGCAGTATTGTCCTTAAGCTGTTGCAATTAAGTTTTATTTTGAAACCGTTACGTTTGCAATCTCTACCTTGTCAGACGTTTTTACAACAAACAATATTTGCATAAAATGTTTGCATTATCTCTTTAAGGCAATTTTACTACCTATCTATAAAAAAATATAATTTTTTTTACGTATGGCATGATGTTTAAAGTGTTCGCCTTATCACTATCAGAGCGTTGCGTGCAGTGCACGCAGCCGCACGCCGGCATTGCCGCCGGCACTGCCATCGGCACCCGGCACCCGGCGGCATACAAAGCCGCCGGCTTTGCCGCACGAAGGAGCCACCGGCATGGCCGCCCGGGTAGGCCGGCGTGCCGCGCGGGTTGCAACTTGCTTCTTGTGTGTGGTTGTTCTATACAGCTGGAATGATGCCCGGCGGCTTTTTGCGGCAGATGCCGGGGGCACCGACGCCCGGCAAAAGCCGACGGCACTGTGTGCAGCCTTTAGACTAGCATCTCCAGCTAACAGTAATACCTCCATCAACACACACGCTAGCATGTTGAAGATACCCACTGTTGCTGGATAAAGGGTTTTTCGCTGGCATGCTGAGCTTCTTTTGCGGCTCTTCGTGTTCAACCGCTGCCTTGCGTGTATCATCACTTCACCTAGACGGAGGGCGTTCTAAGCTACCTTATTCCACAACGCCCGCGCTAAGAATAAACTCGGTATCGCACTAGGTGTAATGCTACACGCTTAAACAACTAACGACATAAGTGCATAAGTGCAGTTATGTCGGTTCTGCGACAAATATGACCAGCCCACTGCTTCTTGAGTTGGCTTATTTCTTAGGCTATCACACGCTTACCGTCATGTAATCTTTGCGTTCCAGAGCATGGGTTTCAAGAGAGTGTGGGATGCCTCGTGCCCTATGGAGTGGGACTCGTGGGAAGCCGACGGCGCCAGGTGGGTGATCAGAGATTTGAGGCCCGAGGATGATGACGAGGCCATCGACATGCTGGTCCATCATCTGTGTACGGACGAGACGCTGTGTGCTCTTAGCGGTTAGTAATACAGTTAACGAAGTTTATCGCGGTGTATTTGTGTGCATGAACATGGATGTTTGCCTTGGTCTGGGTGTTTCTATGTATAATATGTATGTATTTACAAAAAAAAAATAGTATATATGTATGTTTATCCATTATCTAGTACCCATAATACAAGCTCTGCTTAGTTTGGGACTAGATGGTGTTGTGTGAATGTGGTAGAATATTATTATTATTATTATTATTATTATTTTTGTTTCACAGAGTTATTAGATACCTACATTTAAACCGAATGATCGAGGAACTACACTTGTATGTAACAAGTGGTTTAAATAACTCAGTCAAACCAATATAACGCGATAAAATTCGTAAACTGCAGTTTAATTCCAAAATGCTATTAATGTTAATGTGTTTTTTCCGTTTTCTTACCAAGATATATTTTTTGCTACTATAACCTATTTGGAACTGCATTTTTAGTCTAGATATCTAAATGTAGGTACTAAGCAATGACCTAATAATTATATTCAAAATTGTGCAAATAGTAGATTGCAAGTAGCGGTTAGCAAAAATTTATTCTAAGGTAATTCTTAGCAAAAAATAACGTAATGTGGGAGTATCATTATCAACACTTTGCGTTAGAAAAATATTTCTGATATACCTACTTAGGTAAGTATTATATCAGAAATATTTTTATTTATATCTTACTAATATTATAAGCACGAAAGTTTGGGTAGAAAATTCGGGTAAATGTATGTCACTCTTCGTGTAAAAACCACTGAACAGGTTTTTATTAAACTTTGCAGTAATATAGCTTTCGCATCTGAATAGTTCATGGGCTACCATGTGACTCGATAACCGACCTCCACGCTGCAGAAGCCAGTTATTGATACTTATAAGAAGGGAATGATGCTGTGCAATAAATTGCGTCAGAACGGCGCTAATTGTCTAGAATAGTCTCGGATTGGAATTTTTGTGTGATGGGTCGGAGCTCAGACAACTTTGGGGACCACTGGTCTAGAGTAACCCTCCGATGACCTTTATCTATAATATTAAATTGCTTCTAATCCAGTTTGGAGAACCCCCACCCCGTTTGGAGAACCGTAGCGTACGCACGCCTCCTCTCTCTCGCGCACCAGAATGTGCGACTGTTCAGCGTCACCAGCACCATGACTGCTGCCCCAGGTATTCCCCTCTTTTGGCGGAGCGTCCCCGCCTTGACTCGCGCCCACCTCGTTTTGGGCGGGTGCGTCATTATGACCCCCCACAGATGGCGCGCGGATCGAATCACCGCGCCTTTGAGGACTTCAAGTCACACCCTCATTTTCATTTGCCTGGTCCTGGCCAACGGTCGCCGCCCAGGCAACAATAGGCCATTGACCCCTGCCCTATAACGCCAACCATCCCCATTGAGACCGTTATCCTACCAACGGTTGCTGTTACTTAACCGTAACTTTACTTATGAAATGGGGCTAGGCAGGCATGCCTTTTAAGTTTTGTCGTTTGATGAAAAAAACACAACTAGAACCTTATAGTACTTTTTATTGTTTTTCAAAGTATTCACCACATAGCTTAATACACTTTTCCATTCGCTCAAACCAGTTATTATAACATTTAGTCCACTCAAAAGTGGGGGTGTTCAAATTAGCTGACTTGAAAGCGTCGACTGCTTCTTTACCGGACTGGAACCTTTGACCACGAAGACTTTTCTTAGGGCTTAGGTCAGGACTGTATGGAGGATGGTCAAGAATTTCTAATTTCTTTTTCCTGCTTCAAATACTCAATCGTTTGACGTACGCTGTGTGAGTTTGCGTTGTCATGGTGCAGGATGATGCGTCGCTTTGAGTTAGATTTTCGAAGCTCGGCGATGACTTGTGGTAAACAGACTGTGGTATACCACTCTGCGTTAACCGTTCTACGATCTTCAAGTGCAATAGTCGCGACATGGCCGGTTTTTCCAACGAACGTGGCCACCATCTTCTTTGAAGTGCTTCAAGAGCGAACAACTTTAGTCGGCTTTGGCTCGTCTTGAAAGACCCAGATTGTAGATTGTTGTTTGAAATCAGGATCTTAGGCATAGATCCAAGATTCGTCATCACTGATGATGTCGTAGACGTGATTTGACTCTCCTCGGTTGAACCTTTGCAGAGTTTTCTTACACTATCTGGCGCGGGCCGCCTTGTTATCGTCGGCAAGCAGATGCGGTATCCATCGGCAAACTAGCTTTCTCGCACCAAGCGCTTCATGAAAGATCTTCTGAATGGTTGTCCCTGAGATGCCTAATAGAGCTTCTATCTCTCGATACGTCACATGACGATCTTCGAGAATTAGTTGACTCACAGCAATAAGGTTATCGTCAGTGAAGGCGGATTTTGGGCGTCCTTCGCGAGATTTGTCACTAACACTAGTATGCTGGAATTCTAAATATCAGCGTTCGACAGTCCGCAGACATAGGGCTTCATCACTGAACACAGATGTTATGCTTCCTCTACACTACTCGCGAAGTTCCTCGGCGAAGTACTCGAGAAACTTTGGCCGAAGTCCGAAGTGCGTCACTACACACTCGTTCAACTTCGCGAGGAGCTCATTCGCTCTGTGGTGCCGATAGCCTGCGCACGTTTGTGATGGATGATAAATTATTTTCTTATGACATTATATCTATAATTATCTTTATGACATTTGTCATTGGGGTCCCAAATAACTGTCTCTGTTTGCAGAATTTTGAGGAACAACATAATTTGCTCCTGTGAGCACTTTTTATTGCTCATAATCGTGTTACACGCACTGTTCTAACGAAGTCGGCCGAGTAGTGTAGAGAGACACTTCGTAAACGCACTTCGTGCAACTTCGGGCCCTTTGACTCGGGCGCAAAAACCGACAACAAATGGAAGTTGGCCGAGGCGAGGTAAAGTTTGACGAGGTAAGCCGAAGTGCCTGTCTACACTATCGTATTCGTCTAACTTCGTTCAACTTCGCGAGTAGTGTAGAGGAGGCATTAGCTCTTCAAAACACTGAAGCCGTGTCAGGCCTCTTCTAAAGTTGTAGAAAATTATTGCACGAACATTTTCCTTAGAAAGATTCATTTTCGTACGTAAACTGACAGATTCTAATCGACGCTGTGACTAAACAATAGCATTAATCCTAATACTTTCAACTGTTTTGTGATTCAAAATTTAAACACATTCGAATATAGAATAGTTCCAAATTCAAAATTGGGAAATATGGAAACGACAGAACTTAAAAGGCATGCCTAGTACCTACTTAAGTAATAAAGCTGAATATTTTTTTAGAGCTTGTTTGTTTGGTTACAAGCGATATTTGTATTCGATCGCGATAGCTGTGAAGCCTATATGCTAGTCCCATCTTTATTCCCACTATTTTATCACCTGAGTAAATTGTGTAATTCAGTAAGAGGTCCCAGAGAATTTTAAACTAACTTGGAAAACCCAACGAATTCAATAGAAGTATATTTGAAGAGTTGGCAAAGATATAATTCTCTGCTCTCAAAGAAGACGTATAATTATACATAATAAGTATTGTAAAGAAATAAGCACCATGTTTACGAACATTATGGGGGTTTACAGTACATACAAGGCGTATTGGTTAAGGATCGGCGCAAACGGGCCACCGACCACAGCCACCCTAAAGTGATCGATTTTAAACTTTCGCGATTTGTGTACATCATACAGAATAATTTCCCGAATAATATTTAATATATTATATCACGATCGCAAAACGATCGAAACGTTGGCAAAAATAGGTTATTATACCTTAAATAAGTTAATTTTACGCGTAAATTATTTTGTATGTTGGTTAATATTCATCGCTGTGAACATTTGCATACACTGCAATGAAATGTGTTTCTAAATTGAGACTTGGTGTTTACTGTAGTCTTTATTCCTAGGAATTTTAAATGGGTATGCACGTGAAGATGTTGACGCAAATCAGACTACCTTTAAACAAGCTCTTCAGCTTCCACTAATTAGTATTTAAAACGTATGCTCATCAGTAATTTTTCGTAAATGAATTACATAGCTATTATTTAAATAGACTACAATAAGCCTACATTGTTTTGAAATGTTCGAGAGGCCGTGCCTTTATGAGTAGTAACATCGTAATTAGCTGTCAATAATAACCTGTCGTTTTTAAATTACAGTAAGTAGGTAATAAAGTAAAACAATTTTAATATGTTTTGAAGATTTTGTAAATACCATTCTAAACCCAACGCCAGGCCGGCTAATCAAATAAAATTATCAGCAGTATAGTAAGAGAGTAGTATAGCAGTAGTAATGAGTGCTCTCTATTTTCAATGGGAGACTTCAACATAAATGCCCAAGAATGTCGCCCAATTGGTTAAGATGGCGACACTTTATTTGAAGGGTAACATTAATAAATGGTGATGCTGCTTCATCACGGCAATGACCGCTCTGTCAAGAGCGACACAACCAACGGCCGGTTTCAATATTACAGCTATGCATGGATTTTGAGATTCAAGATACGTGTCTGACACATTTTGTATGGAGCTTATGTCAAAAATAATCTCAAAAATGGATAGATCGAATATTGAATTCAACGGTAAGAAGAATAAATAAATTAGCTCAGTAGAGTAAAACTAAGTGACTTTTCGTTCCATTTTATTTTACGTAAGTTTCAACAAATAGTAATAATTGGTCCGCAAATACATAAAAATATATCTAATCTTTCGATGGAAATAGTTAACAGATTATTTTTTACTAAGAATAGGCTTATAATCTAATTCAGAGTCAGGGAGTTGGCGGTGTCACACCCCCGTGCCTCAGAAAGCAGGTTAAGCCGGTGGTCCTGCGCCCAATCTCTCTCCGGTCGTGTCGCATGTGGTTAATGAGGGAATAGTGAATACACTTGTGCATGCGCACACACTTGTGTATGTCCCGCGCAGTTGGCAAGTGTCATATAAAAACAAGCCGCCGTGGTCGGAATCAGTCGGGAGGACATTATGAAAGATAGTTTACACACAACCAAACAACTATTTATATTCACCTGATTTTTGTATCCGTAAAAAAATCCGTAAATCACGCCTGTTTCCCGAAGGGGTAGGCACAGATTACGGAACTACATTTGCAATGATCCTGAAAAGAAAGAAAAGAAAAGAAAACTCATTTATTCCGTTTATGAACATGCATCCAAAAGAAAGAGAGATAAAAACTTAAAAACTAACTTAACATAAACAGAATCGGAACCCAACTCAGAGTATCCTTCTTGCTTCATTTGCTACCATCATGTTTCTCATGCTTCATCGTAAAAAAACATTGTATTATTTGTTTTCAGAAGTAAGTAAAGCTGATTAATATGTATGTAGCTCGTTTCTCTACACAAAAGAGCACAGTCTATAAAGATAAAGTATTCTTCGCTATGTCATCGTTGTACATAAATGTTAAAGCCATAGATTATACAGATCTAAGCCGTGAAAACTACAATGTAGGCTATGCAGGTATTTAAATACTTAGTGCAAAGAAATTGCCGCAGTCACATGTATTGTGCAGAAAAATAAAATACTGTGTTGCTTCTGTTTGTTTGCCTATCTGTCTACTCAACACCGTATATAACATAATTATTTATTTGCAAAGAAAATTAAACTATTACTAGGCGACTATATACACATAAAATAAAACAATAATTTGTATACTTAACTACCTAAAAACCAGTACATAAAAAAGGCAAAGAAAAATTTTAAAGGGCGTCATGTAAAACCTCCACATCGCCATCAATTGGGAGCGTACCCAGAATGCTGGCAGCATTGCCACGTTGTATGGCAATGCTGATCCTTTGCGCCAAATACAGGCCAGCCTTCTGGTCACGCGAGCCGTCAAAAAATCTCATTGAGAGATCTCTAAAAAGAGATCTCGCAGTTGGACCCCATGGTCCCAACATTTCGACTCCAAACGGCTCAAATTCATAATCCCTTACTAGGTTTATGTGTTTGCGCCGTTTGAGAGACTCCGCTGTAGCAGCAGCAGCGCCTGCAAAATCTGCTGTGCTGGGAAAATGAGATGACGCAAGGGTATCGACACATGTTGCGCCCCACACCAAAGCCTACCCAGCTTCCAAGGCAGTAAAGACATACCATCTGGTCTTTCGCCATCGCCGCGTGCCAAGCCCTGAGGTTCAAGTTGGTCTGGAACGCCAGCGGTGACAAGAGCCCGGCGAAGTATGTCATTGAAGTTGGCGTGTCGTGAAATACGACCGGCGCTCCTGCTGCATGACAGGCCATGTTGACGAAGGCTGTCGACAGCCTCTCCACAGTGACAGCGATGTGGAGAAACACATGGCGCACCTAAACGAAGGCAAGAAGCAATAAAAGAAGCAACCGTATTAATTATGATTAACTAGATAATGTGATTATTCATTCAAACAGCGCCTGGACATTTCCAGGGGTTGGATCGTAATCTCGCCATCATTAGATGGTTATATGCACTAATTTGCGCTGATTATATAACAATTAGAATAGATTTGGGCGAAAATGTGTTCCAACTCGACAGTGGAAGGGATACAGAATGTTCTTCACAACACGATCGACGTACATTTCTGGCAATGTACAAATCAGCCAAGCGGTGCATAGTTATTATACTTCATGTGCACTGTATCCAAGAACTTGCAATCCAGGATCCGCTTTGTAGTCTTATTATATTACACTAGATGAGCCCGCGGTTACACGCGCGTTATTTAAGACTACTACTCCGCACCCGTGGCTCATAGCGATGTAGTGATGTTATATAGCCTATAGCCTTCCTCGATAAATAGGCTATCTAACACTGAAAGAATTTTTCAAATCGGACTAGTAGTTACTGAGATTAGCGCGTTTAACCAAACAAACAAACCAACAAAAAACCCTTCAGCTTTATATAATAGTAAGTGTAAGATAGAATAATCGATTTTTTACACAACGACTGGCGTCCGACCTCCGTTAGCTTTTACGACTGTCAAAGATCTTCACGACCGTCGTGATCAATGGCTTAATCTGCTCTTTAAAAGGCTCGAGGCGACAATATAGAAATAATACGGCATAACTTCGAAAAAACAATGGTGCCCTATAGCTTCTCTCAACACGTTTTGTTGCTTTAATAATATGAATTCCTATTCCAGGTATTATTGACGACCCATTAAGCGTACGTAGTCTATCAGCATGCTGGAGATATTACTTCCGTCAGAGAATGGCGCTCGCTTGCTATCAGGAGAAGGATGGGAACAGTAAACTGGTTGCGATGAACGCGTGCTTCGTCCAATGCCAAGGAGATGAAGAGTATCCTGTAAGTACTAGTGCTTCAGTATTATCAAAACAGGAGCAGAAATCTATATAGGACCAGTAAAACAGCATCTTTAGCACAGTTGCGTTGGCGTCATCACTACATAGTATAAAACAAAGTCTGCTTTCTGCCTGTCCCTATGTATGCTTAAATATTAAAAACTACGCAACGGATTTTAATGCGTTTTTATTAATAGATAGAATGATTCAAGAGGAAGATTTATGTGTATAATTGACGCGGGCGAAGCCGCTGGCGACGTCTAGTCAGTACATAAAATTCTGACTGACTGACAGACAGCGCAAATCAAAACTAGGGGGCACAAGAAGCTGAAATTGACATGTCTGTTCCTTGGGGACCATAGGGATGCAGTAAGAAGGTACTGACCGAAATTTTCACGTGGCGTGATTGCCGGCATCCTTGATAACATTAACATTACTTCACGCCTTTTTATCCCCGAAGGGGTAGGCAGAGGTGTATTACACACCCACATTTCGCCAGTTATGTTTAGGTCCCAATGTAATAGGGGGCGAGCCTATTGCCATCTACCGGGCACATTATTAAGCGAGCGATAATTAACAAATTAATTAATCCTTGATAAAGTTTACCAATTTGTTGACATGTTAATTGAATGCGCCTGAAATTAGTTTTATAGCAAGTAGTATGGCACATAAAATGTACAGAGTAGTTAATGTGTGACAATTTTTTTCACAATTCGTGCGTTACTGACTGACTGACATACAACGCACAGCCGAAAAGACTCGGCGCGGCGCAAGAAGCTGAAATTTGGCGTGTATTTTGGGAGAGCCTAAGCAAATTCCCAAGGAGTTAAAGACGGTTAAATTAAAATAAAATATGCGGGCTTAGCTGCGGGCAGCCTATAGCCACGTATATTGCTCAATCTCACCAGCTAAGTAGTCTTAGAGTAAGTGCTTGCAAAATCGTTCCTGCGCAAATGGTTGCATTACCGCTAGAGCCTTGAGAAATTACGTGATGTAGGAGGAATACGTTCGTAAAAGACTGACAGAGCTAAGCTTCATTTGCACCATGTTCCCACTTGGAAGGGTGCTCGTTGAGACATTTACATCAGAGCCTTAGTGTCGAACTACGAACGCGACCGAAGTTCCGTGGCCGATTTTACGTTCCGATGATTGAGCTGATATGTGATATGACACACCATAAGTGCCGAACTTACGCTCGTGCTACGAACTACGCTTGTGCTCTACTACTAGAAAAGTTGCCGCTGAGCTTACGCCCGACCGAAGTTACGCTGTATGCTATAACGCAATGTTATTTCGGTATAATGTGTGTCAGTAATTCAAATAGCGTTGCAGGCGTAATTATGCCGAACTTGGATCGCATAACTTCAGATTAGTGTGTTTAGACATTTAGATTTGGAAAGCATGTATAAGCGTCATTCTGGGTAAGGTTCTCAGGGCAAGAATCGTTAGACCCACCATAGTACAGCGGAGAGCCCATACCGTCACTAAGCCATATCATCATGATATTAGGCGGTAGACGTCCACTGCTCGGCATCATCATCATCATCAGCCTTTTAACAGTCCACTGCTGGACAAGGCCTCTCCTGTCAAAGGAGGAATTGGCCTACTATACCACGCTGGCCAAACGGGTTGGTATAGGGTTTGTATCAAGTTTTTCTTCTCTTACAGTGCTGTTCTCTGCAATAATAATATGCTCTCTCTGTCGGCTCTTACGACACCCATGGGATGATATGTGGTGACATTCCGTATTCTTAATCCGTCACCACACGGACAACTGGTGCTGGGCATAGGCCTCCCCCAAAACTCTCCTCACAGACCAATCTCGGGCCACCCGCATCCATCCGCTACCCGCGATACCAACAAGATCGTCGGTAGACATTGTGGGAGAGTAAGATACTCTGCTATTAGGCCATATAAACGATTTTACACTTTCGCGATCACATCATACAATTTTTTTTGTATGATTGGTTCATATGCTATTGGATACATGTATTTTCCAAGCCAAATGTTTTATTAAAAAAATTTATTTTTTAATATGTAATGATTTTAGATTGAAGGTAAAGCATGGAAGAACGTCTACGACGCACTAAAGGTGTGTGATGATAAATTGGACGTTTTCAAACTGTTGGGTGTTGACAAGCTTCTATACGCGCTTGGTTTGGTCGTCCATAGAGATTACCGCGGAGCGAAACTTGGCGCTAGGATACTTGCTGCTAGGTAAGATAATATTTGTATGTATATTTTACTTCAAGAGAGTACCGGTTTTTAGCCGACTTAAAAAATAAGGAGGTTCTCTATTCGGTTGTACATTATTTTATGTTTTTATTTGCCTCAAACAAACCTTTCTTCTGAACACGGTCATCTTATAGATTTTTTATGTTTTTGTTTGAATGGATATGTTTCGTGTGGGTTTGTTAATGTTTGAAGAGTTAAATTTTAAGTAGGTATGAAAGATTGAATGAGAACACTGACACCATCGTCTTAGCGTTATCTCGGTGGCTTACTTTCAAATTTTAGCAGATTTGACAGAATATTAGCTTTCCACAGAGTGACTTCCATCTTACCTCCGTAACCCAAAAGGATAACGATATTCCATACCTAATTTCAAGTTGGCGCAGCGGGAGTGTAAGCGACTGCAACACCGAAGGTCGCGGATTCGATTCCCACTCAAGTCAAACATTTGTGTGCGTGAAAATGGATGTTTGTCTTGGTCTGGTGTGTCTATGTATAATATGTATGTATTTACAACAAAAAAAGTATATAATTATGTAGGTATGTTTATCCATTGTCTAGTACCCATAGTACCTACAAGCTCTGTTTAGTTTGGGACTAGATGGTGCTGTGTGAATGTGGTAGAATATTATTATATTATTATTAAGTTGAGGACCATCAAGATTGTAGTGTGCATTCATATGTAATGCATCTATAAACATTTGTTTCAGAGAACCTCTAGCGTTGCACACTGGCGTATTAGCTACAAGCACGGTGTTCACAGGCCCTGCTGCCCATAAAAGTGCTGCACGAGCTGGTCTCTCCACCGTGCTGACTGTAACACTAAAAGAACTGGCCGAAGCTGGTCTAGATTACCCCAAAGATGAAAACAGATGTATAAAAGTTATGGTGAAGAGGTATGATGGTAAAGTGATAAATCAATAAAGCTACATTACATTAGTTAATTGCACGCAGTTACACATTGTTTGTTGTTTTGTAAAGTTAAAATGATTAAGAGCAAAAGTACATTTAGTTGTATACCATCGCAATTAATATTTAAAATATTACACATCTATTTTTATTTCGTTTTATTTTGTCCTTTTCATTTTATTTTATCATTGCTATAATAAACATAAATAATTTTTTGCCTCTATTTATTTTTGTTTAAATAAGCCAATTCACGAACTAGAAATAGTTCCTGTTTCAAACAACTAGGTCAAATAATATTCGCAATCCAAACGACAATATTTATGGGCTAACTCCCCCAGGCTGGGGGCGTTAGCCCGTAAAGGGGCTCAGGCTAGGGAGAGTGTGGGACTCCCTGACGAGAAGCGCCGGGACTACCCACTAAAACCACCATGGTGTTCCTCTATCCGATCCCATTGCGTTTTGGCGGGGTCACGGGATCTACGTTAGCATTACTGCCGCGACCCCGCCTGAGTCGCCCCGCCGCGTCCCTCACATGCATCCATCTGCATCCATCATACTTGCCCTCATACATCCTCTTTCATACGCGGAACACGTGCGCCGCCTCTAGGGCCTCGCGGACGGCGCGGCGGCGGGCAGTACAACAGGCCCGCCGCCCGCTGGCGTGTATTCACGGTGGCCGGAGATTGTAGAGCGCCCTCCGGCGACGACGCCCGGTTCTTCGGATGGTGACCTGTTCCTGTGTATCCCGCTCCGCCACCTCCTTGATCGACATCACCGTCTCACAAAAGCAGGCGGCAGCGTCCCAACACATCTCGCTCCGGACCATGAAACGTATCAAGGTCCGAAGCGAGAGGTCGACCACTCCTATCGCCGCGACTAGGTTACGGCGCTGCGATGCCCAAGCAGGGCATTCCGCCTAGGTGTGCAGCGCCGGGTCCTCTCCGTGATCTCCGCAGTGGTATTTGGATCACTTAAATTTTTGTCCTGTCTGGGGAATTAAACCCACAACACTCGATGGAGTGTTAAGAAGCGAGATGGCTGAAATTCTGTCAAATTGAGTTGACGGCAACAACATTGTGAAGTCTTTTATGGGTCGCGTAGTGAATATTCCTCGAATAAAATAAATTATTGACATAAATATATTTTCGTTATTTTAACGAGGACTGGTTCTAAGAGACTCTTCTGGTAGTATAAGAGTAGGCAGGGGTTTGCCCTGAAGTGGGCACTTTGGATTTTTAAAAGAACATATCGGCAAAGAAGTGGGGCAAAGATAGTTAATAACATCGGCCAGTGGGCTTTTGCGCCTCCTGCTTTGGGTGTGGTGCTTTTGATTATAATTATCAATCAATCGATAACAATTAACGTCATGCATAAATTCATTGTGTCAAAATGAATAATATGAGTAATAGGGTGATTTAATGGGCTGCGTCGTAGAGTAAAGAATACTAATTATATTATCTGCTAGCTGTTTCCCGCGGTTTCACCCGCGTTCTGAGGGAACTACTTCGCGTATCCGGTTAATTTATAGCCTAAGTTCCTCCTTGGTACATCCGCTATCCGTCAGTGAAAGTCCCGTTAAAATGGGTCCAGCCATTCCAGAGATTAGCGAGAACAAACAGACAGATAGACAGACAGATAGACAGACAGATAGACAGACAGATAGACAGACAGATAGACAGACAGATAGACAGACAGATAGACAGACAGATAGATAGACAGACAGATAGACATACAGATAGACAGACAGATAGACAGACAGATAGACAGACAGATAGACAGACAGATAAACAGACAGATATACAGACACAGACAGATAGACAGACAGATATACAGACACAGACAGATAGACAGACAGATAGACAGACAGATAGACAGACAGATAGACAGACATATAGACAGACAGATAGACAGACAGATAGACAGACAGATAGACAGACAGATAGACAGACAGATGGACAGACAGATAGACAGACAGATAGACAGACACAGACAGATAGACAGACAGATAGACAGACACAGACATATAGACAGACATATAGACAGACAGATAGACAGACAGATAGACAGACAGATAGACAGACATATAGACAGACAGATAGACAGATGGACTGACAGATAGACAGACAGATAGACAGACAGATAGACAGACAGATAGACAGTCAGATAGACAGACAAATAGACAGACAGATAGACAGACAGACAGATAGACAGATAGATAGACAGACAGATAGACAGACAGACAACAATGATAAAAAAAATCATTTTGGTATAAGCACCTTGAATACATCCATATGCATTTACACTCCAATTTTATTTATATGTATAGATGGGCTGCGTAGTAATGGTAAGTGGTAAGTACTTGGGTAAGTATCATGAGTTCATGACACATAGGCTTTTTTTAAAGACTACTCTAGGACTAAATCCTGCGTCGCGCGAATCTTTACAAAAATTCAGTTAACAGAGTCAAAGAAACAATAATTTGTAACACGTGTGCGAATCAAACCTACGACTCTCAAACTATCCTTAAAAGAGGCTTATCAATTTGGATGGATATTTTCGTAGCTACATAGAACCTATATGATCTGTGTCGTAATCCTGACAGGACTTTGGTGAAATTAAAAACCTTCATTCATGCATGAGGAATTTGATGGGTGCTTTAGTTATTCTTCTGTGGATGGGAGTGAATGAAGCAAGATAGATATGTCAGGATCGTTGCAAATGGCGTTCCGTAGTCTCTGGCTACCCCTCCGGGAAACAGGCATGATTCTATGTATGTATGTATGTAGGAAAAACACTACCTATCTATTGTGTAAACCGTACTAAAATCCGCTTGGTACTTTTGAGGTTATCGCGTTCATACAGATAGGATGAAAAAGTAGACTGAATTTTATATAAGTACTTATATCAAGTTGCTCCTTGGTACCTATACATGACTGTACGAAACAGACGAATATTGTTTGGAAATTTATTCTGGACAGGTTAATGCAACAGTTTTGATTTACAGTTTTGAAAGTCTATAGCTGCTCTCCCCACCGATGAAAAGGTGTACATTATAATTATACATTATTATCTTTTTATTACCTAGAGCCTTGTATTCATTAGGCAACATTTGTTGATAAACTGTTTATGACGTGTTTATCACCAAGTTGACCGTAAACACTGTTTCTAAAACATGGCCGTCCACACACTTGTCGGTTGTTGCTAGGATGTCGCCCGAGGAGGTAGTGATGCTCTGTGCTGCTTACATAATAGTTCATAGGAGTACTACTAGAAAAAAAAAGAAGAAAAGGTGTATTCAGAATTTTACTATCCCTATGAGCATCGAATCTTGGTTGTTGGACGGTTGGACCCATGTTGGACCACACTAGGTACTTCCATGTTAATAAACCCGCGCAACACACGTCCACACCTGTTGACTTTTGCTTATAAGCAAAATGTTTCGGCTCGCTCGCCATTAATTTTCGACAAGGATTTTCGACCTTATTGACATTACTCAGAATTTATTATTTCATTAACCCTTAATCGGGCCGAACAAAAAAAATTACTTTTCATGTTTTAAGTGTAAGTTCTTGTATATAGCAGTGTACATAAAAAAACAATATAAATTATTAAAACTGAAAAAAAAGGTTCTTTTCGTGTGGGAAATTATTTCCCTTTGCCCGATTACGTCTATAAATTTTAAAAGACTAGTAACTTACCCTGACTTTACTTTTGAATTTATATGCCTTAATCCTCCTATAAATTATTAGACTCCGTGCTGCTACTGAGGATTTCCTAACGGAAACTAACGAAATAATATAATATAATTCGAACAATAACAATAACACTTTGCCCGACCCGGGACACGGACCCGATACCTCCCATTCCCACGCGCACATTTATTGGTGGTGCCTACAAACTATCATTGGTGACCAACGAGGCAGTCAGGGTAATAAGCAAAATTACAAAAACAAAAATAAAAAGACGACAGAAATAAATCCCTACACTTTATATATATTGACGCAATATGGAGTTCAGGAACGGGCAATCGCAACTATTTTCCCACTTGCAAGACAATATTTCAAATGAATATAATTCACACAAATATGACACTTTTGTATTGAATATCAAAACAATGTTACACAGAATAAAATATACTAGTCAATAATGGATCAAATATCTATTTATCAGAATCTTTCCTGAACAAACTTAACAGAATTATGTCTTCACTACATGAAAAACGCGCAAATTTTGACATTTGAATGAGTGGGATCAATAAAATAAATTAGTAACTAATCACGAATATATTTGGGAAAATAATAGACTGGGGAGTTGCCATTTTAAAAATATACGACTATTTATGACTCGGCTGTCGGAGTGGGAAAATACTTCCCTGTGCCCGATTAAGGCCTGAAACTGCGTAAAGCGGACGCCCGCGCGGTCCCATACAAAAGTGCTCCGTTGCGGAGACCCGCACGAGCACACGTCGTGGCAAGCCGAGTCCCGCGCGCGTGCTCCGGTGCCCGCTTTCGTGCTATGGAGGCCCGCACGGGGCCATATTCGCGTTGCCCGTCAGCAGTAGCAGCGTTGCCAACTCTACGTCTTTTTACGTAGATCTACATATATTGGATCCTTCCCGCGAATCAACGTACTTCAGGCCCAGAATCAGTATTTTCAAACAAGTAAACAAATGAGCAAAATACTGAAAATTTACTAAGGAGGGAGGGGGGTATTGAACATAAACCACATGTAAAAATAGACCTGAATAATTTTTTGGTCCATTTGTAGTCCTTACTAATTTAGTTTGACGAGTACAAAAAATAAAATTGACTAATTTAAGTCCATAATTATTTTTTTCTCTTAATTCACTGAACTTCATAAATTCTCAGCAGCCTAGATTCAACAAACGCGCTTACTGGCTGTCGTTTCTTTTTTGCCAGTCATCGTAGTTTTGCAGCGTAATAGGTAATTATATTAAATATTCCATTGATACGGCTGAACATGCACCCCGTTTAAAGTTGAACTAGCAACACTGTGTAGTAATCCGGTCTCAACGACGGAAACCGTCCGCGTGCAGTAAAACGCTTGCAATGAGCGAGACTTTCGACTCGCTCGTTTTACGCGCGAGCGCCGCGCGAGGTGAGATACTCCGGCCCCATTGCCGTCTCCAGTACTACGTGCGTGTCCGTGGCGAGTGGACGTATTCAATTCAAAATGTTGCTTGATAACTTTGACACGGAACTTTTTTTGACGAAATTGGACAGAGAGATTATTATGGAGACATAGGATATACCGCAACAGACCCTTCAACATCTTCGTTTCCACCTGCAAACTTTTTGACAATCGAGGTTATTGCACTGCGTCACGACCACCAACAACGTCTAGCCACATGAGTAGATAAACGGGTCTAGCTACAAAAGCCCATCACCGGAATCTACACAAGATTCTAATGAATCTGAATTAATGGAACTTTACGATTATTAAATTAAATGTTAAGTACCTACCTATATTATATGAATGATTCCTAATTTTTGTTAATTACGTTCAAATTATTTATTTTTGTTAATTGGATCTTAATTTATAATTACTAAAGTGATAAAAAAATATTACCTCAAAGTAATCACGAGTTATTCTTCTGCAGAAACAGTATCACGTACCACATAATTTTGACATGGAGTCAAATCTTCTTTGATATTATTTCTAGTAAATCATTAAACGATGCTTCTGAGATCCGAAAGTAGTTGAAAAACTTTTCAATATATTCTCTGGGTTTTGGGTATATAGTTATAAACATACTATGCGTCATGCTGTCACATAGAATAGGATGCATGTTAAATCTTCAACTTTCTCTTCGTTTACGACGTCTCCATCGACGGTATGCAAGCCACAACACAACCACTGTATCCAAGTCCATGTTTATAATTAACTAAATACGTCTCATTACATGCGCGCGTAAGAACGCGCGTGAAACGCCGCATCTGGACGCAATAGAAATCCAAACGCGCGAGTGGACGCGCGCGTGAATCGCGCTTTCTGGACAGGCTCTAAGGGTTAATGTTTAAATGTCAGAAAGAGAAAATATTAAAAAAACGTCATGAATTGCCAAAAAGGTTGAAAATCGCATGCACCTGTTTTTTGTAAGCACTATCGATGGCTGATCACCTTCTGATAGGTAGTCATTTGTTTTGTAGATGTTAGTTTTGTAGACGTTCATTTGTTTTATACCTTAAAAGTTTACAAAACATTCGGATATAATATAATTATAAGAACGATGTCGTGACACTACGGATCATTCCCAGTAGAATACCATTAGGTAAAAACATACATAGAGCTAGGACATTTCCTATTACTTATCATTAGTTGTATTCTTCTCATCAAGTTGTGCTAATAGAACTAGGACAGTTCTATCATAGATATGTTCAATAGAGCTACTGGGAATGATCCCACAAAATAGAACTTGAAATTAATGAACTGAAATTAATAAACTTATTACAGAACACTATTAGTTGGGGGTACGGCTAAGCTTTACCATACCCCCAGGGGTACAATGGGTCCGCAGCGAAATTACCAAATGTTTAAACATTGAAACGAATGCAATATAATAATAACTTTGTTTTATTCAGACATACACATGGACAACACAAACACAGAATCGAACTAATTACTATTATTCTAACCCCTCGCCTTCCGCTTCTTCGTCGAATTCACCTTCGTCATCTGCCGTCGCATCCTGGTACTGTTGGTATTCCGATACCAAGTCGCACAGATTGCTCTCTGCCTCAGTAAATTCTAACTCATCCATTCCTTCACCCGTGTACCAGTGAATAAACGCTCTCTTCCCGAACATCGCCACGAATTGTTCAGATACCCTTTTGAATACACTCTGGATGGCAGTAGTGTTGCCAATGAATGTAGACGCCATCTTCAGCCCTCTCGGTGGAATATCGCACACTGCAATCTTAACATTGTGAGGGATCCACTCAACGAAGTATGTACTGTTCTTGTTCTGGATGTTCACTAACTGTTCGTCTACTTCCTTCATCGACATTCTACCTCTGAATATCGTGGCCACGGTGAGATACCTGCCCTGTCGGGGGTCACAGGCTACCATCATGTTTTTGGCATCAAACATCTGTAACGTTAATTCTGGGACAGTAAGCGCTCTGTACTGTTGCGCGCCTCGTGACGTCAGCGGTGCGAAGCCAGGGCAATAGAAGTGTAATCTGGGGAACGGCACCATGTTGACTGCTAGTTTTCTTAAGTCTGCGTTTAGCTGTCCTGGGAACCTTAAACACGTTGTGATCCCGGACATAGTGGCGCAGATCAAGTGGTTCAAGTCACCGTATGTTGGTGTCGTGAGCTTCAGCGTCCTGAAGCAAATATCGTATAGCGCCTCGTTGTCGAGACAGAACGTGTGGTCGGTGTTCTCTATTAACTGATTCATCGCCAATACGGTGTTGTATGGTTCCACTACGCAGTCTGACACTCGAGGGCTAGGAAATACAGAGAAACTCAGGATGATACGGTCGGGGTATTCCTCTCGGATTCTGTTAATGAGAAGTGTGCCCAAGCCGGATCCTGTACCGCCGCCAAGCGAGTGTGTGAGTTGGAATCCTTGTAAGCAATCGCAGCTTTCAGCTTCTCGCCTCACTACGTCAAGGATTGACTCCACAATCTCCGCACCTTCGGTGTAGTGCCCCCTTGCCCAGTTGTTTGCGGCACTATTTTGTCCATATACGAAGTTGTCTGGTCGGTAGAGTGCTCCGAATGGACCAGATCGCACGGCGTCCATCGTAGCCAGCTTGAGGTCCACTAGTACCGTACGAGGGACATATTTGCCACCAGACGCCTCATTGTAGTACACGTTGATCCGTTCCAGTTGGAGGTCAGAGTCGCCATGGTAGACGCCGCATGGATCGATGCCATGCTCGTCAGAGATTACCTCCCAAAACTGTGGACAAGAAATTGCAGGTTACATTTTCGGCAAGACGTTGGGCAAGATCAACACCAAGCTGCGCTTTAGAACAATGGGACTCTACCGGACATGTCTGCCGCATGCACCCAAAAAGGTTGGCTCATGCAGCTACCTATTGGTTACCAGAGAGGCGGCAGCGACGAGGAAGTCCCAGACGGAGATGTCGGGATGACTTGAAGGAGACTGGCCAGCTACATAACATTGACATTCGTATGCCTATTACGGCGAGATATGATGTACCTAGAATAAATTTGTAACGCCTGTATAACCCTATCTTATGCGAATAAATCAGTTCATTTCATCGTAAAGTACAGAGATTTGTGAAAACTCAAGGTTTTGAGAATGGGAATATTGCTCAGCAGTGGGGCAATATAGGCTAAAAAAAATAAATTCAATCAACTATAAAATAAAATGTTATAAAAGGAGAATTTATGGCACAGAAGGTAAGTAATACACGAGTGACGTTACTTCGTTTTAGTGTAGAGTTCTTGCTTCTTTAGTGACAACGGGATTACGGCAGTTGAAGTTGTGAATTTTTATCACAATTTTATAGGAATTTAAACTTTTGTGGTCACTAATTACTAAACCTTCGTGGTCACTATTATTACGTTTTACTGTTCCTACTACAGTACATCCGTGAACATGGCGCTTGCAACAGTGATAAAAATTTCGGTTACTCAAAACAAAGTTACGTGGTATATATCCCATAGGAACAGTAAAAAGTAATCACAATTTTGGTTCTAATGTCAAGACAACTGACTAAAATTACGTATATCGGTCGATTTGTTTACGTAGAGCAAGCTTACCTTTCCTCCAATCTGGTTCCCGCACGCACCAACCTGAAGATTTATGATCTCTCTCATCTTGTTAATTTATCAATAAAGAAGATAACAATACTTGTTAATTTATCGTATAATTATCCAAATATTTTCTCAAAAAAGCTTATCATTAAGCTTAAAAACTAAGTAAAAAATATATTTAAATACACAAAATCACTCCGTGCGCATCGTACATTGGATTTCAGATAAATGAAGCCTCACATAGGAAATCTTGACACTTGTTGATTCAAAAGAAGTTCTAGAACAATTACATGAATCCCGGTCAAATGAATCCTGCCAGTGTTTGAAGTACAGCCAGTGACAATTACTTGAAGCGCTAGACATGGAGGTTAGAAGTGAATCTTATTTTCGTATGATGTCATGGGGTTGTTTGGTCACTTTTGAGGAGATTAATGGTGGATATCTTCATTCTATGATTTGCTTTAAGTTTTGAGTAATATTTGGTTAGGTAGTAATGATCTAAGAGGTAGGTTGAGTAGGTAGTTACTCTATCAAAACCAGCTACGAAATACATAATATGATACATACATACTCAATACTCAATATATTTAATGCTTTCCACAATGTTTGCTTAGGTGTTACTTAAAATATATATGTTACAATTATGGACCCTGTCGGGCATAGCATAGTAGGTTTTACTAGGAGAGAGGAAGCTAGATTATTTTAATAAATATAATGTATGCAAATTATACTTTACATTACAATATCTATTACATACAGAACATTATCAACATATTACAATTTTAATAGAATATAAAAGTTCTGAATATTATAACATATTCATATGTACATATGTACATGCTACCATTGGAGATTTTATATATTACTGTAATCCTAGAATTATACCTGTATTTAAGGTAGAGCCAGTAGCAAGAGACACCCTAGTTTGAAGTGGCGCACACATATACTTAGTTGTTGAAGAGATAGGGACCCACATGAAAGTTAGTAGTTATAAAAAATGTAAAAATGCTGTAACTCCTACAACGTATCGATTATAACGGATCAATTTTTCTCCTGATTGCGGTTGAACTTGTGATGTAGAGTCCTTGTACTGTACTTTTCAAGTGTAAGTAATACACTATTCATACACTTCATTATGCTCATAAGTGTATCTTATACAACAATTATTTTATTTTCTAAGGAAAACCATCACCTATAAAGATGCTAATCTTGAGTAAAAAGTAGAGCGTGAGTAAAAAGTCATTAATAATATCTGATTGTGTGTGAGAAGTGATAATTTCTATCGTCGAACTGACTTTACTCTTTCGAAGCGGCAGGCAGAATGCACTGCATTGGCGTACAAAAGTTATTTCAGGAAACCCACAATATAGTAAATTTAGCTATAAATAAACACGCCATCTTACGCGTATAAATAGGATCGGTACATCGGCACGACGCCGAAAACTGTTCTTCACTACGTTGTACGTCCCACGAAAAGCTTCAGGAAAACTCCGTTAGATGTCGCTGTAACGTTTTCAGGGTTGTTTTGTTTTCAGCGGCAGCGTACTGTCACTATTGTCATGGCGTTCGCTTGAAATGTCACCGAGGTAGCGACTCGTTTATACAATGTAAATTATTAGTTTATCCTGTATGATGTAGTTGTATTTGATGTGTGCCGTGTGTGTGGTGTGCGATCGCCCGTGGAGTTATGTCAGTGGCCGGCGGGAATGCGCCAGTGGAAGAGAAAAAACCTGGTTATTGCGAGGACAGCACGGACAGTGACAATGACACTGAAAGGAAGCAGCTCCTGCGAAGGATATCAACAAGCAAGTGCCTCGGTAGACTGGTGAGTGGTGGTGTATTCAGAGATGCATTCTATCGTGTTGTTGTAAAGTGGGGCGTGCCAAACTGCTAGCTGTCAAACGTCGAGGCGAGGGGAGGGGGCCATCGCTCCATGTGCCCGGGCCGCTCCAATTTTCGAAGATCAATTTTTCAAGTGATATTGTTTGTTTAGCAGCAACATTTAATTTTGTGTGCTAAAGTAATGAGATGTGGAGTTTGACCTATTTAGGGCGGCATGGAGAGCCCTGGAGGGGAGATTGCGGTGACAATGATTTTGTGCAGGACAAGTATGATCCTTTATAAATATTGATCTTCGCGACAGGTGGTTCAACGCTCCGGCTCGCGAAACTCATTGTTTTATTTATCATTCACTGTAAATAATTTTATTCAAAAGCTAAAGCGCGACGTTGAACGGCATTAAATATTTTGGCGGCAAAAGGAAATCATTAATATTCTTCGCTCACAAAAGTATTTACTAGTTTCAGAACTAACAAAAATAATTAATATAATGTTGAATAACACTTGAAACATAAAGACAAATTAGCAGAGTGGTAAAAAAAACATAAAAGCTACTAATTAATTGCTGAGATCACCTTATTTGATGTTATCGATCCGTCTCCCTTGCCAATATTTGCATATAAATGTCGTTGTCCATTAAATTAACTAGTACACTAATGGATTGCTTTCACGAAAGATATATTCGCCGATATTTTTTAGTAGCATGTCACTTTTTATACGGACTATTACTCTACTAGAGTTTAGTAACCTGTCTGTATTTGTAAAATACGGGGAGTTTATTAAGTAGTTATCGAATAGCCTGTTTTTTTATGTTAATAGGCGGCAAACGCGAGCAGACGGATTGCCTGATGGTAAGCAATTACCGCCGCCCATGGACACAAGCAACACCACAGGAGTCACAAGTGCGTTGCCGCCCCTTGGGATTGGGAAAAGGGATAGGATGAGGAGTGGGATGAGGGATAGGGCCTCCGGCACTCTCACTCACCGAACGAAATGCAACAGCTTAGGTACTGTTACTTTACGTCGATTTTCTGTGAGAGGGTAGTACTCCCCCGGTCGAGCCGGCCCATTCATGCTGAAGTCAGCAAGGCTCTACTACCTTCAAAACAGCTTTATTTTATATAAAAAAGATAGAAACAATCCTTGTGTTGCTAGTTGCTATACTTTTGTATATAGATCGGAGTAACTAATGGGAAACTAGCCTTGATTCGGTGTAATTTCATGTATATCAAAATTATTCTGCTATGCATATATTATGATAAGTGCGCGTAGCTAATCTATGATGATTTAACATATTTTTAAAACCATTACTGCATCGCCGGCATATTGCATTTGATTTCGGTTTATTGTTCATGTGACCATATTGGGGACGTCTTGAAGAACGTAAAAGTCCGAAGCACCCGTAACCGGCGAGCATGTATGAAAGGAATATTTAATGAATGTTGAGGAAGCGCGTGAGGTGTGTAAGGATAGAAGCAAGTGGCGTTCTGTTGTCTCTGCCTACCCAGACGGGAAAAAGGCGTGAGCATATTATGTATGTATGTGTTCATGTGACATTGATATTTAGACTTCACCGTCATTGTTCTGGTGGTAAACTCTTTGAATCAATTCTAAATAATCTTGCTTATCCACTTATCAATTATTTTAAAACTAGTGTTTAGAAATCTACGAATTAAATGCCCTCATCAACATCAGTAGTTAACTACCGGATTCTAAAACCCCTGCTCACATTATAAATAATTGTAGTGATTTATGTAGACAATTCTGCTTTGAGCAAAACATAAAGATTTCCTTGTAAGATATCCATCATTGTTCATTTGCCATCCCACATCACACGAGCGGCGTGGCAAGACATGTCGTTCTGTCATTTCTGACAGCTATGACACAGTCTCTGAATGACCGTACATCGTGGACACCGTTCCGCGGCGAACGTCCGCGGATGTCCGGTGGCTGTCAATCTTTCGACTGTTCCAGTTTCGTATGTTTGCACCTCATACACATAACTGGATAGGTATAGAATTCGATCCCTTAGTTCTATACAATATATACAGTAAAACAGCTATCACTACGGTATCCTTCCGTAGGCGTGTCGGTAACGTTTCGAGCCCCTGTCAAATTAGCAGTGTCTGTTGATGTCATGTTTTGGAAAACATTTTCGGTGAATTCTTTGTTATATTTTTAGACATTTTAGCTGTGGAAATCTTAATTTTAGAAAACAGTCAGTTTTCATCGGGTGTTGTTTGCATATGTTGCTCATATATATTGCGCCCGTCGGTAGAAGATTATTCTTATTGCGAGCGTCCTCTCTTTCACAAGAAAGCCCAAGACTTTCTTATGGCATTTGTACATAAGAGCGGTTACAGATTAGCGTTTTATACGCGCGTATAAGCTCGTTTTTAGAAGCGCGTGTAGGCGCGTATAGGCGCGCCTTTTGGCACACGCGCAACTCGTACGAGCGTTGACGCGCTTCTAAGCTCGTATAACTACCAACCGTCAGAATCCATGTTGACACTGACAAGACGTCACTACCGTTTCGAGCGAACACGCCCGTTTACGTGAGGCTGGTTTTTTGAAGCGCGTAATATAGCGCGCGTGTAAGCGCGTATGCAGAAACGACCGTATACGCGCAGAAAAATACGCTAATCTGAAACCGCCCTTAATCGGCTAAATCTGATCTTCAAACGATTGCTACAGTTTGATAGATTGTTCAGGCCAGTGTCGTGTTGTTGGTAGGTCATACTCGTGCAAGGGAAATGAGACAGTACTCGGCAAATAAACGCATAGAACCTTTTCTGCGTTTCAATTCTAGAACCCGTTACACTAACTTAAGCAAGACCGTCTAAAAAAAAATATGTTCCCATATCGATGATAAGAGTGAGGGCTAACCCTGTCTAATAACGTCATGCGGTGTGTGTAGTTCTAAAACCGCTATTCATCGTAGAAACACAACACACATTGTAGGAACAATACAAAGACGTCTGCGATTTTGTATTGTAATGGTTGCACTTAACCAAGGTCAACCTACGTTTGAGTGGCAGACTGAGCGCAGCTTCAGTTACAATACAAAACTGTATAAATAATATATTCGTTATCAGAATATTAATTAATACTAGCAATTTAATGAACGTTCGTATATAGAAGTGGCCCTTTATTTCATTTTAATGTAATCTTTTATCGGCCACAATCAGCGCCATAAATGTGTAGGCCGTCGTTCACGGTAATAGAGTTGAAATAATAATATACGTATGATTGTATATGTTTATTGAAATTTCTATACCTACTAAATGCATTATACAACTTTATATCATTAAATAAATAATACTATAGACTGCCTCCGTGGTCCAGTGGATAGCGTATGCGACTGCTGATCGGAGGTCCCGGGTTCGATTCCCGGGTTGGGCAAAAAGTGTTACTGGGTTTTGCCGAATACGCAGTAGCAGCCCGGAGTCTGGTGATGTGCCCGGTAACGGCAATGGGCTCGGCCCCTATTACGTGGGACCTAAAAATTCATGCCCAAACGTGGGTGCAATATTTACACCTCTGCCTACCCCTTCGGGGATAGAGGCGTGAGACTATAAACAATTGTCGTGAGACTAAGATATCTCTCTCTCTTAACTAAGATATGTAAGACATAAATACTTCGGTATTTGCCAACGTTTCGACCGACCTGTACCGATCATAGTCGTGGAGAGACTTACTGAATGTTTTTTTGTAGTTTAAGATTGCAGCATCTTTTTTTCTAGCAGCCAACATTCCTACTAGTTCTAGACGGTTATTTTATAAACATTGGTAATGAAATAGTAGTAATTATAAAATATATATCGCTAGAGTGGAAAAATGAACTGCCATTATTAACTGATTGTGCTTCTATCGCCCCCTGGTGGTTAATCCGCGCACTTATATCGGCTTTAATCTCATAGCTGTGCAAGAATAATCCTGCCACCTGCTGTTTTATTGCCACTCTATCGACGAGCCTTGATATGCGAGCACATAACCTTTCAGCAGTTAATAGACCACTCCTTTTAGGCTTTGGTCTAATTGATAGCGATTTGCGAGGATCAGTTCGTTAATTAGCGAGTTGATGGTCAATTTGTCATTGTGGTAGAAGTAATATGCTGCTGCACTTTTAGTAAATCTGATTTGATGAGTCAACGAAAAATGTGTCAATTGAATATTCACTTTGACCTAATGTTAGGTGAATGGACTACGATTTTAGATGATATTGAAAGATGCTTATACTCAAAAGCTGATTCTAAATTGCTGTTGTTCCAACGGACGAAACTGAAGACGATTTCAGCGCTCATTCTGATCAGTACGGGTCGAAATGATCGCACACAGTACAAGTACATGTACCTATCGTTATGAGGAGACGTTAGAGAAGCGCCGCAGAGTCAACATTTTCTGACTGCTGACGGTACGGTTGCATTGTGTTAACGTGGGCTGTCCCGGGAAGAAAGTAAGCGACGTTGTCAGTGTTACTTGTTGGCGAACCCACAAGAATATGCTCAGCGTAGCTTAGGATTACTTTGCCAGATTCGTGTTATATTGTATAGACTTCTTCTATACTCTCCAATTCACTGTCAAACAGTGTTGAACCTACACTACAGTTATTGAAACGTAGAGGCATCTAAAGATACTTCATTACACCTTTAAAAAATACAAACATATGTATTTGTATCGCCGTGAATAACGCCCGCCAATAAATACCGTACAAAGCTATTATATGTCCGAAGCTTTTAAATAAAGGCAACTGCCCACGACTTGATGGAGCTCACTTCGCGTGTGACCGGTCCCGCGGGACACTATATGTTTCCACTTACTCAGAAGCCCCACTGAGCCTTGGGGAGGAGCATATAAATAATGGGAAGACAGTGTTACGGCACGGCACTTAAATAAATGACAATGTTTCGTGCGATTGATTATATTGATATAATTGTTCACGGCTACTGCTCCGTACCCTGATGTAGGCTCATAGCCTGATGTTATATTAGTTTATAGTCCTTCTCGATACCTGTACTATCCCACACAAATATTTTCGATAGGTTCTAGTTTTTTCTTAGAATAGAACGTTCAACTAAACTGATGGACTGCTCAGTTTTCCAATATTAGTATCGTTTTTAACTTTTGTGGCCATGACATTAGTTTTGAATTTCAGGATTATAATATGTCCTGTCCGTGCACAAGCGTGTGCGCAAACACAAATGCACTCTCTATTCCCTCACTCTCATAGTCCGATGGGACGCTACAAGCGACACGACCGGAGAGAGATTGGGCGCAGGACCAACGGCTTAACGTGCTTTCCGAGGCACGGGGGTGTGACACCGCCAACTCACTGACTCCGAACTTCTATTGGATAATTCCTAACAGAAAAACCCAATATCACTTTTTGTTCGACCCGGAAATCGAACCTGAGACCTCATGATCCGCAGTCGCTAACACTACCACAAGACCACAGAGGCAGTATTATATACCGTTTACAGCAGGGTAATATGTCGAGTATTCGATATTTCGACACTGTTGCGAGCGTCATGATCACGGATGTACCCACTGAAGTATTGCGGGTGAATTAATGTTGCCAGAGTACATACATCGGTATCCAGTTTTAAAGATTACGGCTGCACTGTTTTTAGTTGAGTCAGCTTGCCAGATGAAGTTTTTAATACAAGCACACACTCGGTTTTACTCGCTACTGATATATTTGCTGCAAGATCGCGCGCGGTTTTTATCCATAGCCTTATGTGACCTTAGCCGTTATTTTATTGCGTACAACACCGATTTATTTTCATTATAAATTTTTTCGACCTTATCATTGAACATGAACCATGATTATTACATTTCGATAAATCTTTGTGAAACATGAAAATTTTAAATTTTGTAGAAAATAAGAATATATCACAGGATCTGTCATACTGCAAAGTCTAAGAATAAGTTTGATTTTTTTATATTTTGTCTTTGTTTTGTTTTGCAATAATGTGCTTTATTAATTACGAATACTTTTTACAACTTTCAAGTGCTCATGCACTTGAAAGTTGTAAAAAGTATTCGTAATATATATAAAAGTGTTTTTGGGCACTTTTCTTTCATAGTTGTAAAGGTCATCTAGATTCCTACCACTCCTTTCCTCTTTTACTATTTAGCCTTATTTTCTTTTCTCTTATTGTGATACACACAATATGATAAAACACATCATTAGAAAAACTAGCGTCTATTTAATAAGATACCTGAACTATTCCTCATTTAACCTGTCATCCCACCTGATTGGACCTCTTTTATTTTTAAATTGCCGTTCTAATTCGCCTTCTAGAACTAAAATAGCTGTTAGAAATATAAAAAAAATAACCGTCCATTCTCAGGCAACAGTGACGACATTCCCATAAAATAATAGCACTATAAATTGAAATCTACGTGGCATAAAATAGAGTTCAAATTTGTATAACAGCATCACGGTAAGGGGACGCCGAGAAGTGTATTGCCTGCTTCATCCGCATCAATCATATTATGCTAGAGATATGGATTAACGCGGACTAGGATATATTTTTCTCTGAACACAATAAGTGTTCAGAGAAAAATATATCCTAAGCCGCTTTTAGTTGCTAACACGTAGAAGCTCTGTATATACTATCATAAATATGAATGTTGAGTATATAGTAATAAGTTGAGACTGCGTAGGGACTTAGGGAGTCAGTACTTACGCCTGAATAAAACTGACACTGGTCCGTTGGAACCGGGTTAACGCTAGGACGATGATGAAGATGGACCAGGAAATACATTTTTATGGACTCGAAACTTAAAAGGCAAGCCCAACTACCTTATTAGGCAAATTATAATATTTTGATAGTTCATCTCTTTTTAAAGTTAGGATTATTGTCCACACGCTATGAAAATCGCGGTGGATATTCTGTGAGAACCTGCGATCGACCGACTACGGCGTCGCCATCGTAATTAAACAGTGGCCTTTGTGTGCGCGATTAACATCAGTGTTGTGTTCTTTTGCAAGTTTGTTTTAGTCCCAGCTTAGAAACGCTATCTCTTTTCATCATCATCATCGGCCCTGTATACAGGGTGTAACAAGACCCTTAACGAAAACTGAAATCCCATGTTGTACCAATCACTACGAACATTTTTTACTTCGGCACCATACCTGGGAAATGACTGGTTCAGGTGGTATTGAGGCTCAAAGCTAGTATGGATTTTTTCTAATTAGGTTCAAAATCGATGCGTTTAACACGCTAATATGTTTGTTAGATGCCCTATAACCCCATGGATAAGTAGGTATTTCGAGCATTGCACGCGCGCGATTTTAATTGCGGGTTAAAAAATTTGAAAACTCAAAAAAAATCGTTTTTCAGGTATTATTTTTAGTTAGTATGACTTGGCATGATGTCCACAATGAGTAAACTTCGGCTTGGTGATGGGTCTTGTGACATCCTGTATAATCTGTCCTACTAATGGGCACGGCTCCTTGTGGACTTTGGTCCTTCCAGTTGTGGACTTGGTCCATCACCATGCTGAACATGTGCGGCTGCAGACTTCACAGGACATGTCTTTCAAAAACCTTATGGAAACTCTCAGACATGAGGTAACTTCATGATGTTTAACTGTTGAACAATTCCCGATTGAAAAAGCAAGATTGAATCACTATTTTAGTTGGATATATTTCTATTTTCGCTTGTGTAACATGATAATGCGTGACCATCACCTTGCGCGCTTCTCTATTTATACTACATATAACCGTGGGTTCGCTCGCGTAGAATTCAACTTAAACCTTAGAGATGTAAATTAAAAAAGTTAATATCATTTGATCGTTTGTTGGAGTGTTTTAGTGCTATTTTGCTCCAATTTAGATACTTAGAAAATTTCAAATACTTTAATTGCTTAAAACAAACTCCTAATCGGCTAAATGGCCGTAAAAGAGTTACAACACTTTACAGCAATCATTTGAAAGGACTTCGCGTTTTTAACTTCTTGGCGTTCCTTGACAAAACTTTTCAACTTCTGCGCATGGAACATGAATATCAGTCACAACTCACATTAAATCTCAACCAAGGGAATATTCTACTTGCTCCACTAAACGACTTTCATCTCTTGTTATGACTGCACTTGTTACGAGTCATGGTGTCTACGATCAGTAGTTTTTGGAAGCAAATGTCCAAACAGCTCGGGTTAGACGTTAATGTGATTTGAACGTAGCGTACGTACGTACGACGTAGGTGTACACGTTGTGTGGATACATATACGAGTGTAGGTATAGGCTTATTTCACGAGGAGCAACGACCGAATGGGAGTAACGTATAAGTGTATGGCGGCTAGGGTTGACACAAGCGACTGAATAATTATATACGTCGGCCCAAATCTGTATATTTAAAATTCTTGCGTTACTGACTGACTGACAGACAATGGATAACCGAAACTACTGATCGCAAACAACTGAAATTTGACATGTTTGTATCTTTATATTTACTGAATTACCTACTCACAAATTTTGATGATCACTACGTCGGCGATATTAAAAACCTTTTAATTTCGCCACAGAGACATTTAAATTGTGTCTTTTTATATACTTTACTAGAGGACGCCAGCAGCTACGCCTGCATTTTTTTAAATTTAACCGTTTTGGCCGATCCCGTGGGAATTTTCGGAAATCCCTTCTTAGTGCACCCCTACGGTCCCCAAGGAACATACATGCCAAATTTCAGCTTCCTGCGCCCAATAGTTTCGGCCGTAGCGTGTCTGTCAGTCAGTCAGTAACGCAAGGATTTTATACAGGGTGGCGCTACCATAGGGGCACTTTTTGAACAGAGACATAGCGTACAACATTCTGAAGCCTTGTACCAAAAATCAATTAAATCGGTGCAGTAGTTTAGCCACAATATCGATTTTAAGTTCCGCAATTTTTGCACATGCTTTAAATTCCACACAGCTGATACAAAACGGTCAACGACCCTACATTGCACGCCCCGACTCGCTCCGACGCGACGCCTCGACGTTATCCGAAGTTAGGCTCAGCGCAGATAAAACGGAGCGCAGCGGAGAGGATTTTATTAACGCACTTGAAAATAAACTATATTTTTTTACAATAAAGTGCATAAATGCTTGAACCTGACAAATAACATTCGCGCGTCCTCGAAGATATGCGGGAATCCTCGCGCGGCGTCGAGTCGGCGCCCGCATCGTACTGAGTCGCGGCGCGCAATGTAGGGTCGTTGACCGTTTTGTATCAGCTGTGTGGCATTCAAAGCATGTGCAAAAATTGCGGAACTTAAAATCGATATTGTGGCTAAACTACTGCACCGATTTAATTGATTTTTGGTACAAGGCTTCAGAATGTTGTACGCCATGCCTCTGTTCAAAAAGTGCCCCTATGGTAGCGCCACCCTGTATATTAAGATTAGGGTTCCGTTCCTAAAAGGTAAAAATGGTACCCAATTACTAAGTCTCCGCTGTCTGTCTGTCCGTTTGCTGTCCCCAGGCTGTATCTCATAAACCGTGACGTGAAAGCTGAGATTTTCACAAATAATGTATAATCGTTGCCGCTATAACAAAAAATACAAAAAAAATATATATTAAGGGGTCTCCCATATCATAGACGTGTTTTTTCGTACCTATTTTGTTGCTCAATATTACTAACGGTAACAGGTAGACGCTTAAAATTTTCACAGCATATTAAGTTGTATAATATATTACCTTTCAAAATAAATACATAAGTACCTAATTAAATAAAAATAAAGTAAATATTAAAGGAAAGGCTCCCATACAATAAACGTAATTTTAAGCAATTTTTGACTCGATCTTAATAAACAGGTAGAACCTTGATTTTCTTTTATGATGGTACGGAATCCTACGTGCGCGAGTCCGACTCGCACTTTGTCGGTTTTTTTATTTCCTTGGGGTGGTTTAGATTTTTGCTAACCTGTAATATTAACAAGTGTATAATTAGATGCTGTTTAGTCCGAGGTTTTAGTCCCGGTAAATCTTTTAAAGATTTGAAACAAGATTTGGATTTGGATTTCTTTACTTTAAAACCTAACCGTGTCTAAAATAAAAAGATTAGCATTGTTATGAAATTGAAAAGAAAGTAAAATGTATTTAAGTTGATGTCTGTAATGTAAGGCTTTATAAACATACAACCTAAAATATAAATGTCGTGACATATGACATCGGTGACAAATATGTGACTGTGGCGGCTGATATACCAATAGATAATTACTGTTATCTGTAATTTGTATTCGCGAATTGCCGATCGATAATATTGGACAACAAACATACTGATAAGATTTAGAGGAGATATTGACAGTATATAGAATACATCTAGTTGACAGTAGGTATTTTGGATTTTGGATTCTATTTTGGATTACAGAGTGCAGCATAAAACATAACATAACATAACTTCACGCCTTTTATCCCCGAAGGGGTAAGCAGATGTGTATTACATATTTCGCCAGATATGTTTCGGTCCCAATGTAATAGGTGGCGAGCCTATTGCCATCTACCGGACACATAATTAAGCGAGAGATAAAAGCCTGTTATAATTTAAGATAGAACGGAAAGAAGTAGCATGTCTTCTCGATTAACTTATATCAACTGGACATTTTTGGCTTTGAGACATTTTATATAGCAAAAAAAATATATAGGCTACAATTAATCTCAATATATAAAATCCTGGCGTTACTGACTGACTGACAGACACGCTACAGCCGAAACTTTTGGGCGCAGGAAGCTGAAATTTGGCCTGTATGTTCCTTGGGGACCGTAGGGGTGCACTAAGAAGGGATTTCCCGAAATTCCCACGGGATCAGCCAAAACGGGTAAATTAAAAAAAATGCAGGCGTAGCTGCTGGCATCCTCAAAGAGGCCTATGTCTGTCATGCAGTAGACATCTCTAGACTGAGGTGATGATGATGATGAAAGACTAAAGAATTGACTTATGAGTTCTGTTAATGGAATGCCTTTTTCTTGTAAGTAAATAACAAGTATGATAGTTGCCTAATAAGTAAATAACAAATAGGAATAATAATTAATATTGTGTACGCCTCTTACCATTGTGGGAGACATACACATTCTAACTAAATGATTAGTCTAAAGTCGTTATAATAACTCCTCTACTTTATTTGGCTATACTCGTAAAATAATAAATACCAATTGTTAGTGCTGTGGCAACCCTGCGGTCGGTCCATGTTTATTTGCTGGCACTCGGCCAAGTGATACGAAGAAATTCTGTGACATTAATTGATTTACACCATCTTCAAACATCGTTTTTATATTTCGAAATTAAAGAAAAAATTATGTGACGTTGTCTTTGGTCGCTATGATTATATTTTTTTATGTGACGCCACGTGAAGGGTCATGATAGTTAAGGGATAGTTGGTGGCACTTTGTGGGTTTAAATAAATGAAAAATATTAATTTTCTTATAATTGGTTGAATATAGATTACTATAATTATGTATTTTTATTCACAATCGCGTTGTTGCGAGCGTACGTTGAGTACGTTGTTCTCTCTTTATAGGAATTTATTTTTGAAAACATCCGAAACATGGCGGCATTGAATGTGTAGTAACGCCATCTATTGAGAGAGTCGTGAAACTTATCGCGGCTTTTTAAATTAAATGGGAAGATGACGCATTCTATTCGATACTTTCTTTTGAGTAAAAAAGTATTTTTCTTTACAAAACACAGGTAGGTATTAATAATTCGTTTTTTCGTTCCATCCGTATGAAACAGCCACTTCATTCCGTAACTAGTAAGACTACTCAGTTAAAACTTGGTAGGTAAATGAGTTTTGTAAACCGCTTCACGATTTAAAAAAAAAGAAAATTAAAGGATGGGGGAGGGCAGTCTATATGGAACTGTGTCTACTGTGTAAAAATCGTTTTTCTCTAAAGAGGTAAATTAGTGTGAAATTTAAAAAATATATGCTGAAGATCGCAATCAAATTTTAAAAAAATCATTCGTTTGAACGAGATATAGTCAGCAGTTTTTGAGATATATCACGTTTTGGAATATCACACATATTATTTTTCATTATACAAACTATGAAAAACAAAGTTATTTTTGCTGGCGAAAAAGTGATAGTTGTCTTTAGGCTAGGTTTTTTAGAATGGATCCCTTAATGAGCGAGGCCGACTCGCACTTGATCATTTTTTGTTTGTCATTTTGTGTAATAGCTGAACCACGTATTTTCTTCATGCAAAAATTTCCTCCCTCTTGCTACTAAACTTTATGAAATACAGTCCACTGTCAGTTAGAAGGATGAACAATGGAGGATTTGTTAGCACCTTTAAGGCTTAAAACGCAAAAAATATGAAAATATTATACCAAAAATGTTTGTTGAATGTTGTGCAGTTTTGAGTTGAAGGTTTGTGCGGTATAAACGTTTATGAAGAATTCTAAAGCTTCTTCTAACGAGCTCGGAAACACTTGTATGTATTGAGCGACAAAGAGTGAAGTCAGCGATGAGAGACAAGACTAAAGTGCCATTTGCTTGCTCAGTTTCTATAAGAAACTGGCAAAAGATACAAGAATATTTTAAAATAACTATAGTATAATAATAATAATTTCCTTATTTCCTTTAAAAGTTTTACAAAATAATATAGGAGACCCTGGATTCGGCTCTTGGATGCCTTGTGTTGCAAGAGCCAGTCTCTTAAAAATTATCACAAATTATTTATCTACTGTTTATTATCTTTCTTATCAGGTACTAATGTATCATCTTGGACCTCTGGACGTCAAGAATATCGGTACACAAGAACACTTAGACTTAAAAGAAAAAAATGTGACTCACATAATGTGTCCTTTCGACATGGAATGTAACCCATAACATTCGGCGTAGTAATAAGTGCCGAGACGATCATTGAAACCACTACGTTACACATGCAATTAAAGTGGTATTGCACATAGCCAGAAGAACCGATGGCCGTCGGAGCAGAAAGGTTCTAGAGCCATGCCATAGTCCACCACGCTGGCCAAGTGCGGGCTGGCAGAATCCACATGTCTTTCGAAAACATTATGAAGAACTCTCATACATGCAGGTTTTCTCACGATGTTTTCCTTCACCGCTTAGCAAGCAATGATTAACAATTTAATATACACATAACTTCGAAAAGTCATTGGTGCGCACCGTGGATTCGAACCCTAGACCCTCTGCGTAGCAGTCCGTCGCTTTGTCCACTAGGCTGTCGCTCACTCGTCTGCTCACTAACATCTTATAGGCCCCGACAGAACTAGCACAGCAAAGAGTGATTCGAGACGAAGCTCCTGAATTGCGCTATTAGAAATCACCGTAGACAAGAAGAAGAGACCTTCAGAAAGACAACCTATAAAAGACACAAAGAGAGTAATTACCAAGCTCCCCTTTTTTGTTCCATTATTTTCGGGTTCTAGAAAAAATAAGCTACACCAACATTTTAACAGTGTTTCTAGTAATTCATTTACATTTTATAGTCCGAGAGCTGGCATCAATTTTGGATAGGTATTTGAGGCAAGCTGAAAACTTGCCTCATACCTCTCCTATTATGCCCCAACATGGAACTGCAGACCTGGCTGGTGAGTAGCGGGGCTAGAAGGAGAGGTATGAAGCAAGTTTTCAGCTTGCCTTTAAGTACCTACCCAAAATTGATGCCAGCTCTCCTACAGGAGAGTTTTCAGTACATGTCTCTCAACGAAACATTAGGCTGCCGATTCCGACTCCTGGTTATAACCCTGGCTTCTTTCTAGTAAGAAGTACACCAAATCCTGCTCTTCCATCACAAATGCGATGCTAAATCACATTTCGCCTTTTTCAATCATTCTTGCTAGGGGCATAAATCTCTACCCCGTTTTAAAGAATTCGTATAAAGTTTAGTATACATATTACGATGCAATATATTTAAGAGTGCAGCGCGCGAGCGTATTCAGGCGGTTGGAGCTACGTGTAATTAAAAAATTTCGCCCGTGGCGCCCTACGCTTTCACATAACGTTTTCAACCGGTAAATTTTTCTAGACCATCCTTTTTTCGCGAGCTGTGTATAAATGAAACTGTTATAAAACTTTTAAAACGATGTTTATGTTTTTCATTTTCTTGATTTGCCGTGTGTTGTTGTACTGAAGTTCTTTATTTTGAATGTTCAAATTCGACTTGTTATGTGATTATACAATAAGTAATATTGCACGGAAGAGCTTAATTGGATTCTTATGCATAATATAACTTTATTTCTTTTTTATAACACAACTTAATGTCTGCACTAGGCTAATAACGCGAAATGTATTTCAAAGTTGCAAGCAACTTACACAAATAATAATCAGACTAAAAACAACAGCTTTTATCTTCAATTACCTAGAGAAAATACTGGTTTTACCCTAGAAAATTATTAGTATTTTCAGTCTTTGTGCCTTCAGAGTTGACTCTGGATGATAGAGCGTCTGTTTAAACGACTTTGGAAGACGACCTAGCTCTCTAGGTCCGATCCAGGTCACCCTCTGGTGAGGCAAATAGGTCCGCTGCTTAATAACACAAGATATTTTTAAATTCTTGTTTAACGTATGCAAGCAAAATTGTGTTTTACTCACTAATATTGTAATCGCACAAGTTTGTGAGGGTACTTTTTCTGTTACTTTTGCACACCATAACTACTGAACAGGTTTTAATGAAATTTTGCAGTGATATAGCTAAAGCTCAGAATAGCATGACTGCATTCATAAAACGACCACTACACCATCAAGACCACGGGTAGAAACTAGTATTACATAATTATGAATTCACTTACCCAAAAAGACTGCCTCCGTGGTCCAGTGGATAGCGTATGCGACTGCTGATCGGAGTTCCCGGGTTCGATTCCCGGGTCAGGCAAAAGTGTTACTGGGTTTTTCCAAATTCTACGCCAATATTACGTGGGAGTTATATTATATATATATATATATATATATATATATATATATATATATATATATATAATAATGTCCTCCCGACCGATTTCGGCCACGGCGGCTTGTCTATATATGAGACTTGCCAACTGCGCGGGACATATTATAGTGCACAAGTGTGTGCGCAAACACAAGTGCACTCTCTATTCCCTCACTCTCATAGTCCGATGGGACGCCACAAGCGACACGACCGGAGAGAGATTGGGCGCAGGACCAACGGCTTAACGTGCTTTCCGAGGCACGGGGGTGTGACACCGCCAACTTCCTGACTCCGAACTTCTATTGGATAATTCCTATATCACTTTTTGTTCGACCCGGGAATCGAACCCGAGACCTCACGATCCGCAGTCGCTAACACTACCGCAGGACCACAGAGGCAGTCATATATATATATATATACTTTTTAACCCTTCAACTCCTTCCTATCTTAAAGGACGATTCGAATTCCTTCATGATACGCATAACCGTTATTTAAGGTCATCAGAAAACATGAAACTGAAGATGCCGGTACATTCCACAACCTTTTATGATAAATCATTTTCTGTCACAGCTGTTCGTCTATGAAATGCATTACCGTTACATATAAGACAGGCTCAGACGATAACCAGGTTCAAATCCTTAGTTAAGGAGTACTATCTACCATTATGATATTTCTAGTTTCTTCCCGTTCTACTAAGCATATATTATGTATTAAACATTATTTATGTATGTATGTATATCTATGTATGTATAAGTATTTATGTATGTGTATATATATTGTCTTAGTATTATATAACCTATATATATTTAAATATAATATATATCTACATGCATATTTACTGGTACGCTTACAACTACCATTTCTATCCTACCAATAATATATCCATCCAAAGGTTGCCTGGTAGAAATCGCTTTTAGCGATAAGGCCGCCCATTGTACTGTATCTTACATATGTAAATGTCTTTAACATATTTGTAAAAGTGTACAATAAAGTGTATAATAAATAAATAAATAAATATATATATATATATATATATATATATATATATATATATATATATATATATATATATTTATTTATTTATTTATTATATTATATATATATATATATATATATTACTCAAAAGGAACAATTTATCAGACAGGTTGTAAAACCTTCTAACCGTAATAATTTTATTATGACTGACCTGATTTTCTACTAGGTATTGCTGGAATTTTAATTACACCCGGTTGCACTTCGATCCGCCGCTAAATTATTGCTGAATTAAAAACGTTCATTGGCATGCGAATGGATGGACTAGATGGAGTAAATTATTCCTTAAGGCGAGGTTGCAGTACTTTTTAAGATTTTTGAACGTCTGAAAGTCCCATGAACTATGATATTTTTACTGAATAAAAATTAAAGTATGAAAGTTGAACATATCTTCTAGTAAATCGTAAAGATAGAAACACGTTTTGGAATGATTGGTTCGATAAAAAAAAAAGTCAAACATGGCACTCAATCACAATTTTAAACGTGTACTGCTTACAGATTCCATAATGAATTTATATGAAAGTATTATCAATAGAAACAGCTCTTTATTAAAAAAAAATTGGTAAAGACAGATTTCGTAATTTCGTTATCATTTTTCTCCAAGAAAAAAAATAGTCAAAATGTTGGCATTATATCGCTCGCCGGCCGTTCATCAGTGCCTGTCTAGGCGTGATTGAGGGCGGACGTACGTCGTTGCTCCGCAAAATCCCCCTCCACCCCCGCATGTACGTTTTCGCAAAAGTACAAAGTAATTCGTATTCCAAACTCAATCGTTCAAACCATAGACATACTAGTAAGAAACCGTAGACAGGTTACTGACAAGGTAACATGACGGAGCTTACGAGTGGCACGCATCGCGAAAAGCGTACGCACACTAATATAAATATGTCAAAACGACACACTAAGAATTAGATAAGAAGTGTAAGTGAGATAGCACATCTAATCGCAAGCGCGAAATAGAGATAAACATATATTCTCTAGACCGAAGCGCATTGTGACATCATGCTGACCGTTTCACAAACAATAATTTGACTCAGATGCGACATGATCACTTTGTCTGTCTTGAGTAAATTCAATTCACCTCAAAGTAAATTTGATTAATTCATTTAAGGTAGGGAAATAAAAAGTCGATGTGATTTATTTATAACATTTATTAAAAAAGTACATTTCATTCAATGGAAACCTAAAACAGTACGTTAATATAAAAACTGTGCGCTGCGGACCCACCGTAGCCCTGGCAATACCCCTGGGGGTATGGTGGATCTTTTAAAGCTTAACCGTACTCCTGGCTGAAATGCTCGTAGTGTTATACCAACGTGCTACGTGGACATTAAACTGAACAGTGTTATCTCTCGTATGATAATGACTTACTACTTACGTTTTTATATTTTTAGACAAGCGAAGACAAGCGCTAGTACGATGATATAGTGCAACAAGGAGATAAATTAGAGAATAAAACGTTTAGGTATTACTGCTAATGGTTATAATGCTTTGTATATTATAGGTATAATCTGTGGTACTGTTGAAGACCCGTCATCATCATCATCCTTGCGCTGTCTAATCATTCCCACTAGTTCTATTGAACAGTTCTATGAAAGAACTAGTGATACTTTTTTCCCACTAATTCTATTAGCACAACTTGATGAGAAGAATAGAAACAGTTATAGGAAATTTACCACTAGTTCTATGTATGTTTTACAAGGGTAGTGTCAAAACATCGCGCTCACAAATCCGAATAAATATGTATTTATAAAAATGTGTTAAACGAATGAACGTCTACAAAACAATTGAACGTCTACAAAACAAATGAACGTCTACAAAACAAATGAACGTCTACAAAACAAATGACTACCAGAAAGGATCAGCTATCGATAGTGATTGCAAAAAACAGGTGCATGCGATTTTCGATCTTATTGACAATTCATGACAAACTTTTTTTTTGTTTTTTCTCGCTTTCTGGCAATATTAGGGTAATAAAATTATAAATTCTGACTAATGTCAATTAGGTTGAAAATCGCATGCACCTGTTTTCTGCAATCACTATCGATAGCTGATCACTTTCTGTAAGTCATTTGTTTTGTAGACGTTCATTTGTTTTGTAGGCGTTCATTTGTTTTGTAAACGTTCATTTGTTTTACACATTAAACAAATGAACGTCTACAAAACATATTTATTTGGATGTATGAGCGCGATGTCGTGACACTACGGATCATTCCCAGTAGTTCTATTGAATACCCTTGTAAAAACATACATAGAACTAGACTGGGACATTTCCTATTACTTATCCCATTAGTTCTGTTCTCCTCATCAAGTTGTGCTAATAGAATTAGGACAGTTCTATCATAGAATTGTTCAATGCTACTACTATACTGGGAATGATCCCACAAAATAGTAGAATTTGAAATTAACGAACTGAAATTAATAAACTAATCACACAACAATATTATCTGGGAGTACGGGTTAAGCTTTGAAAGTCCCACCATACCCCCAGAGGTACTGCCAGGGGTACGGTGGGTCGGCAGCGAAAACTGTGCAGTACAATCTACTTAGTTGTTTAATACTAAAAGGAGAAAAACAAGAACAAGTGAATGGACTTTGATCATCCGTCAATGTTTGTAACTTACGTATGATTTTGTATTTCTATAATAATAATATATTGTGTTGATTCAGCCTCAAATCACTTTTATTACTTGACAAAAACACACATCAGTATTTTATTATTACGAATGTCCCATCTGGATACTTTGTTTTTTAGTCTTTGAACACGCACAATACTACTTCTCTTTTACACTCGCTAAATGCCAATTTATTATTCACTCTATTATTTGTGATACTGAATTTATTATAAATTGAAAATAAAACGTTGTAATATTGTAATACTCATGAATGAGAAGTGATTCCATAACTTTTAGTCATTTTCCTACTAAAGTTTAACTACTTTAGCAAAATCTCATTACACACGACGGCATTTTCAAATGTAACGTACACACACGCGAGTAAAAGAGCGAGTGCTTCCGACCGCAGCGCGTACGCGACTAAAGCCAAATGAGACATTTAGAAAAAAAAAGTTTGTCATCAATTTGTCAGTTTTTAATGTGCCACTTTTGAAGTTCGCATAACTCATCTACGGTTTTTTTACGCTGCGCTGTGGCACACGCACACACGAAACCCCCCTCCCCTCCCCCCGCTCACTCGCTGACGCCACCGCCGTGTTTTTGTTTTTGCGGGGGGTGAGGTCGAGCTACGCACTGTACTGCAACCTCGCCTTAATGAGTTTTCGAATTAGAACTGAATTGAAGGAGAAGTTTTCCATTTATCCAGGAAAAACAACATTAACTATTATTTTATGTTATTAAACAATTGTCTTTTAGGGCAGCGATAGCCGAGTGGATATACCAACAGACTGCCATGCAGAGAGTATCGGGTTCGAATCCACGGCGCGCACCAATGACTTTTCGGAGTTATGTGCGTATTGAATTGTTAATTATCGCTTGTCCCGTGCCTCGGAGAGCACGTTAAGCCGTCGGTCCCGGTTGTCATGAAGATCTTTGACAGTCGTTACAGGGCGTCAGTACCTTCTAAATAAACTGACACTAGTCTAAACCATGGAATATAGCCATCCCTTCGGGTTGCGGAGGTCAGACAGGCAGTCGCTCTGTGGAAAAGCTTGATATTCAGCCAAATCCGGTTAGACTAGTGAGTGGACCCCAGATTGAAACTGGGATAACGCTAAGAGAAAGAAGAAACAATTGTCTTTTAAAAAAAACTTATTAGCAGACTTGCTTTGTAAAAAAAAGCAATGGTCATAACTATGAATCGAGTTGGGATGCAAATTCTTCCATATCAGATTTGTTTTACTCACTTATCACAAAAAAATAAGATCGTAATATTCCGACGTATAGTCCATATAGATTTCCTGAAGTAGCACCTACACCACCTAGATTTTTAGAACTGAACAACTTATCAAATCGCTAATCTTCAAGCGTGATTCCCATGTCCTATGATAAAAAATATTCACTGAAATCGAAGGAAATATCCAATAATATAGCACCAACACACTGGTCTGTTACTTTGATATCCTTATCGGCAGTTTCCAGAAGTGTCTGTCAGAAGTTGACGTGGGGTTCCCATATCGTCCCTCAGAAAGCACTGAACCATATAAAATAAGGATAAATTACGATTCCACGAAGGGCTGCAAATCTAATAGAATGTCGTTTTAATCTATGTAATTTAATTTCGGCATCAACATTTTCGTGAAAACTTTTGCTTTATTAGAACATTCTCAGTGTACAAGATAGAACTCGTCAAAAACAGTTCGTGGTTATGTTCGCCATGTTTAAGGTGGTTTAGGGATATGTTTTATTTTGAGGAATTGCTTATAATATTGCATAACGCCTAAGTAACCCGAGATCGAAGATATTATAATTTATAGGTGACTAAAAACGCTAGGGCGCATTGCTTTGTATGCCAACTTCAGATGCTTCTTATAATCATTCTTTCCTTATAACAGCGTGTTTGCTTTTCATGACAAAAATGCTTTTCCACGTGGCAATTTCTCCTACAACACTTCTCGTATTTTAAAAAGGTGGATACTACAAGGCCCAGGGAAGATCGCATTCAAAAACTGTTGTGATGATCAGTATTTGTAAACTCATTAAGTACGTGTAGTCTTGTATGCTTCGGAATCTCTGCATAAGGCTAGCGTCTATGTGCAACCTTTTTAAACACGTTACCGTGACCTAGATTTTCAACTTTAAGTCCAGGTTCTGCTTTCTAGATTAATCAGATTTGATAGAATATTAGTTTTTCCACAGAGTGAATATCCAAACCCAAAAGGCATAGGTAGTGATATTACATGACTTGGACAAGTGTCAGTATATTCTGGAACTGACTGTCAAAGCGCGTACTATATTGTAAGTTTAGGCGTAGGAACAATATTTTACCTTATAAAAACAGCACTGCAATATTGGTTCGTAAAGCTCTACCGTAGTTATGCTGTTAAATTCAGTTTAAATACTTTACTTGCTGCGAAATAGGTCAACAGGTAAATGTAAATATATAACTTACGTAAAGCTTGTTTCAACCGTTTACGTATCGATGTTTGATTTAAATGTGAGCATATTTGCTGATTGAAATAACATAACTATGTGTTAATATCCCAAGGCTGAGTTGAATGCATTTTGCGATGTGCAAGGTTTACAAGGTTTCCATGTAAACTGTTTACTGGTTATGTTAACAGTTTACATGTATGTATGTAAATGTTGTTTAGATAAGGCTTAATCATGCCGCTTTTCGTAGTCCACTATTGGGTGTGTAGTTGGTAGTCAGCGATAGCCTAGTGGAGAGACCGACGGACTCCTACGCAGAGGGTCTCCACGTTTGAATCCACGGCGCGCACCAATGACTTTTCGAAGCTATGTGCGTATTAAATAGTTAATTATCGCATGCTAAACGGTGAAGGAAAACATCGTGAGGAAACCTGCATGTCTGAAAGTTCTCCGTAATGTTCTCGAAAGACATGTGAAGTCTGCCAACCCGCACTTGGCCAGCGTGGTGGACTATGGCCTTACGCTTCTCATAGTGAGAAGAGACCCGTGCCTAGCAGCGGGACAAATTTTATACAGGGCCGATGATGATGATGATGATGATGATTAGGCGCGGAACTCTCCTATTTTGAGTCAATAGGACGATTTGGCCTACTACACTGCGCTGGCTAGACAGTGTGGTATGTTTTATGTCGAGTTTTTCGTTTCTACAAAAATATATTGCTTGTTTCATATTTTTCATAGTCGCCTGTTACGATAGTAAAGGAAAGAAATGAAGTAGTAGCACTTTGTATTCTTAATTCGTCATCGATGCACTATGATGATAAGAGAGAAAATATAGAATTACTAGTTAAATAACATCTCAAATTAATGCAGTCATAATTATTGAAAGTTACTGTATTTGAGAAAAAACACTATGTTTGGTTATAAATAAAGTGTGTAGTTTTTGGCATATTTAAGACATATAAATATATGTTTATAAAATGAGAGGCTTCAAAGCCCTATAGTGAAGACTACATTTGCGTTATGGCATGTTATCGTAGGGATTTTTCATTTCGATAAGTGTCCTAGATAGCCGATGCTTTATGGCCGCCCTATTTGCGACACGACTCCATCAGTTCTTTGTTTAGCTAATTATGTATTCGTGCCTTTTGTAGTGAGATTAAAAACGCGATGAATGGCCGCCTACTCTCGCCTACAGACTGCCTGTTTGCGTCTTAATCGAGCCGAACAAGAGTTGAGTTTCGAGTTCAACAATCATTGTGCCTCGTGTAGTAACTTAGTAAGGCAAATAAAAAGTTCGTAAATAATGACAACTTTATTGTGTTACTACTCATAATAATTATTTATTTAACTGGGCTCGATTGCGTAATTGTTTAAAATATTGCCCTTTTTTGATCTCTTTAATTGCGACGTTATGAAATTAAATTAAAATTTTACGTTTATTTACGTTCGTAAGTCTAGAAGTTACCATTAGAGAATTGGATATACTTTATGACTTGCATTCACATTTTGTTAGCATATATGCTATGCCCAAAGCAGCGATAGTCAACTGGAAGAACTGGAGGGAAGAACTGCTACGCAGAGGGTTCGAAACCACAGCGTACACCAAAGACTTTTCGAAGTTATGTGCGTTTTAAATTGTTTATTATCACTTGCTAAACGCTGAGGGAAAACATCGTGCAGAAACCTGCATGTCGAAGTATAGCAATCCACAGTTAAGGGATTTTTTATTACGGTAGGCGTTTTGTCATGGCTGGTTTACCCTTAACATTAAAGAACTCAGACAGGGCTTTTACGCACGTTGTGCGATCATTGCTTTGCCGCACCGTGATGTTCAGAAGAGAGCGCATATTTAATGCCTGTTTTTGGGTTGTTCGGTAAATTTAAGGAGCCTAAAATGTCTTAATACCTATAGAACCTTTTGGAGAGCTTTGGAGAATGAAGGTATGGTATGTAGAAATGATATTCTTGACTCCAGGATTCAGAATAATTTATTTGTAATTTAGTGCTGTTTATATACAAAATGTACAACTAGGCTAAGCCAATCCAAATGCAGATAAATAGAAATGTAAAATGATCAAAACAATCAACCAATTAATTTAAAGTACAATCGGCCAATAATATTTGAGTTGAGTTTACGTAAGTAATCCGCCAGGTGGTTCATACGTCGCGCGAGCGTTTTCCCGCGCAAACGGGAACATACTTATACTGGTGGCATAAGCGCGGCGGCTCCATTTGCCGGTCACTCGTCGAACGAAGACGTCGTGCGTTCGCGCGTCAGCGGGCACGGCGCGCGTCGACGCAATAATATTTGCAGAGCGAAGATTTCTTGAAATCGTCAACGTGTGCATCTTTGAGTTCGCAAGAGAACTCTTCTTGTTTCTATTTAACGTTGCAAAAGTCTATAAAACTGTTCTTTTCAGAACAACAACAAAAGTCCTTGAACAGTCCTTGTCAGGACTATTATCACTGTTTCTATATAAGCACTTAAGTCCTTTTCAGGGCTGTGTGTATCTATGTTTCTATTTACACATCACAAAAGTCACTGTAGGCACTGCTAGGTATAGGATAGCTACAGTACTCCCCTTCAAGCGAAGCGTACCGGCAGCTTGATGGTGCGACCGGAACGTGTTGTTTTGATGTCCGTTTGCGTCGGCGGCGTCGGCGTCGTAGAGTTCGCCGGCACAGGTATTTGTTGTTTGGTAAGGTTATAATGCGGTAAGGTAACTTCGGTATCCTTGGTAACGGTAAGGTTATTGGTTTTCTGGGTAATGGTAATGTTGCTTGAAGGTAATGTGTTGTTATGGTTTGCTGGTATATTATCACTATCTTCTAATACGACGTAAGCAGGTTTCAGTCGATCGATTGAAATGTTTGCTTGTCGGTCCGGTAATTGTACACAATACACTTTGTCTGTTCGGTTTATAACCTTGTAGGGTCCTTCGTAGGGTGTCTGTAGTGGCTTACGAACTGAATCTACTCGAACGAACACGTGACTGCAATTGAGTAGGTCTTTATGCACGAAAATATTTCTATTATTATTATGATGATTGGTGAATGCTTGAGGTTTGTTGGTATGAATGATTTCACGTAGCTTCTCGACGTAGGTATAATCCATAGCTGTAGGTGTGTATGCGCTTGATGTGAAAAAATCTCCTGGTAGGCGTAAAATGCATCCGTAGGTTAATTCAGCGGGACTCACGCCGGTGTCAGTGCGCAGGGCGGCACGTAATCCCAATAATATTGTAGGTATTTCGTCGATCCACGAGCGCGTGTCGGTGAGCTTTGCGCGTAATGCATTTTTGAGTGAGCGATGCCAACGTTCGATGATTCCATTGCTTTGCGGGTGGTAAGGAGTAGTTCGATTTTTCTTGATACCCATTAGTTTCATGAGGTTTTGAAATAGTTGGCTCTCGAACTGTCGACCTTGATCTGATGTTAGTGTAGCCGGGCATCCGAAGCGAGTTATCCAATGTTGATAGACGATGTTCGCTATTCGATCAGCTGTTATTTCCTCTGTAGGTACGGCCTCAGGCCATCTCGTAAAACGGTCAATCATAGTTACGAGATATCGATGACCTTGAACAGTTGTAGGTAGCGGTCCAACGATGTCTATGTGTACGTGTTGAAAACGATCGGTTGGCGGGAAAGATGCGATGCTTGAATGGGTGTGACGATGTATCTTGCCTTTCTGACATTGAATACAGGTTCGCATCCAGCGGCTGATATCTGCATTCATTGAAGGCCAGAAGTATTTCTGTGTTGTGAGCTTGCGAGTTGTACGGGTACCAGGATGACTTATGTTGTGAACATTGTTGAAAACTTCTTTTCTGTATGGCTCGGGGATGTATGGCCGAATATGTGACGTAGATGTTTCACAATATAGTTCGATGTCAGTATTAGGTATTGTTATTTTCTTGAGCGCGAGGTGATCGTCGCGTAGTAATTGTTGTATAGTGCTGTCTCTTTCTTGCGCTGTTGCTATGTCGTTGTAGTTGATAGCGGACGGGCAAGTTATGGTTGCTATGCGACTAAGGGCGTCTGCGACGATATTTTGTTTACCGCTTACGTGCCTTATATCGGTGGAGAAAGCGGAAATGAATAATAATTGTCTCGTTCGCTTCGGTGTCTCGGTGGTGGAGTTGATCTTGCTCATTGCGAATGTTAGCGGCTTGTGATCGGTGAATATAATGAGATGACGTCCTTCGAAATTTTTTCGGAAATGTTTGACGGCCATGTAAATAGCTAGTAATTCTCGATCATAGGTAGAATACTTCAGTTGTGCGTCGTTGAATTTCTTAGAGAAGTATCCGAGCGGCTGCCATGTTTCGTTTAAGTATTGTTGAATTACGGCACCGGCTGATGTGTCCGATGCGTCACAGAATAGAGCGAGTGTTGCGTGGTGAGATGGATGAGCAAGTAAAGCTGCGGTGATTATGCTTGCTTTACATTGTTCAAAGGCTTGTGTTGCTTCGTCGGACAATGTGATTGCAGTTTTATCTCGTTTCTTCACGTTGTGTAGGTATGAATTCAATGGTGCTTGTAGTGAGGCGGCGTTGGGAATGTGATCGCGGTAGAAATTTAACATTCCTAGGAATCTCCGTAGTTCTTCTATTGTCTTGGGTTTGGGGTAATCAGTGATAGCTTTGATCTTTTGTTCGGGAGGCTTGATACCATCTTTTGATACATGATAACCGAGGAACTGAACTTCGGACTTGCCTAGGTTGCATTTAGCGGGGTTGATGGTGATACCATGTTCTTCTAATCTCTTCAGGACGGTGTGGAGGTGTTCTCGATGCTGGGTCTCGTGTTCCGAAGCGATTAGTATATCGTCTATGAATGGATATACGAAATCTAGTCCTCGCAGTACTTCGTGAATGTAACGTTGAAACGTTTGTCCTGCGTTCTTCAAACCGGGACACATTCGCGGGAATTCAAATAAACCCATTGGTGTGATAATAGCGGTTTTCTCGATGTCCTCTTCTCTTATGCTCAGTTGTTGGTAGGCTCGGTTGAGGTCTATTGTTGAGAAGATAGTCTTGCCTGAGAGATGATGTGTGAAATCTTTGACGCGTGGAACGGGATAGCGATCGGGTTTTGTGATAGCGTTGAGTCGCCGATAGTCTCCGCAGACTCGAATGTCACCATTCTTCTTCGGGACGATGTGAAGCGGTGATGACCATGGACTCTTGCTTGGCCTGCATAACCCTTGTTCAATCATATTTTCAAACTCTTTCTTCACGATTTCATATCGGTGCGGTGGTATGGGGCGAGCGCGGCTATGTATTGGTGGGCCTTCTGTTTCAATGTAGTGTTGCACGTTGATAGAAGAGCTTAACTGCATTGAAGTGAGACGTGTGATGCCGGGATATTGCGCTAAAATGTCGTGATACGACTGTGACTTGTCGATGGTGTACACTGTAGGCATGTTTGAAATGCGAACTGGGGCGTTGACCTTGAGATTCGTGACGCCGTCGATCAATCTCTTGTTTTTCAAATCGACGATAAGTTGGTGATGTTTGAGAAAGTCAGCGCCGAGTATAGGTCTTGAAACGTCGGCGACAATGAACTTCCATTTGTATGGGCGTCGTAGGTTGAAGTCGAGCGTTAATGTTTTCTCACCGTACGTAGCTATAGTTGTGTTGTTAGCCGCATATAGTTGGAACGATAGTGGCGTTGCGACTTGTCCTTTCTTTCTAGGTAGTACGGATATGTTCGCACCCGTGTCGACCAGGAAAGATATGTTGGAGTTACGATCTGTTATGTATAGGCGGTGTGAGTTTTCGTGAACGCCAGAGTCCGCCTCCGCTAACGTTCGGCCTAGTTTTCCGACTTCTTATTGAATGTGCAAGGTGACGTGCAGCGTCGAGCTTGTTCTTTGAAACGTCGATGATAATAGCAGAAAGGTGATGGTGATGAGTCTCGACTGCGTTGTTGCGATGGACTTCGGTTGTAAGACGGGTAGCGGTTGCGGCGGTAACCGTTGTATTGGCTGTGCGGTGGTCTTGATTTCAATTCGGCTATTTCTAATGATAACTTGCGTAGTTCGGTGACAAAGAATTGTAGGTCGGCTGTCTGAGTTTGTGGTGATGTCGGTGAGGTTGTCGTTTGGACGGCTGAGATGTGAGGTGCAGCTGGTGGCGTCTGTTCCATCATTTTGTCGGCGAGTAACGCTAACTCTTCTAACGACGACTTAGTTGCGAAGGTCTCGCTGACGGCAAGCACAGAACGTATGTGTGGTGGAAGGTGGTTGGTCCACATGAGTCGCAGCGTACTGTCTGTAACTTTGTCTGTAGCGAGGTTTCTCATACGCCGGAGTAGTTGGGTCGGCTTCTGATCGCCGAGTTCCATCTCTGACAGCAGTTTTTGGAACTGGCGGCTGTCGGACTCCTCATAGGCATATATGAGACGCTCTTTAATCGCCTTGTACTGGTCTTGCTCTGGTGGGTTGTATAGAAGGTCGGTGATCTGCTCGATGTCTTGGCGTTCCAGCTGTGCGATTACCATCTGAGCGAGCTGGGCTTGGCTTTTCTTCAGGTCGTTGGTGGCGGCTTCGAAACTGATAAACCACAGACGTGGTCGATCACGCCAGAATGGTGGGATACGCATGGTTAGCGATATGCCACCAATTTCAGTGACGGTGTTGATGGATGTAGAGTTGAATGAGCTGGCCGGGATAGAGTTTTCTTGCTGTTGTGACATGTTGAGAGTTGTGGAGCAGGGATTTGTCGACTATGTTGGTACTATGGTTGAATGAATGAATACGGTTTTTCGGTGGCTTGATGGGCAGAGCTTTGTCGTTCTTGATTTGTACTTCTTGTGTTCCGGAGAGGGTCACCACTTTGGAGAGATTTTGGAGAATGAAGGTATGGTATGTAGAAATGATATTCTTGACTCCAGGATTCAGAATAATTTATTTGTAATTTAGTGCTGTTTATATACAAAATGTACAACTAGGCTGAGCCAATCCAAATGCAGATAAATAGAAATGTAAAATGATCAAAACAATCAACCAATTAATTTAAAGTACAATCGGCCAATAATATTTGAGTTGAGTTTACGTAAGTAATCCGCCAGGTGGTTCATACGTCGCGCGAGCGTTTTCCCGCGCAAACGGGAACATACTTATACTGGTGGCATAAGCGCGGCGGCTCCATTTGCCGGTCACTCGTCGAACGAAGACGTCGTGCGTTCGCGCGTCAGCGGGCACGGCGCGCGTCGACGCAATAATATTTGCAGAGCGAAGATTTCTTGAAATCGTCAACGTGTGCATCTTTGAGTTCGCAAGAGAACTCTTCTTGTTTCTATTTAACGTTGCAAAAGTCTATAAAACTGTTCTTTTCAGAACAACAACAAAAGTCCTTGAACAGTCCTTGTCAGGACTATTATCACTGTTTCTATATAAGCACTTAAGTCCTTTTCAGGGCTGTGTGTATCTATGTTTCTATTTACACATCACAAAAGTCACTGTAGGCACTGCTAGGTATAGGATAGCTACAACCTTTTCATATATAGTTACCCATAACCAAAGTGAAACCTCCCGCTATTTAATACTAGTAGGTTGCACCTGGCTTCACTCGCGTTGGCATAACAAGAGTTAAGTTATATATATCATACAAATTCATAGCGTGGTTCATAAACAGCGTATAACGCTCACTTTCTATGGCGGATGTTAAATTTCATGCCACATTTAAAAACAATAAGTCGCATATCTGTAAGCCGTGTCTTTGACATTTAGTACTGTCCGAGTGTTCTAAACTCGATACCCACCCGGGGAAAATACTATGTGCGTTCCACAAAATTGTCGCTCAGAGTTGCGGTGCCCCTCTTGTTTGTTGTTTGAATATTTAGAAAGACTCGCGATTACTTTTCGTTATTTGAGCCCTCGCGGTCATGAAACATGACGCAAGGGCTCAAACATTGAGCGCTGGTGCCATGAGTTGAACATTATTTTTAGAGATACTCACTTACAGGTCCTCTTGTTATGGGTATCTAATATTTCGGCGCAGATGCAACGCGAGAACAAAGTAAAACTATTCCAGTGCAAGTAAAAACCAAAAAAGTAAAGACGTCAGAGAAACCGTAGGATGTAGCTAGTCCTGTTATATAGTCGAGTTGTAAATAGACGCCCTACTACAAAGTGACTTGCAACACGTGAAGGTAACCAGGCGGGAAGGCAGCCAGGCGTGCGCAACTAAACGAAACAAGGATGGAACTTCGCAAGCAGATATTATAACGTAATGTTTATTGTACTCTGTACTATTGTGTACTGAATAATAAAGTATTTAGATATTATGAATTTTAACAATAGTTTAGCCTGCTTTTGACATACACAGGTTGGCCTTTCGGTTTAGTGGCTAATGACCCCGTCTGCTGACGTGAGTTTGTTTTCTAATGTTGGAAACGATTGGGTATTTGTTATGTACATAGAAGTATGATTATCAGTTATCTATTAGTCACATTACTTTTATTAGCAGTGATTTGACATGCACTCTGATCACTAATCGATAGAAAAGCCATCTGACTGCGAACTTATTATGTGGAACGGTTAATGTGATTACGCGGTGCCTTAGATCCGTACCACTAACTTCATTATACCATAGGCGGCTAACCCGCGAGAAATCAGCCCATGTCGCGACGCAAGTGATACCGGTAAACATCACTATTGCGTTGCTACTCATCTATGAAACAGTTGAAGAAAGTGAAGCGGTCTTCACCACTCCTCTTAAACTCAGTTCCCCTCATTCTCTCTTGCCTTACCCTATATAAAGATAAGAAGATGTTAGAGTGATTCGAAACTGAGAATCATAATAATATTAGATATACTTCTAAATCTCCACCCAAACCTAATGTCTGTGTGAGCAGTGCGATGCAAACCTACACAGAACTTGTAAATGCTCAACATATATGTACTTACAGCTATATTACATATCAACCTTTATACCTACGCCCTTACAATAATGTGTCATACCATTGTTACAGCCCGTGGTCAAGGAGGGTTACCTGATGAAGCAGACGCGCAGCTTCCAGCGATGGCAGCGCCGCTACTTCAGGCTCCGCGGCCGGACGCTCTACTACGCCAAGGAGAAGGACGTACGTACTACTCAGTAGATATTTTGTTTCAGGATATGATGCAAATGTGCATAGTTAAAGATGGAATTTACAGTAAGTGTTTTTATTTAATTTTTGTTTCGTATCAACTGACAGGTCAAACATTATGTTTGAGCACGATGGACATGTAAATAGGTTTAAAGATGTGATTTACAGGACGTAATTTTTAAAAAAAATTGTGTTGGGAACCAGCTAACAGGTGAAACTTTATGTATGAGTAAAAAGAAGGTTTTTATTTTTCAATACGCAGCTTAAATAGTTTTAAATGCTCTAAGTGGATACGTATTGTTATTGGTATGTCAAAAATAATATCAATTTAATATTGCACTTGTTATTCATTTGGTTTCACATAAGTAAGTGACATTTTTTTTATTTAACTTATGTTGTCCCACTGCTGGCATAAAAAATGTATATGTTCACATGCTTAATTATGTATGTTAAAACTATGGTATTTCACAACATTCGTTTTATCGCCGATAACTTTATAAGTGAATCCGAAATTCAGTCCCATTTTATCTATTTCATCAACATCTCTGTGACACATGTTTGGTGTATAACAATATTCGAATGCTATGAAGCGGGTGTCAAATCGTGGTATATAGCCGTTGCGTTGACAGTGACGATCCACGATTGACGTAAATGTCGTGCCGCGCCGTCGCATCCGCCCTGTGTTTACTGCGCGACACTTGGAAACTATTTAATATCAGATCTGTCTAGATTTGTTGCAGCGTTTCTACAAGATCGTAACTACCGACAAAATATCACTGTTCCAAAATGGTAAAAAATAAATACATAATAATAAACAAGTTCATTTCACTTTTGTTTTTGCTGCACTATAAATATACTTATTAAGTGTGATGATCACTTCTGCAAAATTCTATAAGATAACATTATTAGCCTGATGAGGATAAATGAGTATACACATACATTCATTTTATCATCGATAACTTGATGAAATTAACTCTCATTATACCTCACTACTCCATCGAAATTTTCGTCTCATACGTTTGGAGTATATTATAAATACTTGAATATGATTAAGCCGGTATCAAACTCGTGGTATATAGCCCTCCCGTCGACAGTGTAATGTCCAAGATTGACGTAAGTGTGCCGCCTCGTCCCGCCACCGTCGCGTCCGTCCTGTGTTTATTGCGAGCCACCGGGGATACACCGGCACCACATGAGTAGATAAACGGCCGGTACTGCAGGCAGGGTAGAGGAAATTATTTAATATCTGACTAGATTTATTGCAGTGTTACTAGAAGATCTTTCGGGAAAATATCGATTAAATATCTAAAATATTGCCGTGTGGTTGACGGCATAGAATACAAGTGTCACCACCCCCTATCTTCCCGTGGGTGTCGTAAGAGGCGACTAAGAGATAACACGATGCAAATACCATCTTTGCGTAGAGACGGAAAACTCGACATCAAACCCTATACGACTGCCTCGTTGGTCTCGCGGCATAAATGTGCGCGTGGGATCGGGAGGTCCCGGGTTCGATTCCTGGGCCGGGCAGTGTTATTGGGTTTTTCTGTCACGAAATTCTCAGTAGCAGCACGGAGTCTGGAAATGTGCCCGGTACGGCAATAGGCTCGCCCCTTATTACGTGGGACTAAAGTATATCTGGCGAAAAGTGGGTGTAGAAATACACCTCTGCCTACCCCTTCGGGGATAAAAGGCGTGACGATATGTATGTATGTGTATGTATGTATGTATCTAAAATAAATATGATAAAAATTATAATATGTGGTAGTACTTAACTTGGTATACGCCACTGTAATATAACAAACTCCGAATGTCTATTGAATAATTCTTAACAGTGTAATATTCAATATCGAGGATTTGGCGGTGTTAAGCCGTTGGTCCTACGCCGAATCTCTCCGGTTGTGTCGGATATGCCGTATCTTCGGACTATGAGCGTGGGGGAATAGCAAGTACACTTGTGTTTGCGCACACACTTGTGCACTGTAATATGACACGCGCAATAGTCTCTTTAGAGATTGGCTGCCGTGGCCAAAATTCGGTCTGAAGACACACAAAATATAACAAATACATAAACCGAAAAATAATCGATTTCAATATTTCAAATTTATTTTACCGCAAACTTGTGAGATGTCTATCCATTTACTTTTCTTATTTATTATTTAGTTTTCATCATACTGGTGAAAGACTTAAGGGATCACTGCTAAGCGTCGACACAAGGAATCTTACAATGTCAGACAATAAATATATCTAGTTCTAGGTTATCGCGAAAGCCTTATAAAGCCGTCCATCTTTCGGTTTTTCGATTACAGTACGTCGATTTGTAATAGAACAAATGTGTTTTGTGTTGTTTTTTTGTAAACCAAGTAACATTTTTTTATAAATAATATTATTCTAGTATTTGTCTAAGTAGGGTAGTATTTTTTTAACGGTAAGTTCCGTTCTAGGAATCAATCGCGTCGCGGGGGACTTTACAAACATACAACCAATAGACTCAATGGAAACCCAATATTACCTATATATTATTATGGTACTTAGGGGTTGTTTCTTAGAAGCAGAGTTTGCAGAAATACAGCGTAAGCGTTGCCATGTTGTGTGGTGTTTTGGAACGCAATGCTGGGTTATCGCATACCAGGGTTAACGCATACCAGGTTCGATCCGATAATCAATTAGATGACCAAAAATTACTTAATTGGTTGAATCTTAGGGTAATTTGATATGAATAACTTTCTAACTCTCATGCTCTCTTGTACTGCTCTGTACACTATATATCGGAGGTACATACATGCTAGTTAAAACCGAAATCAGATATACCATTAAATTAAGTCAAATTAATATTAAACTTATTTAACGGCATAATTTATCTGATTTTGGTATGTATTAGTGGCCCAACTGTGACCACCCTTATGTTGCAAACTGTACTTTACTTACAGAATTCTCAGAAAAAGATTTATTTTATTCAGCTAGTAATAACCATTATTCAAGATCAGACTCACTACTTACCATTACTTCTAATGCACTTTCGCTTTTGTAAATTTGTCCATTCTTCGTCCATATTATTAGTATCTACAGCCCGCCATAATTCACAATCAATACTGTAAATTACAAATAGTGGCATTGCCTGCTATGTTTTGTCTAACTTGTAAAGGTTGTATGGAACGTGGCAAAACATTCGTAGGGTCCACGTAGGCCGCTACGACTAGCTACGCGCGTTCGTAGCATTTGTTTACATAGATTTCAATCAATTATTACTTGAAAAGTCTTAGTAGCTAAAGTGCTATTGTTTATTTCTGAAAAATATATAAGAATAGTTATTTTCACCACAGCAGCTCAAACATGCCGCTTTTGCTGCGAGACAACAGTGAACAAAACGCGATTTTGATTCGAGCGTGAGCCAAAGTAGCTTTTTAATTTTTCAATCTTCACTGCCACGAATTGACATTGTTCAGCCATAAATTTGAAACATTCGAATTTTACTGTGATCTGTCTCGTTCACGTGCATATAAAAAAGCGAGTGAAAAAAAAAAACTCCTTCGAAATTCGATTTTGGAATTCGACCTCAAAGAAAACACGTTCGGAAACGCGTTATACCCTAAAATTTTAAGATATACAAATATCTTTTTAAATAAAGAAATTTGTTGTTTTTTAAATGTTATTGTTTATATGTTTAATATATTATTGGATTTTTAATAAAAATAAGTCTAATTAATAGTATAAAATTGGTATTTAACCAATACATTTTTATTTGGCATTTCAACAATGATACATTTGAAAAATAAACATCAGGGACGCGGTATCAAAACGCGATTAAAAAAAATAGCGGGAATAAAGTAAATATGTATCCATATAGTCTGTGGTAAACATTTCGCTGATGCTGATAGGCTATAGCGTTACGTGATAAATTATATTAAAAATATAAAATACTTCATCTAAAAAGATGAGTGAAACTATCGATGTTGACTGTAATTGAACACCAGAAGAGTTAAAACAACAAGTGATTAATGCAGAATTTCGGTTTCAATTTATTCCTGTTAATTTTTATGTCTCCTAAGTAATATGTGTTCTCACTGCTGTGGTGAAAAGTTATGTGTGCTACACGAGAGCAAAGTTTTTTGTATCTCGTGCTGTTGAGTCCCTCAAACAAAAAACATCTTTGCTCTCTTGTTGCACAAATAACTATTGTGCAACAAGAGAGCAAAGTTGTTTTTTGTTTCGAGTGCTGATTTTGAGTCCCGAGCAAGCGAAGGATTCTATGATTGATTCACGAGCGTAGCGAGTGTATCAAAGTTAGAATCCTGAGCGTGGTGAGGGACACAACAGCACGAGATACAAAAAACTTTGCTCTCGTGTAGCACATATAACTTTTCACCACAGCAGTGAGAACACATATTACTTAGGAGACATAGAAATGAACAGGAATAGATTGAATTCTGCATAGTCACTTGTTGATTTAACTCTTCTGGTGTTAAAGTACAGTCATCATCGCTAGTTTCACTCATCTTTTTAGATTATTTTATATATTAATATAATTTAACACGTTACGCTATACCTACTGTATCAGCATCAGCGAAATTTTTATTCCCGCTACTTTTTTAAATCGCGTTTTAATACCGCGTCCCTGATGTTTATTTTTCAAATGTATCATTGTTGTAATTCTAAATAAAAATGTATTGGTTAAATACTAATTTTATACTATTAATTAGACTTATTTTTATTAAAATCCAATAATAAATAAAATATGTAAACAATAACATAAAAAAAGTAATTTCTTTATTACAAACATCTTGTTTTTTGCGTTTCCGAAGGTGTTTTCTTTGAGGTCGAATTCCAAAATCGAATTTCGAATTCGAAGAGGTTTGTTTTTACACTCACTTTTTATTGGCATGTGAAAGAGACAGAGCACAGTTAAATTCGAATGTTTCAAATTTATGGCTGAACAATGTCAATTCGTGTCACTGAAGATTGAAAAATTAAAAAGCTACTTTTACTCACGCTCGAATCGAAATCGCGTTTTGTTCACTGTTGTCTCGCAGCAAAAGCGGCATGTTTGAGCTGCTGAGGTGAAAATAAACTTATCTGTTATCCCCAATTCGTTTTCTTTACCATCGGCATAAAAATAAACAGTCCTTATTTCCACGTGAATCTGACTTCCACTTCGTCAGTCTAAGCCTGAGACGCGTGACGGGCTTGCTCGACCAGAAGTAAGCTGGCTTCTTACAACTCGCTGGCGACCGAACCACTGACAGGCTGATGGCTGCCTTTGAAGCCTACCGCGGTCACCCCTTATAAATAATATTCAAATGAAATAACTCACCGACATTTGATATTAGGAAGTTTTCGATATCAACCAATGTTTGTGTGGATTCACGGATGTGTCAATGAAAGTAACTAAGCTGCAAGTATATAAAGTGAAACAATATTATGTTCGGTTAGAAGAAATATGTAAATAAACAGTCCTATGACTCCCAATATATTAGAAAAGTATGTTTAAATAACAAATATGTCGAACAAAACTTGAATAGAAAAATATTCCTTCTAAGGTAAAATTGTACCTTGTTCATCTAACGGAAAAGTTGGAAAGATATCATCAATAAGGTTAAAAAGTTTTATAATTAATCTTTCTTTTTTCATTGCTGTTACTTGACACAAATAATTTACGCTATCTAATCACGTTCCTTGATTGATATACCGTCGCAGCTTAAATTAACGAAGCTAGAAACATGAAATGTTGACAGTTCGACTTTTATAAAGTAGGCATCTACTTAGAAGATATTTTAATATACTTCTTCTGAGGAAGTAAATAACGGTTGCAAAGTATCAACCGAAAATCTGTGATCATGAAAATCTGTTAATTTTGAAGCTGAATGGAAATCCGCGCAACAGCTTCTTGCATTATTCAAATATTGAGCGGTGGAATATTGGCCATCACGGAACAGTTGATTTCTGCATTACCGGTCACGTCCCTTTCCGATATAATTGATACACCCAGATTTTAAAATAGAATTCAGAGCTCTCCGCTATATTAAGCCAAAAAGCAATCATGATTGCTTTTTGCCATTTAACTGACGCGTTTCCGACGGATAGCATTTGCCAGTAATATTTAATGGATTAAACTCTATGTACACCTGAATTTTTTTGGCGCGAATTATATGATTTAAAACTCCTCGATTGTTATTTCAGTTTCTTGCGCCCAATGGTTTTGCGGCCCTGCGCGTTGTATGTCAATCAGTAATGCAAGAATTTTATATATACAGTTAATTTAGGTAAGATTTCCTTGACTAATAAACCTGAAGCATATTTAAAATGATAAGTTGGTACGATATAACGTTCACGTTCTCGCCGGCATAGCTGCATAGTATTTTTTGTACAAATACGAGCCCTGTAAGTATGCAAATTCAATTTTAAATGAATATTTTTTCCATAGTAATACTTTTGGTCAAAACTCAAAGCGCTCAAACTTGCAACAGTGGTCGCAAAACTGACGACACCGCTCCATATAATTCGTTGCAACAATTTCGTACATTTTTCCAGTAGAGTGGCGTTGCGCTGCAAATAATTCAAACTTAACTGTGCTTTCAAATTAGAGGATTTGTGAATGCAACGAAACTAGTACTTTAATGATATTCACGGAGTAGTGCTTTAAGCGGTACAACTTTATTGAAAAATTTAAAGTGGCTTTAACGATTTAAATTGTCGCAAATTTTGTTAGTTTATACGAAGATAAAGTATTACAGCAAATAAGGCTTAACTAGTTAATAAGTACTTGAGTATCCCAAACTTAGTTATTTCGAAACAAGTAACTGAGTGTTGTGCTTGAAACGTTATAAAGACTCAACTTTCTACGTACGCATGTGCACGTACTGTTTAATATTCCGTATGGTGTAGTAAGTTCGATCCCCACATGAAAATGGGCAAATTGAGAACTAAATTGATCCGAAGATTAAACTTGTATTACTTGTATTACGTTTTAAGAAACATAAATTCAAAAATTCAAATTTAAATTGTTTATTTGCAATATATGGGTATTACAAATATTATCAGTTGTTACAATTGGAGTAGTCAGGTATCACCATATTTCAATGCATGCAAAAAGCTACTTAATTGTACACAATACAACTTTATATATTTTATTTTCTTTTTATACAGGGTGTAAAAAGACCCTTAACGAAAACTGAAATCCCATGTTGTACCAATCACTACGAACATTTTTTACTTCGGCATCATACCTGGGAAATTACTGGTTCAGGAGATATTGAGGCTCAAAGTTAGTATGGAATTTTTCTAATTTGGTACAAAATCGATGCATTTACGCCGCTTATATGTTCTTTAGATGCTCTATGACCCCATGGATAAGTAGGTAATTCGAGCATTGCACGCGCGCGATTTTAATTGCGGTTTAAAAAATGTGAAAACTGAAAAAAAAGTTCGTTTCCCAGGTATTATTTTTGGTTAATGTGACTTGGCATGATGTCCACAACGAGTAGACTTCGGCTTGGTGATGGGTCTTGTGACACCCTGTATATAATAATAAATAGTAGTCCACGTAGGAGAAAAGCGGTATAATACATCTATCTTATATTATTATCATTCAGTTAAAAGTCAAGTGATCAATATTATTTCAAGAAGTGAATATTTTATCATTACAATAATAACTAAACAGAAATTATATTAAAAGCATATGTATAATTATTATGTCAATTTATATGTCAAGCCTATATCAATGCCAGGAATGGTATGTCAATAAATATTTAATTAAATTTATATTATAGTTATAGCTTAACGTTACACCGTTTTACCGTAACATAATTTTCATATTTCGTAGAACGGTGTTTAAGCGAGAATAGAACCCGATACCTCATAATGCGAGTCAATTATGAACTTAGATTTCTACATACAGTAACAGTGACGTATCCTACTACGCTTCATCTAACTTATTTAATAAAGGTTATATGGTGCGTAGCATAAACGTCGTAGAAGTTATGTATCGCACTACGAGGAGCTACGCGAGTTTTGGGGTCATGTATACAAATGCTACGTGCATTTGTATACATGACCCCAAAACTATACGTAATATAAGTTACAATATTTTTTTACTGAAAATGTCTTATTTAGTAGCTAAAGTGCTATTGCTTATTATATTTTGAATTGAATTTACTGTAGTAATTTCGCGTCATACATATTGTCATATTAAAGCAAATATTAAAGTATCCGTACAATACAGGAGATTTGTGTAACCCTGAATATAACGCGCGCGAAGCCGCGGGAAAAATCTAGTATAAAAATAAATATACAAGACCCATTTCACTAACCAATATGTTTTAGCTGCACTATGAAAATATTAAGTGTGATGATCACTTCTGCAAGACTCTATAAGAAACATTAGCCTGATGAGGATAAATGAGTATACACATGAGTGATTCTCCGAACCCTAAATTTTCGATGTCTTGAGGTTTATTTTTGTAACTAACTGACAAATCAGTTTGCAATTAATTTTAAAACATACCTAAGACTATTGCCTATCTTGCACAAGTAATTTTTTTTAATAATATTTATTTAAATATTTCAAAAAAATATTTAAAAGTAGTTCTTCTGACTAATATGGTGTGTCCGTAACCCAGTTTCTTGAACATTAGTAACGATAACATTATTTCTTGTTCATAAATTGATGTGAATTATAATTATTACGAAAGAATATTAGTTGTTTCTTTACACCAAAAAAAATGGTACTAATATTTACGATTGTTTATTTATAAATAAAAAAATAGTGAGTGTCCGGCACAAAAGTCTGATTCATATTCACGCGATTCACTCGAACGTACCCAGCTAAATATGAAACATCAGGTGACCCCTCCCCGTGCTGGCGGTAGCCAGTGGCTTGGCTGACATGGTCGCGACGTGACTTGTGACTGGTTCGTGTCGTCGCGGAGATATAAAGGTAAATATCTGATTCATATAGCCTTGGTACACATGTGTTTCTGATTAGTATGTTCGTTTTTATAATTAAGGTAAATGGTTTTAAAACTTGAATCTGCGGGAAATATAATGCCATTGGGGAACAGAAACCTATGTATAAATAACAATCCTTAATTGCATACGTGTGATGATTTATCTATGTTAATGGGCAAAATTCTGATTGATATGTGTCTGATTCATATGGTAAAAATACCATATTAATCAGAATGTCACACATATTGTTAATGGAACGTTACATTGGCGGCACGTTACGCCTGTAACAAGTCATTTCGTATGAACCTAATGTTATTTACATGTCTAAAAACAGTAGCTGTAAATTTCGCAGCAGTCCTAATAACGTCAAAGGGGTTTCATATCTATAGACGACTAAATTTTCCATAATTAGACTATACCTGAAATTAAAACAATATATATTGGTATATATTGGCAATATATATATATATATTGGTATAAAACTACGTTCGTCTAGGTAATAAAATAAAGGTACACAATGAAAAAAAAACTTCATTTAAATGACAGTTTAAAAATAAATTTAATATAACTAAATAAAATAAATAAAACAATAACGAGTGGTTAATGAAACTACCTACTTACTTAACTATTTAGTTTTAGCGGTAGTTTATAGGCTCAAACTACTGCTTAGACGAACAGGGTAATATACTGTAACAATATATTAACTTTTAAGACCGTTATAACGTAACGTGATGAGTCGTGGGTTCGATTACCGCTCAAGAATTTTCTTCTTACAATTTTTTACCCACCTTGTATATGAAGTGAAATATTGATTATTCATAATTGGGTTGAAACGTCAAGTCAATAATAAGGTATATATACCACTTTTCTAGTAATTATCTGTAACTTAAAATCCCTTAAAATATTTAAATTTCAGTCATATGTTCAAACAGTGTATAATTTCATACAATTTTATTTAAACGGGTCTTATTCGCGATATTTAATTAATTTAAGGAATAAATACCTATGTTTTACCGACGTTTCGGCCGTCTTATAACAGCCTTGGCAGGACTTTAAATAAAATTGTATGATGTATTCAAATCGCGAAAGTTTAAAATCGATTAGTGTATTATTTGTATACATACCTACTGTAGTGGCAAATGCCTGCATGTTGTCAAAATTTAGAGTCTTATTTAAAGGCATTTTTAGGTATAATTATTAATAAATTTGTTATCTTCATTTTTATATTACAGTACACAAAACTGCCACCAGTACTATCTAAGGAAGAAAAAAGAGAGAAGAAGAAAATTGCAGAGCGTATTAGGATGGAAAATATGTATTTATTTTTATCTTTATTAAATTTTTGCCATAATTTTGGTTATTGTTAAAAGTTTAAACGTACTTGATAATATTTATGTATAGTTTTAGTTTTTTTAGAGATTTTATGAAACGAGATACTTACATAAAAAATATAATGATAATTAATATTGTCGAGTATCATAATTATAATTATCATGCTGTGATTGACTAGATTTAAGCTTTTATAAAACAAAACGTTCATAATAAAAATTCTTATAAATGATAATTGATATTGTCAAGTGCCATATCATGCGGTTTTTAACTAGATTTAGTTTCCATAAATCGAGACGTACAACGTTTATTAAAAAGTAATTAATCTCGTGATAACTGATATTGTCAAGTGCCATATCATGCTGTAATTGACTAGATTTAGGTGTTATGATAAGCATCGTGTGCATTTACTGTGATTTTAAGAAATAATTGACTAACTTTTCTAACTAGAATTTCATTTCTATCCTTATTCTGATTCATATGTCACAGATTCTGATTCATATGGCCCCAAAAGTTTTAAAGTTAATTATCTCGGAAACCATTTTATCAAAAACTGTGCCTTTTCAGACATTGTATCTTAGGTTATCATCTTTCGTAAAAATATGTTTTATAAGCTTAAATGTGAATAAAAAATTAGGCCATATGAATCAGACAAAGAACGCAATTTCGGAGAAACACTCACATACATTCGTTTTATTACTGATAAATTTATAGGTAAGTGAATCCGAAATTATGTCTTAGTTTAACTAACCATTTCATCGAAATCTCTGTGACATACGTTTGGAATATATTAATATTCGAATACGATGAAGCCGGTGTCAAAATCGTGGTATATAGCCCTCGCGTCGACAGTGTAATATCCAAGATTGCACGATTGACGTAAGTATGCCGCCTCGTGCCGCTGCTGTCGCATCCGTCCTAAATTTACTTACAGTCACCGGGGATACACCGGTACTGCAGGCGTGTTATAGGCAATTATTTTATATCTGTCTAGATTTATTGCAGTGTTAGTAGATGATTATATCTGTTAGGAAATTCCTGAGGAGCACCGTAACCTATCGAAAAAATATCGCTGTTGTGAAATGGTTCTTGTATAAAATAAAGTACCTGTATGACCGAGCTTAGACCCATTACATATTACTGATATTTTTTAGGTGAATTATAAAATGTATTACATGTGATGATCACTTCTGCAAGACTATGAGATGACATAAGGGTGATGAAAGTACACCATTATTAGATAATATATCATGACTGCCTCCGTGGTCCAGTGGATAGCGTATGCGATTGCTGATCGCAGGTCCCGGGTTCGCGTCCCGGGTCGGGCAAAAGTGTTACTGGGTTTTTCCGAATACTCAGTAGCAGCCCGGAGTCTGGTGATGTGCCCGTGTAACGGCAATAGGCTCGCCCCCTATTACGTGGGACGTAAAAATTAGTGGGTGTAATATTTACACCTCTGCCTACCCATTCGGGGATACAGGCGTGGGACTATAAATATATCATGAGGCCATGAAAATGTCAGTGACACAAGTCTATCTCTTCGGGAAGTTTAGCGCGTTCGTCACGGGCTGATTTATAGATGAGTCACTGATTGCAAAAGCCTGAGGCCCAATTCTCCTAATTATATTTATTCAAAATGCAGTTTCCATCTAATGTCAGTGTCATACTCATGTCACAAATGGTATTCCCCTAAATTAACTGATATTTGAATGTTATTGGAATGTTATCGCGACTAGATCGTAAATTGAACAATATGTCAACGTCGAACTTTAGAAGTCAAATTAGATGATAATGACATTAATTAGCAGAATACCTATTCTGAGTAAATTCAAAATCGAATCTCATTTCGTTTAAAATATAGTTTCAATGTCATATAAAATACGAGAATTGGCCTTCAGATGAATGACGGACGTTGTCAGTACTCTCAAATATGTGGAACTGACTGGCCGTGTCTTTTGCGAAGATAAGACAGCATTCGTTTTGTGTAAACGTTAATCTTAGTCAGTCAAGTTTGGTTAGACTAGACAGCTTTGCCCGGACTACAAACCGATGGCCTTTCATGCAAGCGGGAAAAATAAAGTATACCTGAAGGAAAAGGTATACGTAAAATAATGAAAAACATATCCCTTTTTTAATTATAGCTTTTGTCTATAAGCTATAAGAACTGCTATTGATATCAGGTATTTACCTCAATTTACGACTATTGTAATATAACAAACTCCGAACTTCTATTGGATAATTCCTAAAAGTGTAATATTCAAGGATGACGTAGTCAGGGCTTTGGCAGTGTCAAGCCTTTGGTCCTGCGCCCAATCTCTTTCCGGTCGTGTCGGATATGTTTGCCCCATCGGGCTATGGGAGTGCGAATGGGAATAGCAAGTGCACTTTTTTATAGTAATAGGCGGCAAACGTGCAGACGGATCGTCTGATGGTAAGCTATTACCGCCGCCCTTGGACACAAGCAACACCACTGGAGTCACAAGTGCGTTGCCGCCCCTTGGGGTTGGGAAAAGGGATAGGATGAGGAGTGGGATGAGGGAGAAGGAATAGGGGATAGGGCCTTCGGCACTCTCACTCACCAAACGAAATGCAACAGTTTAGGTACTGGTACTTTACGTCGATTTTCTGTGAGAGGGTAGTACTTCCCCGGTCGAGCCGACCCATTCATGCTGAAATCAGCAAGGCTCTACTACCGTGACTTGTATTTGCGCACACACTTTTGCACTATAATAATATATATCCCGCGCAGTTCTTAAGATATTGGCCGCCGTGGCCAAAATTCGGTCGGAAGACACAAAATGTAACAAAAGTATACAAAATACCGGAAAGATATTCAATTTCAATATTTCAAACTTTATTTTACCGCAAACTTGTGAGATGTTTATCCATTTTCTTTGTTTTGTTTCCATCATACCGGTGAGAGACTTCAGGGATCACTGCTCTGCGTCGACACAAGGGATCTTACAATGTCAGACAATAAATATATCTAGTTCTAGGTTAGCGCGAAAGCCTTATAAAGCCGTCCATCTTTCGGTTTTTCGATTACAGTACATCGATTTGTAATAGAACAAATGTGTTTCGTGTTGTTTTTCTGTAAACCAAGTATTTTGTTTTTATAAATAATATTATTCTAGTATTTATCTCAGTACGGTAGTATTTTTTTAAACGGTAATTTCCGTTCTAGGAATCAATCGCGTCGCGGGGGACTTTACAAACATACAACCAACAGACTCAATGGAAACCCAGTATTACCTATATATTATTATGGTACTTAGGGGTTGTTTCTTAGAAGCAGAGTTTGCAGAAATGCAGCGTAAGCGTTGCCATGTTGTGTGGTGTTTTGGAACGCAATCCTGGGATTACCAGGTTCGATCCGATAATCAATTAAATGAACAAAAATTACTTAATTGGTTGAATCTTAGGGTAATGTGGTGTGAATAATTTTCTACCTCTCTTGCTCTCTTGTAATGCTCTGTACACTATATATCGGAGGTACATACATGCTAGTTAAAACCAAAATACCATTAAATAAAGTTAAATTAAAATTAAACTTAATTTAACGGTATATCTGATTTTGGTATGTATTAGTCGGCCCAACTGTGACCACCCTTATGTTGCAAACTGTACTTTACTAACAGAATCCTGAAAGATGTATTTTGTTCAGCTAGTAATAACCATTATTCAAGATCAGACTCTCTACTTACCATTATTTCTAATGCCCTTTCGCTTTTGTAAATTTGTTCATTCTTCGTCCATATTATTAGCATCTACAGCCCGCCATAATTCACAATCAATAAGTGTAAATTACAAATAGTGGCATTGCCTGCTATGTTTTGTCTAACTTGTAAAAGTTGTATGGAACGTAGCAAAACATTCGTAGGGCCCACGTAGGCCGCTACGTCTAGCTACGCGCGTTCGTAGCATTTGTTTACATAAAGGACATTGGGCGTATTCCGACCCGGTCACGGACATTGACGAGCTTGGTATTAAATGAAAGAGCGTGAATGCTCTTACCAGTACATACGAGATTTTTTTTTAAATCCATGGGAGAACAAAGTTTGAGCTAGAAATATATTTATAAAAAAGTAAAAATCTAATACTCTTTTTATCTACTATAAATTGTCGTTCTGTTAAAAATAGCTACAAATCGGGTCTGTCGAGTGCATGCATGTGCCTGCCGAGTGATCATGCATGCCATGCCAAGACGACCGGTTGGCGCAGCGGGACTGTAAGCGACTGCTACGTCTATGGTCGCGGGTTCGATGACATGGATGTTTGTCTTGGTCTGGGTGTTTCTATGTATAATATGTATGTATTTACAAAAAAAAGTATGCATGTATGTTTATCCATTAACTAGTACCCATAGTACAAGCTTTGCTTAGTTTGGGACTAGACGGAGTTGTGTGAATGTGGTAGAATATTATTATTATTATTAGATTGAAACAATCCAGATTTTAGAGATTTCCCACTATTGACATACGAAGAACTGATATTTTTATTATCATCTAATATTGGACAAGTCCTACTGCTATGAGCATATGAGACCAAGATTTTATAAACAATAAAATATTGATCGTCATCATCATCATCATCATTGCCTTAGTGTTATCCCGGTTGCATCCAAGACTTACACGCCTTGGAGCCCGAGGACAGCTTACTGGTCTAACCAGATATGACAGAATATCAACTTTTCCACCGAGCGACTGCCGTCTGACCTCTGCAACCCAAAGGGCTGGCGATATTCCATGGTTTGGACCAGTATCAGCTTTTTTTAGGGTACTAACTCACCGTACCGACTGTCAAAGATCTTCATGACAGTCGAGACCGACGGTTTAACGTGCTCTCCGAGGCACGGGGTAAGGGATAATTAACAATGTAATACACACTTAACTTCGAAAAGTCATTGGTGTGCGCCGTGGATTCGAAACCCTCTGCATGGCAGTCCGTTGGTATCTCCACTAGGCTATCGCTGCCTTAAACAACAAAAAAAATATTGATCAGAGGACGAATTCAGTCGTGACACGTCAGAGCGCGACAATACTACAAAGGTATTTTAATGAACCAGGCGAGACAAGGAAGACAAACTGTTGAAGATTATTACTGCTCGTGTATACATGGCCCCCGTACTATAGGCAGTTGTGCGCATATTGTCAGTATCATTCATTTTTTATCCTCGGCTAGGAACCAACAAGCAATCAAAATCTCTGCGGTATTTTTAGATAAAATCACAATAGACATTGATTACGCCGAATAAATAATGTTAAAAATATGTTTTTTTTTTTATTCCCACAACTGACAAGAAAGCGACCCTTACCATGATAAACCAGAGATATTTACTGATATATACTCACAATTTCATGTCTGTCCGCCGTGGGTTTTTCTCCCATACAATTTGCCCAATGTCCTTTCAATCAATTATTACTGAAAAGGCTTTTCCAGTAGCTATATAAGAAAATAAACTTATCTGTTATCTCCAATTCGTTTTCATTACCATTGGAATAAAAATAAACTGTCCTTATTTCCACGTGAATCTGACTTCCATTTCGTCAGTCTAAGCCTGAGACGCGTGACGGGCTTGCGCGACCAGAAGTAAGCCGGCTTCTTACATCTCGCTGGCGACCGAACCACTGACAGGCTAATGGCTGCCTTTGAAGCCTACCGCGGTCACCCCTTATAAATAATTCAAATGAAATAACTCACCGACATTTGATATTAGGAAGTTTTCAATGTCAACCAATGTTCGAGTGGATTCACGGATGTGTCAATGAAAGTAAATAAGCTGCAAGTATATAAAGTGAAGCTTTAATATGTTCTGTTTGGTGAAATACTATGCAAATAAACAGTCATAGGTTTATCTAAATGTTAGATGTTTAAATAAAAATATGTCGACCAAAACCTGAATAGAAAAATATTCCTTCTAAGGTAAAATTATACCTTGTTCACCTAAGGGAAAAGTTTGATAAGGTTAAAAAGTTTTTGAATTAATCTTTTTTTTTAATTGATGTTACTTAACACAAATAATATACGCTATCTGATCACGTTCCTTGATTGATGTACCGTCGCTAAGCCTAAATTAACGACGCTAGAAACATGAAATTTAGACAGTCAGACTTTTTGTAAAGTATATTAAAAATCTACTTAGAAGATATTTTAATATACTTCTATTGAGGAAGTAAATAACTTTACTAATAAAAAATCTTCTCCATTACGAAAATCAGTGATCATGGAAATCTGTTAATTTTGCAGCTGGAAATCCGCGCAACAGCTTGTTGCATTATTCAAATATTGAGCTGTGGAATATTGGCCATCCCGTAACAGTTGATTTCGCGTTACCGGTCACGTCCCTTTCCGATATAATTGATACAGACAGATTTTAAAATGGAATTCAGAGCTCTCCGCTATATTAAGCCAAAAAGCAATCATGATAGCTTTTTGCCATTTAACTGACGCGTGTCCGACGGATAGCATTTGCCAGTAATACTTATTGGATTAAACTCTATGTACACTGTTAAATAATATGTACCATCAACTACAAAATTCAGTACACCTGAAAATTTTTGGCGCGACTTATATGATTTAGAACTTCTCGATTGTTATTTCAGTTTCCGGCGCCCAATGGTTTTGGCTGCGCGTTGTTTGTCAATCAGCAACGCAAGAATTTTATTATATATACAGATAATTTAAGTATGTTTTCTTTGTCTAATAAACCTAAAAGATATTTAAAATGATAAGTTGTTACGATATAACTTTCACAGAATACGAGCCCTGTAAGTATGCAAATTCAATTTTAAATTAATAATTTTGCCTTATAGTAATATTTTTGGTCAAAACTCAAAGTACTCAAACTTGCAACAGTAGTCGCAATACTGACGACATCGTTACATATAATTCGTTGCAACAATTTCGTACATTTTTTCCAGTAGAGTGGTGTTGCGCTGCAAATAATTCAAACTTAACTGTGCTTTCAAATTAGAGGGTTTGTGACTGCAACGAAACTGGCACTTTATTGGGCACGTATGTACTGATATTTACGAAGTAGTGCTTTATGCAAATTATTATAAGGGCTGTCTCAGTAAGAGTGCACTTTTTCTATTTAACCCCCCACGTGATTACAGCACGCACGGTCGTGCTCTAATTCAAGTGGTCCCATGTGTTTACAGCACGCATGGTCGTGCTCTAAAACAGACGACTGTTTTTGGTCGCGTTTTGTTATTGGTCGCGGAATTTTTACGTTTTGTTTTACTTAAACCAAGAAACGAAAGTAGTAACTATTAGCATAGTTCATATTCTATGCAACTAAATCGTTTTAGAAGGGTGAGGGAAACGAAACGTGCCAAAAAATATTGAAATATAATTATCTGTGTCTCAGTTGCGAAAGCATCCGCCATTGTTGTGTTTTGTTCCGCGATCTTTATAATAAAAGTTGTCTTGTGGAAGAAACCGGTGAATATTTTATAAAGATACTTATATAGATTTACTCAGAAATAAATAAATATTAATTGTGAAGTGACATTATTCGTGACAGAGACAAGAAATACAGTGATAAAAGGCAAAAACTTTTAAGAACGGCTATTTCTACTCTTGAAACTTGCTATTTTCGTAATAGTTTTATGATAAATATTCTTTTAATAGTTATGAAAGACATAAAAGTACCCAGATTATTTATCTGAAAACATATTTTAGCAATTAAATACTAGTATTGTTGTACCTTTTCACTGTTATCGTGTTTCAAATTGTAAATAATTCACAGCCACAGTGTTCGCTACAGTAACATGGCGGCCCGGCACGGCGAACTTTTTGTTACGCGTTCGGATTATAATTTTTTTAATGGCGTTAGATTAATTTGTTACAAATAAATAATGTATTGTGTGAAAACCTAAAGGTATATGTGATAATGTTTTTGTGTTTATGAACCAAACAGGTAATGAAATTCATTAATATGTGATGAAATGTTTGTGCGAACCAGTGAAAAATAACAAACTTCTAAGTTTGTAAGCTTGTTTTGCCGGAAAGGTGAGTATTTAGTAGTAATTTATGTTATTATTATCATAGCTGATTTTATAACCAACACAATGATATGCAATTTATGTGATATAATTATATTAAGGTGTCATAATTTTTTTTTTTTTCCAGTAACCTATGCCAATGAAAATTTGCAGCAACGTGACCCTTTGCACTTGTGGCACTTTGCCTTTAGTTTGATCGCACCTCAAGGGTTAAAATAAAAACAAGTATTTTATGACAGAGTTGTGATATTTTTATTGTATTGTAAAGAAGACATGTTCCCATTAAGTATGGAATAAAATATTCGTCAAATGACCCCAACGGCTCCGATGACAGGCCATTACTCTTTTCATAAAATTTTCCATGACTTTTGCACAGAGATGTGGCTGTATCTCACCGATGACGCGTTGGATTTCCGATTTGAGCTCTGGAATTGTTTCGGGTTATTCTCATAAACCCGAGATTTCACAAAACTCCAAAGAAAAAAATCGCACGGCGTTAAATCGCACGATGTTAGTGGCCAGTTGACATCAGAATTTCGTGAGATAATGTGTTCTGAAAATCGTTGCTGCAATAAGTCGATTGTGTCATGCGCGGTGTGGCAGGTTGTGCCATTCTGCTGAAACCACATGTTGTCCAGATTCATGCCGTCCAGTTGAGGCCACAAGAGGTCCGTTATCATATTCCTGTAACGAAAGCCGTTCACAGTCACTGCAATTTCGTCCTCATTTTAAAAAAAGTAAGGTCCAATCACGCCGCCTGACTAAAATCCGCACCAGACAGTTACTCGTTGTGGGTGCATTTGTTTCTCATGGATTGCATGAGGATTTTCTGCGTCCCAAATTCGACAATTTTGTGTATTCACGAAGCCATTCATATGGACATGCGCTTCATTGTAGAATATTACTTTTTTCGAAAAATTAGCATCGACTTCACTTTGCTCCATTATCCATTTAACGAATGGTCTGCTGGTTTGAGCCCCTGAGTTAACTGAATCTTGTACGCATGAAGGCCGGTCTTAAGTCAAAATTATCTGCGTAGTGCTTCGTGAAATTTGAAGTTGTTGAGAACAATGTCGAATTGATGTTTTCGGATTTTCGGCGACACTCTCGTTTACAGCAGCAATGTTTTCAAGAGACCGACCGGTACGTTGAGGCAAAGGATTCTTATTATCCATAATTGACCCAGTTTCTTCAAATTTTTTGACCACTCTTCGAATGGTTGACACATTAGGTGCACTTTCTCGGATGAAAATTTGGCGAAGTTTGCGAGCGGTTTCAGCGTAACTTTCCCCATTTTGTAATGAGTTTTCACAATTGTAACGCGTTGTTCTTTCGAAAAGCGCTTCATTTTTAATAATCGGAATAAACAAAGGTGACAGCTGTGAAATTTCAGAGTTGCCACTTGCATGAAATAAAAATTCCAATTTTAAAAAGTGCACTCTTATTGAGACACCCGTAAGGTTTAACTAATTAATGAATACTTGACTAAGCTTAGTTTTCCGAACGATTAAACGGGTGTTGTGCTTGAATTATTGTTAGGAAGACTACGATTAACGAATCGATCAAACTTTTGACGTACTTGCATATAGCATAGAGGTTTAAATAGCCGCCTCACTCTTTAACACTAAGTATGGTGTTGTGGGTTCGAGTCCCACATGAGCCAACACTTTGTGTGATCTACAAATTGTTGTTTCGAGTCTGTTTCTTCTTTATATTAGTTGCAAGATTATCTGTCAGGTACCTTACGCTGCAGCCTTTATTCCTAGCATGGGTAGGCCGCGTAAACTTGTATTACTTGTAGTTTACATATTAAGTGAAATAAAGAAAATTATGTTACGGTAACAATGTGTTTAAGCGCGTATAGAAGCCGAGGCCTCTCAATGCGTGTCAGTTATCACCAAAGACTTAATAGCGGCGTAGCCTACTACGCTTTATTGCATTTATAAAGGTTATATGGTGCGTAGCATAAACGTCGTAGATGTTACGTATCGCGCTACGAGGAGCTACGCGTCTCCGTAGCATTTGTTTACATTTACCCAAAACTCTATTATAAATTACAATAAATTATTTCTGGAAGGTCTTGTCCCGTAGCTAAAGTGATATTGTTTAGTACAGTTGAAACACATATAACAAAATCACTCTACCCGACAACCTCCACATCCTTTGTCCTCCATTCCCGTTTCCTTTTTTCATTCCTTTTTTCAACTTGATAGTCTTCTCTTATAATACATACATACATAGACTCACGCCTGTTGTCCGAAGGGGTAGGCAGAGACTACGTAACGCTATTTGCAACTCTCTTATAATGCTTTTAATAATGTTAGTGTTGCTGGAGTTTATATCCTCCGTAACTGCTAGATAGCAAGTGATATCACCCATGGGTTGTCAATTTTCCTACAAAATCTAAAGTGCTGTTCAGATTTCTAGGCACTTAAGATTAAGGTTAATACCAAATAACTTTTAGTCGGCGGCTCTGAGATGAAACGAGATTGCATTTTATAAAAGAGTTATTGTTGTATGTATGTATATATGTAGCAGAGATGAGGATGTTGAGATGGATGTTTGGGGTGACAAGGATGGATAAAATTAGAAATGATATTAGGGAAACTTTGAAAGTTGCACCGGTGCAAGAAAAGCCGAAAAGAAATCGCCTATCGTGGTATGGGTATGTGATGAGGGTGGATGAAAAGCATGTGACTAGAAAGGTGATGAATATGATAGTTAAGGGATATCATGCAAGAGGAACCCCAAAGAAAAGATGGATGAATTGTGTGAAGGATGACATGAATGAAAAGGGAGTGAATAATCAGATGACGTCTGATAGTAGTAAATGGAAGAGAAAGACATTCTGCGCTGACCCCGAGTAATATTGGAACAAGGCAGGCAGAAGAAGAAAAGAGTTTTTGTTGTGTATTTGCTTGAGACAGTCTTACATCCAGAGTTCAGTCTCGAATGTACCAGTCTATAGATATTACCACTAAACATCGGTATAGTGGTAATATCGGACTGCCTCGTTGGTCTCGCGGCATAAATGTGCGCGTGGGATTGGGAGGTCTCGGGTTCGATTCCCGGGTCATGTAAAGTGTTATTGGATTTTTCCGTTAGGAAATTCTCAGTAGCAGCCCGGAGTCTGGTAATGTGCCCGGTACGGCAATAGGCTCGCCCTCTATTACGTGGGAGCTAAAAATTCATGGCGAAATGTGGGTGTAATATTATACCTCTGCCTACCCCTTCGGGGTTACAGGCGTGAGTCTATAAAAAAAATATAAAATATACATCGGTATAGTGTGATTGGTTACCTACTCCTGCTGACCCAACACGTTCCCATTCAACCTAATAATGCTTCTTTAATTACTGCACGTATGGCGTAGAGATTAAAGCGGCTGTCTCGTCGTTTAACAGTACGCCGAGTGTTGTTGATTGAATATCCACATGGGACCTTGTTTACAAATTGATGTTTCGACTGTGTCTTTGTTTCAGTTTCTTGTAAGTAGACAAGATTTATTCTATTCAATTCAATGTTTTATTGCTGTTCATTAATACAACTAGACTTTGCTTACTTAGTTGTATTTATCCATTTTTCCCCTTCGGAAGAGTTTCCGAAAATTCCCTTTAAGTGCTCCACTACCCACGGAACATACACGCCAAGTCATTCATATCACATATGTTACTAGCATCCATATTTGTATCGGTTGTCACATAAAATTATTTGTGTCCAATGAAAAACTGACAAATTAAATTAATCACAAACCAATTGTGAATTCACTGACGTTAATTGTTATTGAACAATCTGTTGCATATTCAATTATTGATTCCATTATAGAGCACGTCATTGATTGAGTTTCAATGCAATTAATAAACTGTGGCGAAGCAACGCTTAACTAATAATGCAGCATAATTATATTAAACAATGTAACCTATATAATAAACTATCCCTAGGGCGCAGAAGATAGATAAAGAGATCTTTGGCTTATTCTTCTTTTCGTGTGAGTGTGTGAAAACTCTTGTACCGGCCTCTTTAGATCGCCCAAAGGCATCCAACATGGGCCCTGTAATCATTGTGTGAATGTGCTCGTAGAGTATTATTATTATTATTTTATAGTCCTGGGTCCAGAAACGGGACCGACAGCTTTAGGTGGCCTCTGAAGCACGGTAGCACTGACGTTAGTGTTTTGGCTGGGTGATTTTGTGTAGCAACACGCAATCACCCAGCCAATGGCGACCTGTGCAAGCGTTGCTACACTTTGCCGATCTATAACGAACGTTAAGCCAAATCTCGCTAGGAGCGCTGTCTATGACAAAACTGTATCTGCCATATCTGGTTAGACTTGAAACTGTACGCCGCGTTCAAATGCGAAAGTATCAGATACCGCTGGGATAACACTAGGACAATAATAATACTAGTCAATACTTACATCCTTAAACATTATAAAAGAAAGGACTCCATCACCTGGCTGTCTGTTCGCGATTAATTAAAAAAGTACTGCACGATTTTTATGCGGCTTTTACCAGTGACTATAGTGACTTATTTGACTAGTTCAAGTGTATGATTTATCGTGCCCTACATAGGTATGAAGCGCGCGTCGAAGCCTCCAGCGAAAACTGGTATATTATAACTGAACAAAAAATAGTACGCAGGTACATGTATGTAGAATATGAAACACATTTTGTTATTAACCTGTATTCTATTCGCTTCCAAATGGAATAAAAACATTGGGCAAGTGCGAGTCGGACTCGCGCACGAAGGGTTCCGTACTCCGTATCTATAAAAGAAAATCACGTTTGTTGTATGTATACTTAAATACTTTATAAGTTTCAACCTGTTTATTAAGATCGAGTAACAAATTGCTTAAAAATTGCGTTTGTTGTATGGGAGTCCCCCTTTATTATTTACTTTTTTTAAATTGAATTATTTATTTTGAAAGGTAAAATACAACTACATATTCTGTGAAAATTTAAAGCGTCTACCTGTTACAGTTAGTAATTTTGAGCAAAAATACGAAAAAAAAACACGTTTTTTTGTATGGGACCCCCTTAATATTTTAATTTTTTTTATTTTTTGTATTTGTTGTTATAGCGGCAACCAAAATACATAATTTATGAAAATTTCAGCTTTCTAGCTATCATGGTTTATGAGATACAGCCTGGTGACAGACAGACAGACGGACAGACGGACAGACAGACAGACAGACAGCGGAGGCTTAGTAATAGGGTTCCGTTTTTCACCTTTTAGGTACGGAACCCTAAAAATTAGTCTCATAAAATATTCAAGATATTTGATCACACTTGTTAATGGATTTTATCACAGTAGGTGTATGTTTTATTTACCTACTGATTTTCAACTAATTATTTTAGCACTCAACCAGTGTTAACTTTATATTTAATTTATAACTTTTTATTATAACTTGTTGCTTCACAGCGGTTATCATTAAAACAAAGGGCCGATATTCGTCAAAATACACTTATTAGGGCGAAAAGAAGTCTGAACCGTCGTGCTTCTGCTTTTAAAGTGACGAACAATTTAACGAAAATTTCTGAAAATCGTTTCTTATTGGATCCTTACAATAATAAGGCTTCAGCTAGAAAGCTATTTATAGCACGATAGACTCTGCGATATTGAGTCAGTCAGTCAGGCCAAGTACCTAGTTATCAACAGAAAAGTGATTAAAGTATTTACGCGCTTTCCCATAGCTTGGAAAATGAAACAACAAATGCTTGCCTAGTCTTTTACAAGCAAGTGTAAAGGGTGAACTTACCCAACCAAGCAAACTAACCAATGAACAACTTATCCTCTCTGCGAGAATTCATTAAACCATGTAATGATCCTACAGACAATATGAACTAACTTATTAAGTGATTCACTAAGCACGTATGCTTAGTCTTGCAAGCTTAAATTTCCGTACATGTACATAATACATGTAGGTACGTACTTGTGTATGATCAGACCCACACATGCTCTAAATTTATATTATCCCGAGCTCAAGGCATTCAGATGAAAAGAAAAGCTTGGAATAACTTAAATATCTGCGTACACAACATCTTCTGAACTCAATTCCAAGTATTACAATAATCGTTCAAAACCACGTGAATAAGTTATGGTGTTGACCCTTACGCCTAAATAATGCTCTTTCACTGTGTTTAAATACAGTTCGGGCTTAAATATTTAAGCGCCAGGCCGAACACGGCGCGGGGCGGGCACAAAATTCTTCATTTTACTAGATACGCTACCGTACTACGACGATAAACCATATGTCTGTCCTGTTCTAACACTCTTGTTGCTTGGCTAAGATGACAGTACGTGCGAGAGAGTCAGAGATACTTCGTTATCAGAATTTGCATTGGCTCATCCATTTATTTGTATGTTAGTGTCGTGCACCTGCCGGCTGGAGACTGCTGGGCGCCGAATAAACGGCAGTCGCGCTTTTCGCGCTGCGAGCGACAGACGTGTCTCCTGTGTCGATCGCAACGGTACAACGTGCGATAAAATATTCTGAAAATCATTAATGAAAATCTATCTAAAACTTTCTATTTTCGCAATAATTCATACCTTATAAGTATACCCTTGTGTTAACTTTGCCATTTCTTGAAGATACTAGTGTTGTGTGTTAGTGTTTTTCTCTTCGGAAATTTGACCTGGTTTTTATTTTGATTACTCTTGCACAATTTTTGGTGTGCTGTGCTGTATGACTGGATGTTCGATGTAAGTACAATTAAATATATTAAATACATGTTATATCTTAGCGCCCACATCGAACTTTTGCAGGTTTCCATTTAACTTTAGGCTGAAAACAGCGCGAAAACTGCGTAAACTACTACGCAACATGAACATTATAAGTAGAGCTAGTGATTTTTTAAGAAGATTTATTTAAATAAGTTTCCTATTTTCTAATACGCATATAAAAACCTTAGAAAACATATATTTTTTGGCCAATTGAATAGAAGTACATATTTTATTCATGTGTAACGTCGACAGTAACGTAATTTAAAATGTTCCGCTAGGTTCATAAATAAAACCTTAAAAAGGTGGCAGCCCCATTTCTTTTTAAGGAAAAAGGGATAAACCATAAATGATTTTCAATGATATATTCCACGAGACTAGGGTTCGGTATTTAATTTTAGATTAAAAAAGTCCGGTAACATGATCAATAGAAATTCATTACAATTCGAATTTACAAAAAAGCTCTAAAAAGTAATAAAAAAATGGATCTTTATCAGACCATGACTAATACACATAAAATCTATGTATCGAAGAATCACGCAATCATAGCTAATGGCCATTTGAATAATTACGAACATCAGGTCGTGGCGATCAGTAAATAATGATAAAATTGTTATGATTTCTCAAAGGATAGTTTAGTTTTTATTGATTAAAAAAAACACGATTAGTTGTATAACATACATAGTTGCAGCTGCTTAAGAAATACGTAAACACTGAAAATATTTCTTATAATAAAGACCTAAAAAGAGGTAACAAAAATATAATAAATTAAAACACGTACTCCACAGGAATATTCGACACTGTTCTAGGATAACTTTGCGAGGAAGTGACAACGAACTTGTTACAGAATTTTACAGCTCTTTTATTACACCGTGCTAAGAGCTTTTTAAATATGCATACTGTTAAATTGAGTTAAAGCATCAAACTGAACAAGTTTCTATACGTTAGGGGCTTTCAACTGGTATACCTGGAAAAACTCTCGTATAGAGCGGTGCGCTTCTTACAATTATTTTCTCGCGTATATACTTGAGAGTTACTCTTAAGCTCTTAACCTCTGCGCCGCGACACTTTCCGAGTGCTATAACCTTAACTTCTTTAAAAAAAGGTATTTTATTTTGGTTTGAGTAAATTTTCGTAGTATGAATAAATTCTGTATTGCTACGGCTTTGCAAGCTTTGAGTTAACTAATTAAACTGTAAAATTAATTAACGAGCTGAAGAACAGCCCAAGTCAAAGCAACGTAGAGTGGAAACTTCAAATGTACTAAAATTAATGTAACGTCTTAATCGCGTAGGAGTTTGACGAAAAGAAAGCGTGTTATCCCCTGACCACGGCTAGAGTAATCGAAGTTGAAATATCGGTGATCGGTGATGAAAAAAAAGAAGAAAGAAGTGTATGATCTTTCTTTTAATTTATTATTACGCAAATGAGACCTCTTCATATTATTATGAGGTGTATCAATCGCTAAACACAACGCATTCAATACTCGGTGGAGTCAGTGCTAAACGGCGAGGAAAGCGCATAAACCATTATATATAATGGAGAGATCTCAATAAATTTCTTCCAGAAAATTAAACATCGGCAAATATCTTTCATGGATCACCACCCGATGTTTATTGTTATAGTTATAGTATTGTAGTATCTAGGTCAGTACTAGTCACATTATAGTATCAAGGACACCGACAATGCAATGAATATACCTATTATTAACATTACAAAAGTCCATTTCCGTGGCGTTAAGTAAATATATGACATGTTTAAATAAAGGCAACAAATTACTAACAAGACTTACATGGATAATATTTTCTAATTTATTGAAAATAAAGATTAAACATATTTTAAAACATAGTATTTAAGAAGTACTCGTACCTATATTAAAGTACGAGATAAGCCCGCGGTTACACCCGGCTTATAGCGTGATGTTATATAGCCTATAGCCTCCCACGATAAATGGGCTAATCACCACAAAAAAAAACAAATCGGACCAGTGGTTCCTGATTCCGGATTAGCGCGTTCAAGCAAATAAACAAACTCTTTCAACTGTATTATATTATAGTATAGATATTCGACGATCTATTAACTAATTAACTCAAGCAAGACTTTGTAGTTAATAGGCCCACTTAAGTAGCACGCCTCTAATTTCTGATAAACATTATAATAATATCCATTTTAAGCCGCGGTGTTTCTATAAATAAAGGATTATTATAAGTCCACACTTATAGCCACTCTCTCCAGTTATAATTATTTGAGTACAGACATCAATTATGACAAGCGCAGAGCGTTCTAAAGTAGGCAACGCTACTTTGAAATTAATAATGAAGTGGAAAGCTTTAAAATGGACCGGACTACGAAATATTGAAAAAGGATTTATCACGATGGTATGTGCAGAGCGCCTTGAAGGATGCTGTGTAGAATGCATCAGCATGCGCCCAAATATACCCTAGCGCAATTTCGTCATAATATGTCCCAAATATTTTTTTACCAATCTTAGATATCATAGACGTCCACTGTGGAATATAGGCCTACACCAAGGTTCTCCACATAGACCTAGGCATAGGTTTGTAGCAATACGACTAGTTGATTCTTTACTCTACTGATCTTTGCATGCTTAACTATGAAGATCCCATTTATATTTGCCATGTAAAACAGAAATCTTAAGATAGTAACAACGCAACGCATATATAATATGCAACGACAACCCAGCCTACTAGACGGCGAACGTAAGGCGAACACTTTCTGACAACACGTTAGACTTATACGTCTTATATAAAACCAATCCCAACACTAGCTATGAATTATGACGTACCGCAAAATTGAACCGGCCAATTAGAATGTATTTTTGTAGCCCCCTTCGCCCCGTAGGTATACCTCACGGCTTTGACAGAAATGTTTGTTAGTAGAAATGAAAACATTAGGTGTCTAGTAGGCTGGGTTGTCGTTGATAATATGTCACCTAAAAATCTAAAATACCAAACATCTAGCTAGGAAAACAATTGCTTAGTTACTAAACAAGCGTGTAGAATTGCCTTGCGCGTGCCGTTGCTGAACGCTCAAACATTTCTTTTAATACTCGTTAAATCAATAAAATGGAATAAATATTGTACTTGCGTGGGAAGTATGTTTGATTCATGAGAATTGTAACAGATCTCGTCACAGAAAAATCTCCGATTGGAAAATCCCAACAATATTAAATCAATTAAATTCACCTATTTTCTATCGGCCATATTCAAACGAATTTTCCAATAAATATGTTTCCATTGAATTATACTACTTAATTTATAATTAAATATCATTCTTTCATCATGAAAATAATTGCGTTGTAAGCTTAATATATAAAATCCTTGCGTTACTCACTGAATGACAGACACGCTACAGCCGAAACTATTGGGCGCAGGAAGCTGAAATTTGGCATGTATGTTCCTTGGGGACCGTAGGGGTGCACTAAGAAGGGATTTCCCGAAATTCTCACGGGATCGGCCAAAACGGGTAAATTAAAAAAAAATGCAGGCGTAGCTGCTGGCGTCCTCTAGTAACCTATAATATGCATCAAAATCCCAAAAGCCATGCTATGACGTCAACATTCATAATGAACACTATAGTGGCATAGTGTTCGAAATTTGATCCAACAATGACATTAAAGACAGCACCTTATAACTAAGATAGTGCGGTTCACTACCACCGAAATTTGCGCAACGAATTACTTCACAGAGAACCCCAAAATTAGCCTGCAGGGCTGAGCCCTGCCGCCGACCTTATCTCCCGTATAATCCCTTTGTGTAGGTGGCACGATACCTTTCTCTACAACGCAGACAACAAATTAATAGAACACATTAAAATATAAACCGCACAAAACATCAAAACCATTATTTCTCACCGCGGGCTAATTAAATGAAAATACATTCCATTACGGGCCATTACAAAGGCCGTATGTAAAAATGTTTAAACACTCCGTGACATCAGAAGGCCCGTTTAATTTTGCGGGATAAATTTTGTAGTGCACCCCACTAAGAAGGGATTTCCCTAAATTCCGACGCGAACGGCCAAAACGGGTAAATTAAAAAAAATGCAGGCATAGGTGCTGGCGTCCTCTAGTAATAGATAAGCTTAACCACTCCATACTCTTCGTTCCATACTCTTAAGTAATTCCAAAGAAATATCTGTTCTGCATGGAAAAGGACCTCCGTTTTCCCATGACAAACCTCCGTTACTCAAACTCGTGACAATCTCCGAACGGAAGTTACGTAAGACCTATAGTAGCTCAGTTACTTTGAATAGCTTCATACTATTATATATTAATACAATTGTAAGACGTAGTATGACAATACAATACACATCACAGGACGCCTCACAAACGTATAAACAATAAACTCGTCAAATAATTTTGTTTCGGACGTTATCTCGCCTTTACCGTTGACAGAATTATCAGTAAAACCGTCAACTCGTAATAATAGACGTTTAAATTAAACAGACATGTTAAACCGTGCCTTGAAATGTTTGGAGGTGGTGTATGTTTATTTTGTGGTATCATTATGGCCAGCTGGGTTTAAAACAAAGGAAAACAAGAGAGAACTTAATCCAGAAATGGGCTTTGCTTTAGAGCATCGTTCATTCAGATGATTCAGTTATTCGTTTGGAGAGCATTGCAAAAAAATATATTATACTAAATTAACTTCATACAATTTTATTAAAACAGGTCTTATTCGCGATATTTAATTAATTTAAGGTATAAATACCTCTGTTTTTCTGACGTATCGGCCGTCTTACAACACCCATGGTCGCGGCAGGACTGATGTCATCGCAGCGTCGTCCTTGATTGATTGATTGATTGATTATTCTTTTTTGTACACCTTACAAAAAGTTACATTATAGAACAAAATATATACAAAACACAAACAGAATGTACAAATGGCGGCCTTATCGCTAAAAGCAATCTCTGCCAGGCAACCTTAGGATGGACAGATGGTAAATAAGTTTAGTGCGATAAATGGTGTAGTTTAAAGACAACCAGAATGGTATACCTTGTGAAGCCATTGATGTACAAAAAAGCGTTTCAGTTTCGGCAGCTACCCTCACTTGTTTTTTATTTTAATTTTTATCCGAACTGTCGGTACGTCAACACACAACACTTATGACGTCTATACACTGATGAGCTGTGTTATTGCGGCCGGGTTTACATTTGTTGATTACTAGATTTCAAGTAATTTAACTAATTAAATATACGACTTTCAACTTGCAACAAGCACGTGAGCATAATATGCTCGGGACAAACTCTATAACTCATAGGCATAGCCTTCGAGCTTAAGCCCAAGACCATCTGCATATCAATTTGTTGGTTTCTCGTCAAGGCTGCCTTTAAATAGCCTTAAAAATATATTCCAAATATACATACTTATTAACATACTCGTTTAAGATATAGATGTACTACCTGGCTGTCCCAATTTAGTCCAAAGTTAGAACTTTACTAATGAAATTTACTGTCAGTTCTGTCAACTTGTCACTGTACCGTGTGTCAACCATTTGAAATTCATGAACACAAACAAATCATTCGTATGAATTGACGTTTCAATTTTGTCATTAGACAGCTGGTTGTTTATTTAAAATGTAATTATACAGAGTGAGTTGCATTTCATTTGGAAAACAATATTGGTGATGGATTGTAATTAATGAAATAAAGAAGTTTATTTTTTTTACTTTCTTAGATGTTATTTGCAGAGCCCTGCTGGTTTTGAAATGGATGACTTAACTTTCATGGATTTTCGACTGCAGATCCGATGCTTTTATAAAAGTAGTTATTATTTTTTAATTTACTTTTTGCACAAATAAAATATGTACATAGATGGACTTAATGCCCAAGGCATTCTCTATTCGATATTTGTTTATAATACTGCCTCCGTGGTCCCATGGATAGCGTATGCGATGATCGGAGGACCCAGGTTCGTTTCTGGGGTCGGGCAAAAGTGTTACTGAGTTTTTCCATATTCTCAGTAGCCACACGGAGTCTGGTGATGCGCCCGGTAATGGCAATAGGCTCGCCACATATTACGTGGGACCTCAAAATTCATGGCGAAATTGGGTGTAATATTACATCTCTACCTATCCCTTCAGGAATACAGGCGCGAGTCTATTGTTTATAAAACGTGAAGTCATTTGACCATAGAAATATAAAAACGAGGTGTCCGTGCGATTTGCCTAAAGTGTTCAAATCGTAAGCAAATGGCCGTTTCCGCGAAAAGTGTAATAACTTTCGACAGTGATCACGACAACTTATAAGAATACCGTTTTGTTCAGTGGTTTGTTGTAAAAATGGAAGCTCAAACCAAAACTTGGTGAAGAATGGAATCACTAAGAGACCATATGAAACTAGAAGTATTTTACTATAATTGTCTTTAAAATCATGAAAATCAACAAATCGTAATATATTTCCTGCTGTTATAATAATTGTTTTCAAATATCACAACGACTGTATTGTTTTTCAATAAATACTTTAACCACTACCTAAATTTGTCGCGATGTAACTAGACAAACAATGTTAACATCACGAAACGATACTTTACTAAGGGAATGCATCGCGTAGTACAGCCGCTGCTTCTTGCAACGAATGTAAAGCTGTAATGTTTTTGTGTGAGTAAGTTGAACGTTGCTTGGTAAATACACGCTATATTCGACAAAATAAGGTTTATAATTGATTTTTTTGTAAGTCCTGCTTTAAAAAATGCGTCTGTGCGACTGTTTCAATTGCTTTTACTGAAGTGCATGTGTAGTAGTAGCCGTGTAGAAAGGTTAAACTTGCGACACAGATACCCGATACATTTTCGTCTACAGGGCATCTCTCCTTATTTACTATATCTATGCATTTGACACTGCCAGCGTTGCAATAACCATAGTTGCGAATTTTCCAAGTGGCCGTTTACGTTCATACCTAGTATCACTATGTTGCGTTTTTACGGTACGTAGTGGTTGTGTCTTTTTGAAAAATAAAATAATGCTGCAGCTCTGAGCATAATTAAAATATTATACTATCATTCAAATCAACCCTATCAACCCTAGCAACGTAAACAAGTTCAGAAGAGTTTCTAGTAAATTTAAATTATAAACATTTAGAAAAAGTATATAAAACTGTGTTAAGAGCTGCATACATAACCTCAAAGTTGTGCTCCAGGATTTCGTCGTCGTCTCCAAGGCTAAAACTGTGAGTTGAAACATAATAAGCATTTGAAAGTTTCGTTACCAAAATTTCAAACATCACTCACACATACAAGATATCAGCTGATGACCAGCTGTTTTGTGTAGTGTATTTAACACACTCATACACTAACATAAACAAACGACTGACGAAACTGATTTTGACATCCAGCTGAAGCACAATATTATTTATTTTGGACTACCCACAACGACCTTTATAAATTATTTTCGTTCACTCTATTAAACTGACATTCTCGATTAATGCAGCTATATTGACCAGAGACAAATAAACTTGACGATTAATAATCTATACTATAACTAACGGATGACATTTTTAATTTTGGAGAATTGTACGCTAGAGGGCGTTATTATATTTTTTTGGATACATACATACATACATATCGTCACGCCTTTTATCCCCAAAGGGGTAGGCAGAGGTGTATTTCTACACCCACTTTTCGCCAGATATACTTTAGTCCCACGTAATAAGCGGCGAGCCTATTGCCGTACCGGGCACATTTCCAGACTCCGTGTTGCTACTGTGCTACTGAGAATTTCGTGACAGAAAAACCCAATAACACTGCCCGACCCAGGAATCGAACCCGGGACCTCCCAATCCCACGCGCACATTTATGCCGCGAGACCAACGAGGCAGTCGTATAGGGTTTGATGTCGAGTTTTCCGTCTCTACGCAAAGACGGTATTTGCATCGTGTTATCCCTTAGTCGCCTCTTACGACACCCACGGTAAGATAGGGGGTGGTGACACTTGTATTCTATGCCGTCAACCACACGGATCTAAAATGGAATATGATAATATAACCTTGAGAAAACCACAACGACGAAATAAGTCTGACATGGATGTATCTGAATTCGATCTAGATGACACAATTCTCAGTTCTACCCTTTATGATGGTCTTGAATTATCAACAAAGTGTGTTCCTGAGTCTCCGAAAACAAGTTCTACAGATCTTTAACACCTACACCAAAAACTAATTGTCCTCCAAAACGAAAATGCCAGCGCTAATGAGGAGATCGAAAATCTTAACCTTGAATGCTCCAATCTTCGCAAAGAATTAATTAAGAAAGATAAGCAAATTAAATTTTTCAAAAGTATTGCTAGCAGTTCAAACTCCAGTAGCCCGGCCGGTTTAATACCGAGTCGCCGATCTGCCTCGCCTTATATGAAAAATCTCACTAATGTGAGGATGAAAGTATCACGATTTTCACCACTAAACAATCCCAAAACAACGAGGCCACATGAAACACCATATACAGCTATCACCAAGCCGTCTAATCTCGAATCCACATTTAGAAAATATCCCTCAAAACCAGTTAAGTACATTATATTTAAAGGAAAATTCAGAGGAAAAAAATAATACACTGAAACCAGAATGTAGCACGTCAACTTTTGAGAAATTCCAACACACAGATGGCGCCACAGGTAGCAAAATGAAGAAATTGTTTATTATTGGAGATGGGCAACTTCGTAGTTTAACTTCACAACTAACCTATGATTATAACAGTAGCAACTATATATTTAAGTGTAAATACAACTTCTTTGGTATAGTTAAGCCATATGCAAAGAGCTATGATGTTATGAAGTCTTGTGAAAGCTTGAACAAATCATTAAATAATAATGATATAATTATCTTGTCAATGGGTTCAAATGATAAAAATCCTTATGAAGTCTTATCTGCTTTGAGTACTTCATTACACTTATTGAGACATCACAAAGTATTTGTAATAAAAATATTTTAATTTAATTTTAGTTGTAGTATTTAAGTAGTTATAATTGTCTTATCCTAATATTAATTTATTTTGTTATTTAAATAAAACCCATTTGATTTTGTGTTTGAGTGGTTTGTAATAAATATTCAGTATAATCCATATTTGAACGAACGTTTATTAAATGAAAATATAAAATTATTACTAAAAGCCTATTCTAATTGCCAATTTGTTGAAATGAATTGTACAAATATTGTAAACATAAATCCCATGAAGTTTATTAGGAGGTTAAGCTTTAAATTGCTTGTTGAACTTGCATTTTTAGATTGTTATAAACAAAAAATAAAGACACAGACAACTTACAAGGACACTAATGTTTCATCCAAAATTTGTAAATATAATACGTGTAGACCAGTCGTCAGGGCGCCTAATTTACCAAAAGAATTCCCAAAAAAGGGGACTATTCCGTACTATTTCCAGTCTCAACCGAAGTTGAATTAGACATATAACTTGAAAATAGCTTCGAACAATTTACATGTTAATACTTTTAAGAAGGGAACAATACCTTATTACTTTAGTAAAAAAAATGAAATAGTGGACCAAAAAATACAACAAAATTTCGGTAAAAAGGAACTTTTTCGTGCCTAAAGTTGAATCGAGTATAACTATATTTCATCAGAATATAGCAGGTGCAATTAATAAAAGCGAGGACATTATTTTTGCTTTATCAGAGTTTTCCAAAAAATCGAACGATATTGATATACTATGTTTCACTGAGGCTTTCATTAAAAAAGATACGGAGCATTTATTAAAAATACCAGGATACAAAATGGTTGCGTCGTTCTCCCGCAACGCAAAAAGAGGAGGTTCTTGTATCTTGATCAGGAATGATTTCGATTACAAAACATTAAAATGTTTACCTAACCTTGCCTGTAATTTCCATTTTGAATATTGTGGCGTTGAGCTATTATCACAAAAAATTATTGTCATATGTATATACAGAACTCCAACTAGTAATCCATATAATTTCATTGAAAAAATTGAACAGCTGTTATCAAAACTGTCGTATCGTTCAAAGAAAATAGTTTTGTGTGGTGATTGGAATTTGGATACTCTTAGGCCAAGTAAAAGTTGTTTAGAACTCATAAACACATTAAAAAACTTTGACATACAAATCAGGTTACCCACTAGACAGCAGGCATGTATTGACCTATTTGCCAGTAATGTGAAACACGCTCAAGCTGAAGTTCACTACTTGGGGCTTTCAGATCATGAGACAGCACAAACGTTAACAATTACAACCAATATTAAACGCCAGAAGCATAGTTGGTATGAGGAGGTCAGAAATTTTAATAAACAAAATGTTGACAAATTTTGTTACTACATATCATCATTATCTTTCTCGGATGTCAATGAAAAATGTGATGTAAATGAAGCATTTGAAGAATTTCAGTTTGTTTGCACTATTTTTTAATCTATGCTTTCCTACATTTAGAGTAAGAAAAACAAATAAAGTGGATAAAAGTAGTTGATTGACAAAAGGTTTGTAGAAGTGTTGTATAAAAAAAAGAATTCTTTATTTAAAAGGTACGCAAGTAAGTGCTGATAAAAAAAAAATTAGATTTTTCAAAAAATATTGTAAAATTCTTAAGAAATGTTTACACAAGTCAAAGCAATTGGAAAATTATAAATATATTAACAATAATAGTAATAAATGCAAAGCGGTGTGTAAAATTATAAACCAAAATATTGGAGACAATAAAACTAATTCAAAAATAGACAAAATATTACACAATAACCAATTACATACGACTGCAGATGACATAAGTAATTTATTTAATTCCTTTTATGTTGACTTGACTAATAATAATGACTTTAAATATAACATTGACAATATAAATGAAACTATGGACATGAACAAAGTAAAATTAAATTCATTTTTTTTAAGGCCGACAGATCCAATTGAGATATTTAGATTAATTCACAATCTCAAAAATACCAACTCCGTAGGTGTTGATGGTTTCAACACAAAAATGATAAAACTCTGTGCACACTGGATATGCGAACCCTTGAGCTTTATCATAAATATGTCATTCCAACAAGGTATTTTCCCGACGATCCTTAAAAAGTCAATTGTTAAGCCCTTATATAAAAAAGGTGAGCCGACAGATATGAATAATTATCGTCCAGTTACCCTTATACCAATTATATCAAAAAATTTTGAAAAGGCTATGTTGAAAAGAGTTCATGACTTCGTTTTGAAGGAAACAATACTAAAAGAAGAGCAATTTGGTTTTCGAAAAAACAGTAGTACTTCATTAGCCTGCTTCAATCTGATTAAAATAATTACTGAATGCATTAATGATAGAATACCTGTAACGACTTTATTTCTAGATATGAGTAAAGCGTTCGATTTTGTTGATCACAAATTGTTGCTCTACAAGCTAGAAAAGTACGGGGTAAGAGGAATCGCTAATGATTGGATTAGGAGCTACTTAAAGGACCGATATCAATGTGTAGAAATATCCAAAATATAAAATAATGAAAAAGTCACATGTAGATCAAATTTCAAACTAAATAGATTCGGTGTCCCACAGGGCAGCGTACTGGGACCCTTTTTGTTCTTAATCTACATTAATGACCTACCTAATATTACACACCACAGAACTATTTTATTTGCAGATGACACGACACTTATTATCAAATGTTACAATAAAGAAACATATGAACATGACATCAATTTGACGCTTAACAAGACAATTAATTTGCTACTTAACAATAATTTAAAAATTATCGTTGATAAAACGCAAGTGATACAATTTCAAAATTATAGGAGGCAACATATTGACATAAATGTAAATTACAAAAATAATAAAATACAGGAGGTTAGTAAAGCGAAATTTCTAGGTCTGATGCTCGATAAGCACTGTAACTGGAAGGCACATGTTAAATATGTTTGCAATAAATATTGCAGTGTCAACGGAAGCGGCTCTCAGTGCATACCACGGATATGTGTCGTCGGTGCTGTCATATGGTCTCATGCTATGGGGGAACTCGGTTGAGATTGAAAAAGCATTTCGGGTGCAAAAGAAATGCGTGAGAGCTATTTGTGGAGCTTGGTTTACAGACAGTTGTAAACCATTATTTAAGACGTTTCACATCCTGCCACTGGTTTGCATGTACATTAGAGAACTCTGTGTTTTTGTTAAACTGTATCCACAATACTTTAGTAAATATTCTGAAACAGTTGGTAGAAACTCTAGGAATAAATTTAAGCTTCTACGACCTAGGTGTCGTTTGGACATATTTGAGAAGAATGTCTATGTGAAGGCTATAGAAGTGTATAATAAGTTACCAGACACGTTTAAAGAACTACCTTATACTGTATTTAAAAGAAATGTTACAGCGTGGCTAGTGGAAAGATGTTTCTATACTTTAAATGAATTTATGACATATAAAGAAAATGTTTAAATTAATTAATGTTAAAAAAATCACGTATGACAACAATAGCAATATTATCTGGACATTTAAATTTATTCTAATTTGACACTTCTATGCAATTATTAACATAAAATTATATTTTACAATCATACATGACTAACATTTCGACATTAATTAACTGATAAATCAATACAATATAAACAGAATTTCATTGAATTATATTATTGTATAAGTTGACATATTTGCGCACCATTGTTATGGTAGAATGTGAGGACCACTGTTACTGTACCAGCACTATGTAACCACATTTCTCGTAAATAAATGCATTTCATTTCATTTCATATTGAATTTATCATTTCTGTAACAATTTTTAATATCTTTAGGTATATTACAAAACATTATCTTTGAAATCGTGAGTTAAACAAGCAACAGCTAAGGCTAATGAGTTTTTTTAATCGAAATAAATAAATATAAAATGAAAAAATAAAATAAATAAGGCAAGATAAAAATACTTATCAGTTGTTGGTACCCAATTCGCGTAAACATTAAAGCGTAATTCAATAAAATGTCATGTGCATCAAAAAATGCGAGTTTATTTCATCATCATCATCATCATCCTGCCGTAGTCTACTGCTGGATATAGGCCTCTCCAATGGCACGCCACTGAGCCCGATTTTCGGCTTTTTGTCTCCAGCCACTGCCAGCCACTTTGCGTATATCGCCCCTCAAGTTTATTTAGGTAATGGATCTTTATCGCGTAAATTGCCTAATAAAGGTATAAAACCCCCTTTTCTCTGATGTTTCAAGAGTTTAATTAACAGATGATTATGAAGTATGTACAAAACGGGCAAGTCTAAAATCGATGATGCCAGGGCAACGTTTTATATATTACCTTAATATTTCAATAACGTACAAGGCATTAAAATGATACACTAAACATATATTCAGATGGTTCATTTTCTTTTTGTAACGCCAGAACACACGCACACATACACCCAGCTCATATAATATTAACTCATTACACACAGGCCAGTACCTCCAATACAAATAAAACTCCTTTGATCTGCCCTTTAATATCTTGATTAAACATCACATTTGGTTCATGTACCTACAACTTAAGGTCATATTTTTGTGCGCTCTTTGCCTGACTTGCTTTGTTGAATGCAGGCTAAATGAAATATGCGCATTGATAAATATTGTTGAAGTACATAGTTTTAGATTCATAAATCGGTGCATACCTAAAAATGTCATACTTATTGTAATTTAAAAAAACAGGAAAACTCAAATTATGACTATATATTCTCTATTGTGACATTATAATCCTGTTTCAGATAAATGGATTTATAAAGGGAGCCTGGAATAAATTCACAACACTTTTAAAGCTACATGCGTCTATGAGAGTGGCAAGAGTTTCTTCCAGGAATACAGATTTGAAAATACCGTGTTGCCTTACGCCTTTGGAGATATTATATAAACGTAATTCTGTAAGTAAATTTCACCAAAATTATATTCACACGTACTTTCAACTTAAATCAAAGAATTTTCGCTCTCGCACTTAAGAGCAAATTGAAGCGCTTCACCCCTTAGGGGATAATCACAGCAGTGATTTCATTTCACATGCTTACATTACGTAGCAAGTATAAAAAGGCGTTAAGTTCCGAGACGTTACATAAGGTATAGCTCACACCTGATGGAGCGTGTGTGAGCGCAACAAAGCGCGATTATAAAACAATAGGGGAACTTTAACTTTCGTGGTCTTTAAACTTTAACCATAGTTTTAAATTTTCTTTCGCCATTTGCACCACGTATCTTTTATTTCGAATTTTCGATATTTAAGGATTGTTGCAAGTAATTTACCGATAATGTTCATAACGTACTTAATTGACTCTTGTTACTATAACGCCATATTGACTTTTTGTATAGCCTAGTTTTTTTGTGTCAAGTAAAACACCTCTTGCTGCTTGAGAACGTGGAAGAGGAATTCGGCAGTATCACATTTTATTTTTACAAACCTAGCAAAATGCTTCGCCACCGAGCGAGGCAAATGCTGCACCAAGTCTGAATCAAGTATCAGAATATGATATTAGGTGCTTCTCGGAAATCTTTGGCATACGCAAAGCGCTTTGATTGAATAAATTATATTCGAACCGTAAACTTTTTGAGCCCTGGGAGTTTATATTTTATGTGAACTACCTATACCTGATTTTTGTTTGTCGTGTGAGTAGCCGTGTATCTAGAGTTACAATTTCCAAATAACTCGAGTTCCTTTGACCTATATTAATATTTAAAAAGGTGTCAGGAATCCTGTCTGATTCTGAAGTTTGTTCGTTCGTGATATCCTACTGTGTCGGGTACGTAGAAGGATTACGCAATTACACTGACCGATGTTAGGATGAATCCGGAGGTTTAAGATCATTTGTCCACAAAGATAAGTTGTTACTTGCTCTATTTCTTACTTCGCTTTTTTATGTTCACTAGAATCTAATCGGCGTATTTCAGAAACAAATAGGTTCTCTCTTGACATAACAACATAACACGCGATATAACTAATTTTACACTAAAGCATCTGCTTTCACAAACTGAAATAAGTTAAAAGTGTGCATTTTTATGTTTTCTGTAGTTTTATATTAACTTGTGTTCTGTTTACGAGTTTCTCTTGAAAGTAAAGTCAGGCGAATATACAATCCACCGTAATATTGACTTCCTAAAGCAGGTTCGTGTACCCTGTGAGTTAACTGTATGGCAATCAGACAGGGCACAATCAGGCCGTGCATTGTTTGTGAGGAACAAACATTATTGACGATTTGGATTCGGTCGTCGGTAACGTAAACTTTGGTGCAGTGAAGCGTATTGTTAGTGTGTAGACGTCGTTAGTATTGCGTGCTGAATTACCGGTAATTCAAGATGAATAGAGAAGTGGAACTCTCTGATGCAATGCGCCCTCCATCACATCGACCTTGGCCTTCATGTGAGCAAGATCAATACCAAGTCACTCGAATACAAAGAGTTAACTTCACCACATTATTAGAAAAAAACCCCTGGTTTTAGTCAATTTATCAGAATCTAAGCAATTTCTATGTCTAGTAAAAGATGTCGGTGACGACTGTATTTGCGCTAAGTATCCAACCGTGAATCGTCGTCGCGCAATAAACAAAACCTCAATCTAATTCATGCCAAGGCGGTCTTAGTACTCTGTACCTGCTAGCCTGTGTTATAAAGCCGAAATAGGCAATACCTGTGGCATCGGAAATCGGTAGTCTATTAGTTTTTGGGCTGATGAAGGTTATGTACGATCTCTACGATTGCTGCAATACACACTGACAACGTCCCAGCCGAAGTTCTAATACCTAGACGAAATAAATAACGTTGAATTTGATCATAATAAAAATCTGTGATACAAAATAACACAAATATTTCTTTTATTTTATTTATTTTATAACATTACTTTTCTCCTAGAGTTATCTTGCAAAGGAAACGGCTCACTTAGCTAAATTCCTGCTGTAATGAGCTAGACGACTGGCTGTGTGCACTCTGGACCTAACAGATGAGGTCCATTCGTTTTATCTCTGTGCCATTCGAGCTTTGCGCCGGCTCACAATATTAGTTACTGTCGTTTGTTTTTATTTTCCATTTGCGTAGTAGTTTTGTAGATGTAGGATAGCACGCGAAACAGACATTATTGCTACAATAGACTTACAACTGTAGATGTTTTAGATGGATAAGCTGTAGAATTAACCCGCATTTAGTCAGCTCAGCTTGACAATTTACTAATACGAGGTGACATACTACAAAGCTTGCTTGAATTGTGAATACATGACGCTAAACACGAATTTATTGACACTGTCTTTACAGAACTAATGGAGATTAAATAAATAACCGTAAATAAATGTGTTGAACACAACGCTCTCAGATCATGTACTAATATTTGATTGGTTGACTTTTCAAAGCTTTTGTAACGGTCCATACAATTAGAGTCCATTGCTGGATATAAGCCTCTCCAATGGCACACCACTGAGCTAGATTTTCGGCTTTTGGTGTCCGGCGCTGCCAGGCATTTGCGTATATCGTCTCTCTAACTTATTGGAGGACGTCCTACGCTTCGTTTGCCGAGGCGCGGTCATTTTATAGACATTATCATTGGTCTATAAAATCTTGATTATTTAATTGAATGAGCATCTCAAAACATTAGGTACTTTCGCTAATAGCTAAAAAGGCTGACGCGACAGAGTAATTTCAAAGTAGACGGGTGCCAACGCAGGCAATAAAAAAAGGTTTCGCTTGAAAATACGAGCATAATTATATCTTACCATCCTTCCCAAGTAATCTCTTTTTAATTACACTTTATTACTCCATGAGCTAATTTCATAAGTAACTGTTTGGACACGTTTTTAATTAAAATTTTGATTGGAAGGGAAAAGGAGATTATATCATAAATATTATATAATTTCGCGGTTCTTATAAGGCCTTTAAGTAAGTACTATGATTAATGTACTAAATAACTACTAAAAGATGGACTGTTATTTTATCTTTTGCGTCTTGATGTAAATTTGCGCTTAGTTTTATATAAATACATATAATAATTTGCCCATACGTATTCTTAATTAATAATATATTTGTTTAGTTTGCGGTTATTAACTTTGTAAAATATGTATACACACAAAGAGCTATTCTCTTATATGTTAATGTGTTCAGAAGAATGTCTTCCATTATCGTGTGGGGATCGAACCCGCAATCTCTCGATCACTTGTCCACTATCTGACTTAACGGCTTTTTCAAGGTTCTATAAATTTGATTTTAAATAAAAGATTATGGAAGGATTTTTTGTGGATTTATGTAGCAAAGAATCACTAGGGACGTTAGAAAGGGTTTTAAGAGTCAGTTGAAAAGGGTTAAAAAGGGATATGTCTACCTCTAAGTGTCATTGCCATTAAAATAATATAGTTTATTATTTACTCTTTAAAATCTTTTAATAGGTCATTTATATTTATTCTGTTTTGCGAATGACAGAATTAAAATTAAGTATATAAATATATAAGCTCTTGGCCTTTTTGGTATTTCATGCCTCAGGCAGATATAAGTTGTGTAGGAGTTACTTTGAGGTGTATAGTAACTTTGTTTTACATTGTACGGCTTATTTATTGGTTGGTAACTTTGCCGAGCTTTTTGGGCTTTGTGTTGTCTATTCAGAGTTACTTTGTTTGTAATTTATACAGTGAGTGACAGGAAAATATGGCCATTTTGAATTTAGGAGCCGTGTTTTAGACAATTTTTTTTTGACTTAGCTCACATCTGGTTATTTGATCCCAAATTAACAGTCTATTAAACTCAATTACACCCAAGCATTACTGCTGCAATCGATACTTTAGATAAGAAATTAAATTTACCCAACACAAGCATAGAAACTAAATCTTCAGGATTTATAGTGAGCTGAAACACAGAATTCCTTTGGACTAATGAAGCAGTCTTGTCTGAGGCTAAGATGAGAACGATAATTGCTTACTTAATTTCTTGGAACTGACTCGACACTCGACTTCCTCTCTAAATTGTAATACCTAAATAAATTATATTAAAACGTTTCACCTAAAGGGGGAGAAGGACGGGGGGAATCAGAGTAACAGATCTATAAATATAGAGAACTCCACTTCACCCGCTGCTCCACCCGCATGAATTACGAATACTCAAGTATCGCTCTATCTACTAGTAACTCAAAAGGGGACTTCGTATTACAATATCTATAGATAGATAAAGTAAGGGCGGTTTCAGATTAGCGTATTTTTCTGCGCGAATGCGGTCGTTTCAGCATACGCGCTTACACGCGCGCTACATTACGCGCTTCAAAAAACCAGACTCGCGTAAACGGGCATATTTCGGCGTGTTCGCTCGAAACGGTAGTGGCATCTTGTCAGTGTCAACATGGAGCCGACGGCTCGTGCTTATACGAGCTCAGAAGCGTGTCAACGCTCGTACGAGTTGCGCGTGTGCCAAAAGGCGAGCCTATACGCGCCTACATGCGCTTCCAAAAACGAGCTTAAACACGCGTATAAAGCGCTAATCTGAAATTGCCCTAAAATACTATTAACCCTACTAAAGTAGAATTCCTATCTTTAGTAGTTTAGGCTATGCATTAATAGATTAGTCAGAACGCTTCATGAGTATAGAGCTATGGCGCCGTTGGCAGAAATGTCGATAAGTTCAGAAAATTGTCACGTTCGACAGAAATGTCAATCGTCGTAATTTGCGTTGATTGTATGCAAGTCTTGTACGCTCCGGCCCTTGAATATCGTCTCGCCCTTCATTCAAATCTCCCACATATTGAGGTCAGCCGATATTAAATGTTGTCCTATACAAATATTTTACCGACTTTTCAATTTTGTTCTACTGCGCACCTCTGACGCGTTAAAATGACTTAGCAGTAAATCTGTCTGTATAAACGAAATTCTTGTAATACTGACTGATTGTCAGTCAAGCTACAGCCAAAACTATTAGGCGCAAAAAGCTGAAGTGTGACATGTATATTCTTTATGGACAGTAGGGATGTACTAAGAAGGGTTTTCCCTAAAATTGCCACGGTATAGGTAAGAAAAGGTTAGGTTAAAAAATGTACGGTGCCTAGCTACGGGCGTCCTCTAGTAGTCTTGATCATTATACTCGTAAATCTACTTCGGTGAGTTACTGAAAACTGTATCCTTTTTGAGTGAATGTATGATCGAATGTAGCTGTAACAATTTCTCGCCCTCTATTACGTGGGACTTAATAATTCATGGCGAAATGTGGGTGTAATATTTACGCCTCTGCCTACCCCTTCGGGGATACAGGCGTAAGACTATAAATAAATAATTACATAAATTTCTGAGGCCTTATTCCGAACAGGACAGTGGTAAAATACCGATGGATACCACCGTATGTCACAGTATACCACGCTGGCGATGTTTAGGTTGGCAGTCTTGAGATTTCTACGTACATAGAACTCTCTGATACGTAGTTCGTCTCACGACGTTTGCTTTCACTGTTTAGAAAACGATAATTAATAATTTAATACGCACATAATCTTGAAAAGTCAGTGGTGTGGACTCGTCACACTTTGCGTAGCTGCCTGTCGGTCACCTCGCTAGGATATCGCTGCGTTTCTACATAGGCAATACTATGTAGGTATTTCTAAACGGCCGAGTTGTTTAACTTTGCAGGTGAACACGTGTCGTCAGCCACTCGCTACGACGCGTGTTATTTCAACAAAGTATTACATTTCTAAAGTGAACAGTGCATTATGCGCTACGATGTAAGCTGTGCTGTTTAAATATTGTTAGTTACACCGTTACTTGTTATAATGACGTCGTTGAGCCTAATGGATAAACTTATTTTTCGCTGAATAGTTGGAATGAATGGTCCGCTTCATGCTCAGATTGTTGTTGGTTTGTTTGAAAAAGCAGCGTCGGATCTTTGGACTTCACACTACTCCTCAAACACCACATACCCGAAAACCAACAAACTAACTTATTGCACAGTAAATAAAAATTAAATTACAATAGCATCTTGCAATTTACACTAAATAAAATATAGTTGTCAACAAGGACAGTCAGGGACTATTAATACAGAGTCCAAAGGGCGTTGGGTGAAATTCCCTAAATAGTAAAACAGCAGCGGTCGGCTCGGGCGTCGCCGCAGTCGGCGTAGACCCCGAGTTAAATATTAAATCCAGGTCAAAATATAGCCAGGCCCACGGAACCCACTTGGACTTTATAGTGTTTGTGAATTATTATATTAAGCTTCATTAAGATGGCTGTTTCGTAGGTACTGCGGCATAAATTATGGTTCCTTTGAGAGTAACTCTCGGTTTAATATAGTGTCCCAGATAAGAATAGCGCGTTACAAACTATTCAATCCAAATGTTGATATTAAAAACTACATTTAAAAACATGTCCTCAAAATATATTAATTTTTTTTTAAGAATAATTAAAAACGACTCTTCAGATATTGATCAAATTCAAATGGGTCCACAGGAGAATTCACATTAAATAATCATCAAATTCGGTTTACCTAGCAAATGTTTTGAGGTAGCCCAAAGAATCGTTGAATGGAACTTCCTCCTTTTTGAAGTCGATTAAAACAGTTGGTTTAATGTTCAGATTATTATTATTAACTAGGTACTGTACAATTTGGGTTATATTTAAGTTGAGGAAAAATAAGTCTACTTCTTATTGACGCTTGTAAGAGAGAGAAAAAACAGATTGCCTTTAACCATAGAAATCATACTTACTGAAGTTAAAGACATGGCGCAAAAACAATCACACAGAAGAGGCATTAAAAAGATTTCTGGTAAACCCGAGCGAAAAGCGATATGGTGACCAGACGCGTGGACTCTTCTGATATGAAACGCAGTTGACAAATGATTTTATTAAATGCCGCATCAGATAAGTTACTTGACCAGCAAACAATTTTATGATGGAGCATTTGTTTTGTCTTAAAATTATAATTTAAAATGTAAATCGGATAAAATTCAGTCTCTTGTTATATCGGGAATTATCCAAGATCACACAGGGTTGATAGCAACAGCTTATCTATAAACAAAGATATGTAACTGACAGTACTGAGTTAAGATAAGCTATTATTGAAATTACGATCCGAAATGATATTTTTATGCGTATTCTTCAATTACATTTATTTTTGGCTAACATTTTTCACAGAGCTGGCTAAAAATAAAATTCGGCTGATTTTAATACAATTTTTCAGTCCCTGTTTAACCCTTTAGGGATAAAATGTTACTAAGAGTTTAAATACCTGGAAGCCTGATTAACCAACGCCTTCAGATGTACCTTAGACTTAGCAGAAAGAATAAGAATGGCGAGAAGTGGAATTTAATTTAAAAAGCCAACATCTCACCACGAAAAATAGAACTATGATCACGAAGAAAGCTTTTATTAAAACCTTTATTTGGATTATAACTTTGTGTGCTCGGCCAGAGTGAAACGCGGGCGCGGGCGCGGCACGGCGAACACAATCATATGAAACTTATTGGAGTGTCCGCAATGGGCAAGCGGGCGCGGCGAGTGGCACGGGTGGTGTAGTACGGGGATAACGCCGGCAATTCAAACCATAGGACTTTCATACAAGTGTCCGCAGTGAATGCTCGGGCGGCAAGCGGGAAACAACGCGGAGCGTGGGGATCTCAAACCTTTCTGAGCTTACTGCGCGCGTTAGCTTCATGCCGCCTTCTGATTTGAAATGAATTTCAATGTTGAAGAATTTAAAAGCGCAATTCATCACGACCTACACTATAAATGTCAAAACATAAGCAATATTAAAACAAAAATGTTATCTCAAGACTGTGAAATAAAGTAAAATTACAATTTCATGGGCATGAAGTTTAATATTTAAAGAAACGTAGGAACTTTTACATTGTAGGATTAAAGTTTATTTTCGACATTTATTTCTAGTAAGAATTTTCTAGTAACAGTCATTCTTCATCCGTTTTCTATTTGACAAACACTGTACGGCATCCGCGGACGCGCCACGCGCTTGGACACGTGAAGAAGCGCACGACACCGACACCATGTCTACGGCTTGGTAATAACACAGAAGCATTAAAAAGAAACAGGATGTGATGTTTTAAGTTTTTGTCTTTAAAGATGTCTGGGAGTCAATGCGGTTGACATTCTCAGGTAAACCTAACCCAAGAAGGTTGTGTTTGAGTTTGATGCATTTCGAATGCATTTTATCGTATAAAAATATTAGCTTTCTGCGTTCCATCTCGATATAAATTTTTACTGCGCCAAATCTCGTACTCCACGAGCCGTGTTACTTACGTAATATAAGAACAAAGAGTAGCCTCAGATATTAATATGACTAGATGCGGTATTCAGTATTGCCTACATTAATCGATTCTCCGGTCACAAAGCTTCACGCCGTTTACCTCAAACAATCGCAACAATAACGTTACGCTCCACTGATCTTTATTAATAAACGTATGAACCGTGAGTTTTACAGTGCACCACTCGTAAAAGTTTTATCAATAACGACTGCGCAGTTTCAGAGCATCGTAAACACGCATAATCTCTGCGTAATAGTATACGTTATGGTTGTTGAGTTGTATAGTGGGCTTGAAATCACATGTTTATGATATGATGTAATAATAATGACTGCACGGTTGGCGTAGTGGTTTAAGCGGCCGCCTCACCGCTTGACACTGCGCCGTGTTGTGGGTTCGATCCCCACACGAGACAACACTTTGTGTGATTCATAAATTATTAGTTAGTTGTATGTTTGTAAAGTCCCACGCGACACAGAATTTTGCACTGCTGTGGGCGTTGTCATTTATTTAAAAAAAAATGGTGATTGCTAACGGTACATGTACAAGCTGTGCAAATGACTTGACTATGACTGGCGGTTACCGCTTAAACCTATAGGTACCATGAGTGCAGTCGCCGTTTAGAACTGCGCCGAGTGTTGTGGGTTCGTTTCCTCTTCTGAGTCTAGGTGTACTTTGTGTCCGTTAGTTGAATATGTGTAAGGTTCCTCGCGACACAGGGTTTATTTTTAGTTGTTAATATGAAACGTCTAAACAAAAAGTCTATACATTTTTAAAGGCACGGAATCTTAAAAAATGGATAAAAGAAACCGACAAAAATAAATATCTATGATTTCGGGGAACGCTGGTAGTGAATTTGGTCTTTATCAAGTAAAATTAGCAGTCAGGTACTAGCAATGCTAGCAAAACTTTTGAAATTAAAATACTAGATCTGACCCATCAAAAAAATAAATGGACCACATTTACACTTATTAACAACTACTAACGTTTATACCGGAATATACAATCAAAAGAAAAGGCTAGCCCCGTTCTTAATATTCTTCCGGAGGGTTAAAACAGTCTTAACCTTTAAGAATTTTACTACCCATTTCGGCTACTTGCCCTTTTATGAATAGACAACATGCGAACCATATTTTCGAAATAAAAGCTACCGTTTATGTTTAGCTTTATAAGAGGTTAATCATAAAAAATTCATGAGTTTCATTGATTCGCCAGAGGTTATAGTTTTAGTTTTACAAACTTTATTGTCACAATATAAATTTATTTTGTTATTCAATACGCCACTCGTTGTTTGGCAACGTTCAACTTGAAAACGTTTGTATGAATATTAAATTTGTAACTTAACTTTTCTGTTCTAAATTTTCCTTTTTTCAAAAGGATTATTACAATACAAGAACTAATTATAGCATCAGATTCAGTCTTTGATTACGTAATAATATTTTAGACCATCATACAAGAAGGTTACATCCGTCATAAGTGTTAACAAAATTAAATAGAGACTCATGCTACACAATATTTTCTGCATTAGTATAAGTTGAAATTCTGAAATATCTTTTTGATACCTAACTAGAGAATGCCCGTAGCTACGCACGCACTTTTTTTTAATTCAACGATTTCCTCCCGATCCGACAACGCACAGCCAATACTATTGGGCGCAGGAAGCTGAAATTTCGGTTGTATGTTCATTGGGGAAGGCAACGATAGCCTAGTGGAGATACCAACAGACTGCCATACAGAGGGTATCGGGTTCGAATCCACGACGCACACCAATGACTTTTCGAAGTTAAGTGTGTATTAAATTGTTAATTATCGCTTGCCCCGTGCCTCGGAGAGCACGTTAACCGGCGGTCCCGGCTGTCATGAAGATCTTTGACAGTCGTTACGGAGAGTCTACTGAAACTGGTCTGAACCATGGAATATCGCTATCCCGTTGGGTTGCGGAGGTCAGAGGGCAGTCGATCTGTGGAAAAGTTGATATTCTGTCATATCTGGTTGGACCAGTAAGCAGATCCCGGGATCTAAGGCGGGCCAGTCTTGGATGCAACCGGGATAACGCTACGGCGATGATGATGTTCATTGTAGCAGTGCACTAAGAAGGAATTTTCCGTAGTTTGGGAATGGAAAATTTTAAAAATGTAGGCGTAGATGTAGGTATCCTTTACTGTACTGAAAACCTTCCAGTGTCTACTAAAATATTCCATCTTGTCGAAGCATTGGACTCAGGATCAAACTTTATACATTGTATATGTATAAAGTTTGATCCTGAGTCCAATGCTTCGACAAGATGGAATATTTTAGTAGACACTGGAAGGTTTTCAGTGACGGCATGAAAAGCTTTACCTGATGTCAATAAGTTTCAGTACGATCACATTTTTAACGTCTTGAGAATATCACATATAATTTACTGAAATCTGTTCTTGTGAATTATTGTTTTAAGTTTGGATGTACTTCGTGACTACTGAATGGCAGTAATAAACCTCCCGAATTATGCTCAGCATTAAATACAAACAAATTTAAAAAAATACACTTAAATATACTTTAATTACAATATTCTGCCTATAAATAATTCACACAGCATCTGAGAGTCTATGTCCAACATTCTCTACCGATCAACTTGGCATTCGCGTTTGTATGTAATTACTGCGGCTCAGTCGTTTAGCGTGAAGCCCCGACTCATAAGATGCGGCGAGTAATCTCCACAGAATCTTTGGGTTCCTCAATATACTTACCATGTAATACGGACGTTGTTTAATTAAATATAGCTAGCTGTGCTATAGAATGGAATGGATTAATATATTACTGCTATCATAAACGCGGAAGTTTCTGAAGATATATTATTATTTGTTACTCTTTTATGCCTAAAAGTTTCATCAAAATCGATGCCTACTGCATCGATTTTGATGAAACTTTAAAGTAATTTAGTTTACACATCAGGCTCTTTGCCGCGATAGCCACACAGTGTTGCCGCACGCATATTATGGTAGTACTTCATAACTGACAATTTCCTTTACCCTTAAGAATCACATCGAAATGAAAATAATAATATCTCTCACAAAAGTTTCTCCCTAAATCATCATTACATATCTCGGATCTCGTATCACCCTGTGGACACTAATACATGCATGCACCATCTATGTACACACGCAAACGCACACACAACAAACATTCATCCTTCTCATACTGATCTGCCGTCAACAAAATCATAAAATACTACAAAATTGTGTTGTTTGCACGAAATTGGAGAACACATACACACAAATATTATTATTGTGCAAACTATTGCTGGTGAGGGTGACCCTTCCTAAATTGATCATCAATTCGGATTGGAATAGCTGTTATCTCTTCCCATCTTCCTCGATATTCGCTGGAATCGGTTTTGGTTGTTTTGATAACAACACACAAGGAAGTTTCTTCATTTATACATAAGCCTGGGGAAAATCCACTAGGACTAATCGTAAGCTCGTTAGAGAATCCTTCTTTTAAACATTTATACAAAAAACGCAGCTCAGTAATGGTTGTTCCATGAATGAAATCTTTTTTTTTCTGTAATTACGAGTAGCACTGGTATGCCTGTTATCTATAGAATTCATTATTCAAGGTAGTAGAGCCTTGCTGATTTCAGCATGAATGGGCCGGCTCGACCGGGGTAGTACTACCCTCTCACAGAAAATCGACGTAAAGTAATAGTACCTAAACTGTTGCGATTTGTTCGGTGAGTGAGAGTGCCGGAGGCCCTACCCCCTATTCGTTCTCCCTCATCCCACTGCTCATCCTATCCCTTTTCCCAACTCCAAGGGGCGGCAACGCACTTGTGACTACTAAACTATTGCTTGTGTCCATGGGCGGCGGTAATTGCTTACCATCAGGCAATCCGTCTGCTCGTTGCCGCCTATTACCATAAAAAAAAAAATATAAAAAATCAACTGATAAACATTCAAGTTAGGAAAATTATACCAATGGCAAATTGGTTTTAATACTATTTGAAAGCCATTTTTGCTAAAAGCAGTTCAGTTTCAGCCTTAACTCCTAGTGCATGGTACTAACTAATTGGTATGGTTTAGGCCAGGGGGCATTACACTTATGGCCTCCGTCATCCACCGCCCGATATGGCTACCTTACCCTCTATCTTTGTGTCTTCAATAACATGGCTGTAAAAAGGCTGCTAAATAAAAACAAAACGATGTTCCTATGGCCATTTTCTTACCTATGTATACATGTTCACCATATTTTTTTATGTATTCCTTCCAAACAACCTATAGAACATAAAATGAATGAGTAATCTCACGAATGATCCGTAAGAATTGTCTTCATTCGCCCAAATCTTTCACCCTTCATACATATTATATTCTTATATTCTGCGAAACCAATATGGCGCTTATTCTCACTACAACGAGAATAAAACGTGGATTTGTGTTCGGATGAGTAAATTATTGGGATCTGTATTTGTATGAGGAATAGTATAAATAATAACATGGTTCAGTTTTCTCTGAACCGTATGTTGTGCTCCCCATGCTTTTAGACCCAGTGGAATTATAGACCAGCGTATCCTCAGATACCGGGTACATTTTGCTTTGATTTGCTTTTGAAGATCTGCTGGAAAATAAATACAATAATACTTTAAGCTACCTTTTCTCCTAAAATTATATAGTATAATAATATGCTGTTTCTTTTCACATACTTAATCTAATTTGAGTGCTGTGAACTACTACTTTTTGGGAATCATTACTTTTTGCAGTTCTGGAACTTCCACCTGTCAGAATATTAGCTCATAGACAAGCAGTAATTCACACCAATATAGCTTTTGTCCGTGACGTCACAGAACAAATTGCTTGCACAATACGAGAATCCTCATTTCTCATATCGCTATCTCTATATTATTATATTCGAAGGACTAAACAGCATGAGTAACGGTCAGAGTACAGTAAGAAAACAGTAAGACAGCCTGGGGGCGTTTTTAGAAAATGTACTGAAATTGTTCCCATCGAGAAATGACTCACAAACTCGATCAAAACTTGAACTAAAACACCGGAATACCTATCAAAAATCACTTAGCGTTTCCTTTTTCAATTACTTTTTTTAAAGAAGTCACTGACATCAATTATTATAATTAGTCCTGTATATTGATAACATTGTGTTTTTTTTTTAATCTGTAAGGTTCGCAACCACAAAACTCGACTGCTTAAACTACTGTGCCGTTCGTATTCTAAAAACTACAGCCACTAAAAGCATATCCAAGTAATCCACCTGTAATCTCTTCCACATCGCCCAGTGACAAAACTGTTTACTTTCTAACTTATTTATCAATCACACCAGAACTCTTACCAGTTCGTGATAAGGTTCAATTTACTGTACTGCTAAGTTTGTTTAGTACGCGTCCGGAATTATTCAACGTGATGTCATAGGCTTGATTAGATTGATGTTGATGCCGATGTTTAGTGGGCGTGCTTGGGGTCCTTTTTGTGACAAAATGTATTAGGTAATTACTTCACTAAGTAATGGTGTGTGGTTGTGTACCTGGATTATCGAACTTTGCTCGGTATCCTTTTTTAGTAAATCGTGTTTTCTTAAAACGAATTCTAGCTAGGACGATTTATTGTTCCCGAAACCCCTGCATAGAAAATTTCATGAAAATCGTTTTTCACCATTTCGCTGGATCTGCCTGATTTCGTAAGAATTGCCCGAAATTCCTTCTAAGTGGATCTCTACGGTCCCCAAGGAATATACATGCCAAATTTCAGCTTCTTGCACGCAGTGGTTGCGGCTGTGGCTTGTCTGTCAGTCAGTCAGTAACGCAAGAATTTTATATAATATATAGATAATTATTTAAATGTATGTATGTATCTCGTTTATCTCACTTCCACTAAGCTCCGTACAACCGGCGTCCACTGAAGGCAACGAATCAGAAGCAGAAATCAAAATACGAAATCATATTACATTGATACGCGTTGATCAAAAAGTAAAAATATTGTGCCAGTAGGTTCTAAGGGGGTTCATTTGGACCCTAGATTGCGGTTTAAAATTTCAGCGTTTTATTAACCCTACACAATGTGGATGGCAATAGCTTGATATCAAGTACCGAAAATCGAGCTCATTGTGGTGCCATTGGAGAATTTGGAGAGGACTGGACAGCACTGGACTACGGCAGGCTAACGATGATGATTAACCCATATAAATTATAATTCAATATTTATGGTTCATATAATTATGCCTCAATAATAAATTTACTGCCCGATAAAATTATTGCCCGACATTGTTTATTCAATTTATTATTCAATCACGACGAAAACCACGCAAACGTTGGCCGTGCAATAAATTATTCCATTAATATTCATTGTATTTGCAGTAACAATATCAAATTTTGTATGAATGGTTACGAACTATTGAATGGGCGTTTGTATTTAGTTCAGTATTCATGAAATGCATTTATTGGAATTCACCATACATTTGAGGAAACATCGTGAGGAATCCAGCATGTTTGAGAGTTCTCCATAATGTTCTCGAAAGACTTGTGAAGTCTGCCAACCCAGCTCTTGGCCAGCGTGGTGGACTATGGCCTTACCCTTCTCATTGTGAGAAGAGGCCCGTGCCCAGCAGTGGGACAGTACATAGGGCTGATGATGATGATGACCATACATTTAAAACATTTGAGCTAGTTATACGCAATCTGTTTGTGTATGAGTTATTGAATACATGTGATTAGGCTGCGATAGCCCAGTGACGATACCAACACTGCCATGCAGAGGCTATCGGGTTCGAATCCACAGAGCGCACCACTGACTGACTGAGTTATGTGCATATTGAATTGTTAATTATTGCTTGCCGACCGACCGCTTAAGTGCTCTACGAGGTCCGTGCCAAAAGGTTAAAAAAGAAGGCCTGGATATTCTCGTCTTCGTTTATTTTACTAGAGCCCCACCAGTTCACAAGTTTGCTGGACTTTAGTTTTATGTAAAAAAAATCTAAATTACAATATTTAATACGCTTATTAGAACTATATCGTAACATAATCCCTATCTCGATGAGTAGCTGTGATACCACAGACAGAAGGCAAATACAACTGCACATGCTAAACTGATAAACACCTTCTTTTGTGCCAAAGATTAAAAAAAACAATAACAGTCTAACTTGACTAGTTACAAATCCTATCCTTTTCATTACATTGCTCTTACAACAGACTAGAGAGAGATGAAAGTAGTTCACGTTGTTGCACGACAATGTGAACAGTTACATCGAATATCGATTATTGCTATTTCACACTGATTGCCTCAAGGATTTTTTTATGTCGAAGAACCTTGAAGCTCAGAAGCATATTCAATATCAGTGAGAAACAAAGAAAGAAAATACATTTATTAGATACATAATGAATAACACAAATAGGTAGGTAAAATCAAAGAATGCGTTGATATATTGAATAGGTACACAATTTCATCTGCGCTTCTCAAAATGCGCCCAAAAGGCTCTAGCATATGCCGCTACTCGCTAGTGATCACAGCGGTGATTTTCAGTGAAGCTCTTGATGTGTTTCTAATTCGTTAAGATTTTTTAAATAATTAATAACAGATGTCGCAACTTATATCAATGAAAATAAATTTATAAGTTGAGCAAAAAAGCGGCACGGCCGTACCATCCTTTTCTCGAAGCAGTTCAGGCCATTTTCGACCCCCTAGAACTTCGTTGTGGATAAAACTAGAAGCCTAATTTTTAAGTACTAAGCAGGCATTGTATATAATTAATGCTATAGGTACTTCAAATTTCATTCAATTTGAACTAGTACTTTAAGAATTATAAATTTTCAAAGTTTCTTAATTTTGTCACTCACTGACCTGACTGACCACTGATCTTTGATTCATACACTAAACATTTGTCACTCACTGACCACTGATCTTTGATTCATACACTAAACACTAATTGTATTCTAAATTTGATGATAATCAAATTTAGAATACAATTAGTGTTTAGTGTATGAATCAAAGAAAACTTACAATATTTTTCAATTTCGGTCCAGTTTTCGAGATACGTCAATTGATTGATATCTCATAAGTATATATATATATATATATATATATATATATATATATATATATATATATATATATTTTAGTTTTCATACATAAATTAGAATTATTTAGTGCGATTGCCAAGTCAACCTATGGGATATAAGTAATGTCTTTACAATTCACACCTCGCCAGGTGTTGTGGATTCGAGCCGTACACGGCACAACATTTTGCGTAACCTATAAATTGCTGCTGCAAGTCTTTAGTTGTTGAATGTTTGTAAATTTCCTCATGATAAAACATTCAAAACTAGATCCAGTTTTATCAGTAAATAAAAGGGTAAAAGTTCAACCATGCTTTAGAAAGAGACAAAGCTTACAATTGGGCAATCCGTCTCTTTCTGCTCAATGATTTAAAAACTTCCAAAAACAAACCTTAGGGGGGTATTATTTCGTAAGTTTCTGGACACTATTCGACGCTGTTCTAAACACCAAGGCGGCATCCCACAACGATATACCTTCAGTCAGCCGACATGACAATTCAGACAAGATTATTCAGTCCATTTCTCAATGTCTGTGTATAATCTCCTCACTCAGTATTATGCTGCCTCGCACATCTAGTGGATACGTAGTCTTAATGTGGTATCCTACAATTAATGATCCTGCAAACACCGACATTTTTGAAAGCTATCCCTTGTAAAGTTAATGCATTTCCTGCTTGGGAATACCGTACATCCTCATGTGAAGGAAATTATGCGATATGTATTATCTACTACATTGTTGGCACATTGGTAAGTTAATAAATAGATTTATAAATAAACTGGAATTTACCCGCATGAGTTATACACCTAAAGGGTTTTCCGGAGACGAAAAATAAACAAACGTGCTAATAATAAAAATATAATAATAGTCCGTGTGGTGACGGATTAAGAATACGGATTGTCACCACCCCATATCATCCCCATGGGTGTCGTAAGAGCCGGTAGAGGAAGCATATTATGCAGAGAACAGCACTGTATGAGAAGGAAAACTTGATACAAACCCTATACCAACCCGTTTGGCCAGCGTGGTATAGTAGGCCAATTCCTCCTTTAAAAGGAGAGGCCTAGTCCAGCAGTAGACTGATCAAGGCTGTTGATCAATAATAAAAATATCCTGAGGCAACTTACACGGTTATTTGATCCCAAACTAGGTAAAGGAAGTGTGGAGTGTGGAGCCCTCTATAAAGGAATCAGTTAACCAATAAACACGTGTTAATCGCATAAAAAAATTGACGGGAGTAAGAGTAAGAAATAAAACCAGTTTTATTTATCAATTCGGTATAATACCGCTACAGTATTATCATTCTCCAAGTGTTTACCCAATTCCAGCCCGGGATCCGGGCATATTCGGAATATTCATTAAAATCCGGTTCCTAGTCTAACCGGATTTGACTGAATACTAGCTTCTCCACAGAGCAACTCCCATCTGACCTCCACAACCCAACGGGATAGCAATAATATACGAGTACAAAACAGGGTTTCCCAAAACATGCATATCTTCACTATTCTATGAATACTTATTTTCATTTAAAATGTTGTTTATAATATCATTATTTCGAGCGCATTACCTTAGGGCACGCCATAACATTTTAGCCACGGGCCGTACGCCGTATCCAACTAAATAGAAGAGATATTTTTAGTAGAAATACATAAAATTAGTGCGCCTCAAGCTTGTGTAGCCAAATTAACAAGCATTGTAACATTTGAAGTACTTAGATCAGTTATTTTAGTAGGCTTTGTTATGTTATTATTTTGATATCAACTGATCAGACTCTCGTTATCATAAAATCCAATAAATACCAAGTACTTTATAGAAAAACTAGATGACCCCGCGGTTATACCTACTCGCGTTGTTTAGGGCTACTGCTCCGCTCCCGTGGCTCATAGCTTAATGTTATATAGCTTATAGACTTCCTCGATAAATGAGCTATCCAACACTGAAAGATTTTTTCAAATCGGTCCAGTAGTTCCTGAGATTAGTGCGTTCAAGCAAACAAACAAACTCTTCAGCTTTATATATTAATTAAAGCTTATCCATTTGCCCATTTTATCTTCAAGTTGAAATTGACGAAATTGTTTTAAGTATATGATTACATTTCGATTTGAACCTCTTTCAAATCAATGGGTTCTTCATTAAATCACTAACGCCCGCTACCAATATTTGGCCCGGTGAATTTGATATAATATATTAATTTGACATAAGATCCATAAGAAAAACTACTGCAAGTATATTATCTACCTTAAGTTAACGCGATTAAAACCCGAAGAAACTTTTATGCTATTGTAATATACTCCGTATTTGTTTACAAAACACAGAAAAATAGATCATGCAAGCTCATGCAATCTTGAAAACAAATTAGAAATTACGTAAGTTCGTGATGAGCTAGTTACCAACATTTAAGCGTGACTAATTGGTCGGAGAGGGCTTCATAGTTAAGTGTCGCCATCTAATAATAATAATATTCTATCACATACACACATCACCATCTAGTCCCAAACTAAGCAGAGCTTGTATTATGGGTACTAGATAATGGATAAACATACTTATATACTTTTTTTTTTTGTAAATACATACATATTATACATGGAAACACCCAGACCAAGACAAACATCCATGTTCATGCACACAAATGTTTGACTTGAGCGGGAATCGAACCCGCGACCTTCGGCGTAGCAGTCGCTTACACTCCCGCTGCGCCAACCGGTCGTCATCTACATAAATCAACATACTAATGTACCACTGTATACAAATCATGGTTTCCCGAGAAAGGGACAGAACATGCGACATCCACTAATTGGAAAACGTTGCTACTTGTTCAGGTTTGCAAATTATATTTTCGTAATTTCAGCTTTGTTTATGGAAAATACCTATATTAGCTAAGGTTAGTTGATAATAAGAACTTATTGATTGCCAGACGGTGCAAGTTGCTGTAATCTCTTAATAATACCAATAAACTCTCTAAGGTAGGTACACTCTACATATTATTATGAATAGAGTAACATTAATCATTTAAAAGAAACTAACGTTATTATAGTTTCAGTAATGAAATATCGCACTAACAATAAAACAACTGACCCTTCTAAAGCTGCCAACCATTAAAATGTCCATAATCTTGAAAAATGGCTAAAGTTCATTTCTATTTACTTAAGGTCTTACTTAGAAAAGATTTTTCAAAGCTGCCATTGTGATCCATGATCCATGATGTCAAATCTTCTAAGCTGCCATTGGTACATAAACTTACGGAGTATAGATCACTCAGTAACTAATTACAATCCAAAACACAGTGTTCATTTGTTACGTGTTCTTGATTTATTTACTCTATTAACACTGCTAAGCTCGTACGGTCGTCCGATTCAACTAATCTTTCTGTGATGAACGCTGTAATTCTTTTTGCGATCAAGTCTAATTTATCTTACCCCCTGAAGAAAATAGAGGCATGTATACGTATATACGTAAGTTCTACGATATATGTGCAAACACAACACAAAAAGTAGGTCAAATTATCAAACCAAAATATTGGTTATGTTACTAAGATCTACACCTCCGAGCATTGAAATGACAGGTTGCTTAATTCGTTGGCTATACCCGTCTTCCGTTAATGTCTCGTTTTCTAGCTGCGCAATAACAAACATATACTTAGGACGAAAACGTAAGGAAAACGTCGTACAAATCAGCTACTTATAGTTGAAGCGGGATTATTGGTGAGATTACAGCTGCGTGGAGCTCTGACGTAGGGTTTGTTTATATTGCCTTATCAAATTCACGGTAAGCCCCCGACGTTAATGTGTATCCAATCCGCGAGCCGGTGACTGCGTTTGTTTATTTCTTATGTTTTGTTGTTGCTTTTGTTGACTAAGGACGACCATTTTATTAGTTTTAATGATATTGAGATCCTTAATACCTTCGGTATCATATCAGCAGATGTAACAAATGTTATCATTGCTGGCACTGTCAGATCTAAACTCAATAATATAAAACGTCTCTGGGTCCAAGGAGCCCGATGAAGTAACTTAAATTTGACTTTAATAATATAACACTTTATATGTTTGATTGCAAGTTACAGAGAATTTTACATATCGGATCTAGAAGCGAACAAAGTTGACTAGAGTGGTAAAGTCATGTCTAGCCTTATGTGCTTTATTCCTTCCAAATTGGAACAAATAACATTTATGCCGTTATGAAGCTCTATCTTTAAGTCAAACGAAATTCAAAATTCAATTGAGGCAATCCCTCTTCTTTCCCCAAACTAAAATGCCGAATCTGCTTCGCAACAGTACCTCTGCTTTGATTACTCCATTAAAATGTTGTACATATTAATGAATAGGCAGGAATAAACAGCATACACATAAAAAAACATTGGTTGCCTGTAAAGTCGGTATACGGGCGAAAGTTTTACGTGACAACGACTTTGAGTGGTAAAATAATTTTAATGTGAATATTCATTCGTATAGTAGGAAGAAGGATGAAAGACGCGTGCCTTTCACTTTTTATGTCTGTCTCTCTCGCTCTTAGGCGGGACGCGTGCCTCTCACTCGCTCTCATTGTGAGCGCATAACGTGAGCGGAGCGTAACGCAGTTTCTTGAAGTGTCACCCGGCAAACCAATTTATAAGACGTTGTCACGTCAAAAAATTACAAACCGTACAAAGAAATACATAAATCTCACGTCTTTTTTTCCGTCGGGTTAGACAGAGACAACAGCTTGCAGACAATGCCGCTTACTTCTATCCTTACAAACCACACGCGCTTCCTCTATATTCATCACACTTTACATACAAACTCGCCGGTTGCGGGTTACAAATAGTTTTAAAATCTCAATGACCACAACTTACAGTGACATGTCAAACGTTCCAATCTATTTAAAGGGGGAAATAGGGCACACTAAAACTTGCTCAATATTAAGGAAGTTTACCGAAGTGAACGTAATCTGGCCAAATTCAGCTGAATATTGGGAATGTACTTACTTAAGTAGGAACTTAGAATTGGTCGCACTCGAGGGACACATTCAAATGGTGTTAAAACTTTCTGGATTTGTATTCATGCGACGTACTGGACACCCGAAGTAATTTGGACTAGTGGTTGAAATTGGACCATAGTTTTAGTTTCGTCTCCACTCCACACATTAATTATGAGTAATCTCACGATCCTCCGTAACAATAATGCGCTTAAGATCGTATGCAAAGTTTTCTTTGCAGGTTTAATACAAAGAGCCAGTTTCGCCACTCTTCGATAAGACTTGGTTCAGTTACTTGACTGATCAATATAGTCATACAAATAACGTTCCAATTTCAAATTTACCTTTAGGTCGCCTTTCTAAAGGTGAAGAAACTGGGACTTAAATGTTTAATTCCTTTCCGACTTTGAATTTGATCAAGTGCCAGAAAAAACTGGTTGAAAATCTAATACCAATATCTTCCTTTTGCCTTCGATGAATAGCGGCTTGTGACTGCATCGATATTGCATCTAATTTTAATAATCTGTTTTGAGGCAAAAAATACTGGTGACGTCATATTTTGACTTCAATTGAAAAAAAAATGAGAAAATTAGTATAGCTTTGATGAAATATACTTGAAATGTTCCCAAGGAGAACATTTAATTTATCAATAGTATTTCATAAGATAACAATATGAAATTCTTTTTGTTGTGCTTATATTAAAATCCGCTATCATTCTATATTGGTAAGCTGCACACAAGCTACCTCATTATTATAATGAGCAATGAGTTCTACAATATATAAACTAGTACTTATAGTCCTAATATCTAAAGTAGTGAAAACTTTAGCAAACAAGTCTGTGTACATACACCAGTTCTAAAACATCGTCTGTTTATTTTAATGACAGAATCAGCACATTTTGGTACCTCCAATAAATGTAAAGGGTCCACAAAATTTCATATTCGCCCGACGATATCATTTTGTTCGCAAAATTCATCCCGCAAAATTAAACGGGCCTTGACGTCACGGAGTGTTTAAACATTTTTACATACAGCCTTTGTAATGGCCCGTAATGGAATGTATTTTCATTTAATTAGCCCGCGCTGAGAAATAATGGTTTTGATGTTTTGTGCGGTTTATATTTTAATGTATTATTAATTTGTTGTCTGTGTTGTAGAGAAAGGTATCGTGCCACCTACACAAAGGGATTATACGGGAGATAAGGTCGGTGGCAGGGCTCGGCCCTGCAGGCTAATTTTGGGGTTCTCTGTGAAGTAATTCGTTGCGCAAAGTTCGGTGGTAGTGAACCGCACTATCTTAGTTATAAGGTGCTGTCCTCCATTTCGAAAACTATGCCATTATAGTATTCATTATGAATGTTGACGTCATAGAATGGCTTTTGGGATTTTGATTCACAGGTATTATAGGTTATGTCGTATAGATGCAGTTGCTAAATCACTACCTAGGCTAATAAAAGCTTGCGGCTCTTGTGTGGTCATTGAGGCAGAGATTTTCATAGCTGGCTTTGTCTTTTTCGCATGATGACTAGGTTCTATTTAAGATCGAGAATCATTTCGCGCCCTTTTTCTCGCTTTATTTTTGTATACCTAGGTATTTCTACTTACGTGTGTTATATAAAAATATTGTGTAATACCAAAACTTCAGGATACACAAAAGCGCCGTGTACTGACAATAATACTATTGAATACCTGTGTTCAATCGTAAATCCATTGGACGTGTTCAAAGATCAATTACGTTCGCACGCCGCCCAATATCGTCCCACAAAGCTTCTGTTATTTGACCACATAATCGTGGCACCTTCGTATATTGCGTGGACAGCTGATATTTAAGGTTCGAATTGACCATTCTGGACCACCGACGCCATTGTGAGCCATAGAGCAGAACTATTGTTATTTACTTGTGTACTTTTATTATACTTGTATGTTTGTTTCAAAAAGAAATATGAATGTTTATTTGTATCGATGACGTCTGATATTACGGAACGATACTGTGCAAATCATATCGAAACGTCGGGACAAATATAATATACTACCAGTCGTCTGCGGCTTCGCCTGGACTAAACATTCAACTCTTATTTTACGCCCTTAGCTCTATATTTAAAACACCTTCCTTAATAGAAAAAGGCGCCTACGTCATAAGACGAACGGAGCCAATTCCATATTGCCAGCTTCAATAGTTTGGTGGGCTTTGCAATGATAAGACAGTTTGGACAAGTAATTTTACTTTTTTTATAGACTCATGCCTGTATCTCCGAAAGGGTAGGCAGAGGTGTAAATATTACACCCAAATTTCGCCATTATTTTTTAGATCCCACGTAATAGGGGGCGAGCCTATTGCCATATCGGACACATTGCCTGACTCTTGAGTATTACTGGGAATTTCCTAACGGAAAAACCCAATAACACTTTGCACGACCCGGGAATGGAACCCGAGACCTCCCATCCCACGCGCACATTTATGCCGCGAGACCAACGAGGCAGTCTAATCTTAATATATAAAATCCTTGCGTTACTGACTGACTGACAGACACGCTACAGCCGAAACTATTGGGCGCAGGAAACTGAAATTTGGTATGTATGTTCCTTCGGGGCCTCATTCGGGGCCGTAGGGGTGCACTAAGAAGGGATTTCCCGATATGCCCACGGGATCGGCCAAAACGGGTAAATTAAAAAAAATGCAGGCGTAGCTGCTGGCGTCCTCTAGTTCTACATAATTATATGATTTCAATAGCATTAATTCAACGCAGTGTTGCAGTGTTGCTCTCTCATATACACAAGCGTTCTCGTGTGGAGCTAACGTCTAGCCCGCCGTCACCTGTTGAGTTGTGCTGCGTCTAACGGCTCTGTGAAATGCTACTTGCTACAACGATGTGCTAACATATAAGAACATACTCTGTTATATTGTTTAAGTAAGTTATAGCATTCTTGTGAGCTTTTCAACCGACTGGACTTTAAAAGATCAAGTAAAGATGAAAGAAATTGAAATTACAGAAAAAATAAGCAATGACTCTAAGTTTGTTCCGGCCTTTCTTATCAAGGAGTCATTTAGCTAAGAAAAGCCAGCACCATCTAGAATAGAGGTTTTACTTGTAAAAGTGTAATAAACAACGAAAATGCAAAAATAAATATGTATTTATGACTTAACAAAAGAAGGTTATGTATTGGCGATGCTAAGATTCTAAGTAGAGCTTTCAATATAACTTTGCTTTGAGGTTATAATGGTAATTGTATTGAGCTGTCAAAAGTGTCGTACCCGGACAACTTCCAAATTCGCCGCTAGAGGCGCGCGGATAATCTTTGCATCGCCAATAATACAAAAATATTTGCGATGACCAAGGTGCATCCAATTTTGCTGTTATTTACCGGTGGGGCGGATTTTATTTTTTTACCTGCAGCTATTTTCTTTGAGTGGCTTCACACGCGTGGAATCCTATACGCTATTTGATATTCCATACCGTTTAACGTTTTAAACGTTTTCGATGGAAGCCCACAAAATCAATTCTGTTTTTAGGCCCCCCTCACATTGGGCGTCAGCGTCAACGCTGCGGCACCTCGGCGTCGACGCTGCGGTGCCGCCGCATCAACGTCGCGTCAGCCAAGTTTTTTTCAAAAGACAAAAGCGTTCTCAAAGTTTAGAGATCGAATCTATAATACTTAGCATAGTGTTAAACACAGTGGCTGTACTTTTAACCACTACGCTATTCCTGTCGTTAACATTAATTTTAAGTGTTATGTAACACATTGCCAAGCCGTAACCTTCTTGTCAACCCTTCCACTCAATTAACTTTTGCGAAACCCGTGACTTTAAATTATTGGATTATGCACGTTTTGAGACAGTGACTGTGCTTCTTAAAACACCGTAAAGCAGAATTGTAGAAAGTTATCAAAGTATGGTCATTAAAAAACTATTTTCTTTTTGCTTTAAAGCTTCCTGATATGCATTGTGACGGAGACAGAAAATATTTATTTTGAAATGATGAAACTTTACTGATCGGTATTTTGAAATAAAAGTGCGCTCGAATACATAATGGTAATAACGAAAAACTAGTTAGTCTTAAATAAACCGTGATACAACGTAAAAAGGACTTCGATTTTAATTTATAATTCTTAAAATCAGATTAACTCAGAAAATCGTAGTGATACAAAACGCTTTCTTGAAAAGTTCTAGAAAAACTTTAACAAATAGGTATTAGAAACGTGATTTCTGCACAAATTTGCCACCTCCAGTCTCGAGTCCTTCGTGGCTCCTTACTCCAGTCTCAAGTTACGAGAGTAGTAGGGGACAGTACTAATTGTAACAATTACACTCGGCTCACCTTACCCGAGCTCCGACACTAATGACGACAGATAACGAGTTTCGAGAAAGAACTCCCGTGCCTATAAGTAGATATAAATGGTACAGCAACTTTGTTCTAATGGTTATGTTATCTGTTATGTAATTTCGATTAGCATGGTTGAAGTGAGGTAGGAAGTGAGTGGTGAGATGATATGGTATACTGATAGAACAATTAAACGATTTAATAATAGCTCGGTCTGAAAGTAATTATGATTTCGAGATAACTTGACAAACATGAAAATACAAATAGATCCGATTTGTTTCTTACGTGTTCAGTTTTAATCTTAATATATAAAATCCTTGCGTTACTGACTGACTGACAGACAAGCTACAGCCGAAACTATTAGGCACAGGAAGCTGAAATTTGGCATGTATGTTCCTTGGGGACCGTAGGGGTGCACTAAGAAGGGATTTCCCGAAATGCCCACGGGATCGGACAAAACAGATAAATTTAAAAAAATGTGCAGGCGTAGATGCTCGCGTCCTCTAGTTATTGATAGTATTCTGGGACAGCTCAAACAGTCATCAAACCCTTAGCTAAAGTAATCAGACAACTGATTTATCATACTAACCTTTTTTTTTTTAAATACTTACATGACGTAGGAAATTAAACCCTGACACAGAAGAAGTCATGATGATTTTATTTAATTGTTTATTTTTACGACTACATGAGGGGTTCGATAAATCACGCAAAATGAAACTTGATAATTCAAACACGGTTTTATTTACTTTGTCAGCTCACATAAGATCTTTCGTTGTGAATACATTTTCACAATGATAAGTAGGTAAGTATTTCAAGCATTTCATTGTTCACTAGACATCTATAGACCAACACTTTTTAGAATTAACGCATTGACTTGGCGACCTGTTTTTGACACCCGCAGTCAAACCAGTCAGGAGAGAAATCAATTTCACCGAAATGAATTTCGCCGTTGACAATAAAAATGGGATTTTGTTTAGCGAGTGACAAGTGATGTTTCTACGAGTACAAACGTTAAGTGAAAATTATAAAAGAACAAAAGTGAATTATGCAAAGTTGCTATAATGATTGTAGTAGGTATCTGTGCGTTGATAAGTTAGCGTTTAATTATTCCTTATTAAATGCCCCACCATACTGTGATAGATTCGCCTGATCTCACCACGTACCGCTAAATTCAATATCCATGGATTTTGAGATATGAGATCTAAGTTTGAGATACATGTTTGACATATTTTGTATACAGCCTATGTCAATTTTTTTTTTTTTTTTTTACATTTTTGATCTATGTTAAATCTGTGTTTGTCACAATAATATTTTACTTGCACGCTGTGGTCTCCTATAATTGAAGGAATACACGATATGATATGTGGACTGTCTTAAATGTCAAGTAATTGTGTATGTCCTTTGTTGGAGACCCTTATTTAATAAATAATATTAAATATGTATCACAAATCTCCAAATTCTTTTCTACCACATTCACACAACATTATCTAGTCCCAAACTAAGCAGAGCTTGTACCTACTATGGGTACTAGATAATGGATAAACATACATATATACTTTTTATTTTTTTAAATACATACATATTATGCATAGAAACATCCAGACCACACAAACGTTTGACTTGAGCGGGTATCGAACTCGGGACTTTCGGCGTAGCAGTCGCTTACACTCCCACTGCGCCAACCGGTCGTCAAAATATCCATGAATAGTTCGTATATTGAAACCGGCCGTTAGGAAAATTGATGACGGAAATACCTGGCTGAGTTTTCGCATAGGCACAATTTAGAGAGTGCCAGATCGAGTATAGATGTAAAGAAATTGCTGTTAGGAGATTGCTCATGCACCCAAAGTTAAATAGCTGGCCTCGGTATACTGGGTTCAATGAAAGAAAAGTAACATTTGCATGTTTCAAAAGTAAAATATTACTTCATATTGTGACGGCCGGTGTCATGCCAAGCTGTCATCACTACCGTTGCCAAGGTCTTCTGACGTCTACACGACAAACTATCCGGTCATCAAACACAATAATTTATTAGCAAAGAGGTTTGAAGACTATTTTATTATTTGGAAATGAGTTTTTAGTTCGATGACGTATACACTCTGTCAAGTGTTCGCCAAATTCACCAGTCATTGACAACAAGGCGATGGCCGTGCGGATAACACATTCCGTTCACGTTCTGAAGGCGTGGGTTCAAATCCCAGTCATAACTGTTATGTGGATTATGGTTTTTATGAAATTTGGAAAATGTTTATGAATATTTGGCGAATATTTAAAAGATTATTTAAATATTTCGAGTAAAAATTAGAAAATTCTAGAAACTTCAGGAAGGAATGGAAAGGTTAAAAAGAGACAGGAGATGGAAACACAAATTTAAATATTTCGAATAAAGATTAGAAAATTCTAGAAACTTCAAGAAGGAATGGAAAGGTTAAAAAGAGACAGGAGATGGAAAAACAATTGAATAACGAAAAGACAATCGAAATTAGTAGATCTAGAACATTCTTAGGGGTATATAAGGCGGTGTAGACGCGCTAAGCGCCAGTTTAAGTTGAAAAGTGGTAAAGTGAAGAAGAAAAGGAAGAAGTAAAGGAAGAAAGAAGAAGTAGTAAAAAAAAAAGTGAAGTGAAAGTATAGTGCAGTAAAGTGCAGTGAAGTGCAGTGAAAAGTGCAGTGCGAAAGACGCTAGTGTTGGTGCTGTCTGCGTTGGAATTAAACGGCGTGTCGTGTGTCAAGTCGAATAAAGTGTCATCAGTGCTACTCGGTGTTTCCTTTCAATCCCGTTACCCCGTCCGTAACAATTGGTGTCAGAAGTGGGATTGGAAGGATTAAAGATGCCAGTTATGCCGAGGGAAGGTCCTACGACACGTGCGAGGGCTGCCGCTCAAGAACAAGGCGACTCTAACCCAGAAGTTGTAAACAGGGAAGCTCCTTCGCAAGGTGTCGGATCCGAAGGAGGGGTATCTACGTCCGCAAGCGCAGCTAACCCGCTATCTCTCGCAGACCTCGCGGCAATATTCCAGCAAACCTCGCAGCGACTCGAATCTCGACTCGAGCAGAACTCGCAGCAGCTTAAAACCGAACTCCAGCAAAACTCGCAGCAGCTCAAGTCCGAACTCCAGCAAAACTCGCAGCAGCTCAAGTCCGAACTCCAGCAAAACTCGCAGCAACTCGAATCTCGACTCGAGCGATCATTGCAGCAAAACTCGCAGCAACTCAGCGAGATAATGGAGAGCCAGGATGAGATTCGCCGTTATATATCTGAGAACGCTCGTAAGATTGCCGAGATAGAGATGTGTATCGGTGAAGTGCAATCTCGCGTGACTACCATTGAGGAAGAGATGCAGACCCGCATGGCGTCAGTAGTATCGGAAGAGGTGCAGTCCCGCATGGCGTCAGTATCGGAAGAGATGCACACCCGCATAGCTACTGTAGAGGAGGAGTTCAGGAGGATAAAGACTAACGTCCCTTCGGTTACAGTAGCCTCATCAGGTGCTGGTAATTTTAAAGTACCTTCTTTCGACGGTACCTCATCTTGGGAGGCGTACAGGATGCAGTTTGAAGCCGCTTCTTCTAGTAACAGCTGGAACAGAGAACAGGCCAAGAATGCACTCGCTCTGGCGTTACGCGATGGTGCGTTATCAGTGCTACAGTCTGTGGGGAAAGACGCCACATATGAACAGCTCATCGAGGCTCTTGAGTCCAGGTATGGAGAGGCGCATTTGGAATTTGTATTCCGTGCTCAGCTGCGTAACCGCTGTCAGCGCCCTAACGAGTCATTGCAGCAGTGGTCTATAGAAGTAGAGAAGATGGTAGGAAAAGCTTACCAGTCTGCACCCCCGGCACAAGTCCAAAGCATGCGTCTCCAGGCGTTCATTGATGGCATTTATGACGATGAGGTCAGGACAGCCGTTCGTCTGAAGCACCACGACAATGTTAAGGACGCTTTAGCGCATGCTCTAGAAGTGGAGGCTGTCCGTCGAGAAATTAAGGGTGGACGAGTCCGAGTTGTGGCCGCAGAAATGCAGCGAACAGACCGAAGATTTGTCCCAAAATGTTATAGCTGCAGGGAACCAGGACATTTAAGCAATAGCTGTCCGAAACGTAAACGTAAGACTGACGCTATTGTTCAAACGTCAGAACACGACCAGGAAAACTAATTCCAGCCAGGGCTGCGGGGCAAGCGCTGGCCGGTAGACGAAAAGCCCCTAAAGTTTGTATCCGACAAAGCACAGATGGGAACAGCTTAACCATTGATGGAGCGGTCAATGGCGTTACCTGTTTGTTGACCTTGGACACCGGTGCGTCACGAACTGTTATAGGGACTCACCTGATAAGGAAGAATGGGAAGATTCTTAAACAGTCAATTCGACCTCGACTGACTACGGCTACCGGCCAGCACATCCCAGTCAGGGGAGAGCAAATAGTGGCTTTCAAAGTAGGTGACGAATTATATTGGCAAAAAGCACTGATTGCAGACATCGTCGACGACTGCATTATTGGGCTAGACTTCTTCAGAGATCACCAATGTAGATTGGATATTAAGTGTGGTATCCTAAAGTGTGGAGACGTGGAGATTCCAATGAAAGGTGGAGGCACGGGAAAGGTTTTGTGCCTCAAGGAGAGCAAGCTGGCACCTAGGTCACAGACCTTTGTTCCTGTCACATTACCTGCCACTTCGACTCAGCGACGTTGCATAATGATAGAAGACAATAGAGATGACGATCCATGGTTGCCGGCGTGTGTAGTTGTTGCTTCTTCACAAAGGGCAGTTATACCTGTCCTAAATTTAAGTGATGAAGAAAAAGTGTTGAAAAAGGGTTCTGAGATAGGAGAGTCCGAGGAAGTCGCTTGGTTACGAAACTGCCAGAAAACCAAGAGTCTGGCTGAGACTAACATTAACGTGGATAGTGTATTAAAAGGTTGCAAAGACGATCTAATGGAAATCGAAACAGAAAAAGCAAAGAAATTGCTGACACAGTACGTCGACATTTTCTCAAAGAACGACGGTGACATCGGAAAGACAGGAGTAGTAAAACACACTATCAATACGGGGAATGAACAACCGATCCGTCAACGCCCACGACGTGTATCTTTTGCCAGGGAGAAAGAGGTAGAGGATATGATCGAAGATATGAGGAAAAACGGGGTTATCGAGCCATCGATTAGCCCGTGGTGTTCGCCGGTGGTATTGGTAAGGAAAAAGGATGGATCGACTAGATTCTGCATTGACTACCGAAGATTGAATGATATAACCAAGAAAGACAGTTATCCTTTGCCTAGAATAGACGACACGTTAGAGACCTTATGCGGAATGAAATGGTTTACAACAATAGACTTAAAAAGTGGTTACTGGCAAGTGGAAATGGACCCAAAAGACAAAGAGAAGACAGCTTTTTCAATGGGCAGAGGGCTTTGGAATTTTAATGTTATGCCTTTCGGATTGTGCAACGCACCAGCTGCTTTCGAAAGGTTAATGGAACACATACTTGCCGGGCTTTTAGGGGAAGCTTGTCTGGTGTATCTCGATGACATAATTGTAATGGGCCGAGACTTCGATGATCATCTCACGAAGCTAGAAAGTGTACTCAATAGATTGAAAAATGCAAATCTGAAACTCAGTCTTAAAAAATGTTCATTTTTCAACCAACAAGTTAACTACTTGGGTCATGTCGTCTCTGAAAATGGCATCGAGAAGGACCCTGCCAAAATTTCGGCGGTTAAAGATTGGCCCATGCCTAAGGACAAGAAGCAGGTGCGCTCATTTATGGGGCTTTGCTCTTATAACAGACGTTTTGTGAAGAATTTCTCGAGCATCGCAAAACCCTTACATGAGCTGACGGAGCAAAAACGACCATTTAATTGGGATGAAAAATGTCAAACTGCTTTCGAAGAGTTGAAGAAGCGTTTATGTGAAGCGCCAATTCTTGCATATCCCGACGTCAATGGAGAATTCATTGTTGACACAGACGCAAGCAATGTGGGTATTGGTGGAACTCTTTCCCAGAGACAAGGAGATCAGGAGGAGGCTGTTATTGCCTACTTTAGCAAATCGTTGTCTAAACCTGAAAGGAACTACTGTACCACACGAAAAGAGCTTCTAGCAGTAGTAAAAACTCTCCAGCATTTTAAAAAGTACTTGATCGGAAGAAAATTCCGGATCCGGACGGACCACGCAGCGCTTAAATGGCTTTTACAGTTTAAAAATTGTGAGGGTCAGGTAGCTCGATGGATAGAACAACTTCAAGAGTACGATTTCGAAGTTGAGCATCGTGGCGGAAAATCTCACGGTAATGCTGATGCCTTATCAAGACGTCCTTGTGATAAGAATTGCAAGCATTGCGTGCGACAAGAAGGAAAAGAAGAAGCTGCCGTCAAGGTTATTAGAATGGATACTATCGACGGGCGATGGAACAAGGAGTTCATTATTAAATCACAGGAAGAAGATAAAGATTTGAAACCGATACTGGAGCGGCTAAAGAATAACTCTCTTCGGCCAGAATGGAGTGACGTAGCTGATACTAGTACCGTCACGAAAAGCTATTGGGCGCAATGGAACAGCCTAATAATACAAGATGGACTACTTTGTCGAAAATGGGAAAGTGCTTCTGGAAGAGACAGTTATCTTCAAACAATAGTGCCAAAATCAATGATTCCTGAAGTTTTGCAAGTTTGTCATGACGGCCCATCTGGCGGACATCTTGGAGTGCGAAGAACCTTACTGAAGATTCGTCAACGTTTTTATTGGCTGCACTGTAGGGAAGACGTTGAAGACTGGTGCAGGAAATGCGTTAAATGTTCTTCAGTTAAAGGGCCGCAAACTCGGAGCCGCGGAGCACTAAAACTGTACACTGTGGGAGCTCCTTGGGAACGTGTTGCTGTGGATATAGCTGGACCATTTCCTTTGACAGAAAGTGGTAATCACTACATTCTGGTGGTAATGGATTATTTCACGAGATGGCCAGAAGCTTTTGCAGTCCCCAATCAGGAAGCAATTACAGTTGCGACAAAATTAGTAAATGAAGTATTTTGTCGATATGGTTTACCGTTGGAAATCCACAGCGACCAAGGGAGAAACTTTGAATCTCAACTCTTTCAAGAAATCTGCAAGATGATGGGGATCCACAAAACTAGAACAACTCCGTATCACCCTCAATCGGATGGAATGGTGGAGAGATTTAACCAGACATTGGAGCGCCATCTTGCTAAAGTAGTCGATAGCCATCAGAGAAACTGGGACGAATATATCCCACTATTTCTTCTGGCTTACAGAGCCGCAGTACATGAAAGTACGGCAACAACCCCGGCGCGAACAAATTTAGGAAGAGAGCTACGACTTCCAGTAGACCTTCTTGCTGGATGTCCACCGGGGACACCTAGCTGTGTTATCGATTATGCATGTGAATTAAGAAGAAAGCTCGAAGAAATTCATGAACACGTTAGACAAGAGAATTTACAAGCGGGAGTAAGAATGAAGACCCGATATGACAGATGCGCAAATGCGAGAGAATTCGAAGAGGGAACTTTGGTGTGGCTTCATAATCTGGTCCGATGTAAGGGAAAATCTCCCAAATTACAGCCAAGCTGGGAAGGACCATATACTGTAATAAAGAAAATTAACGATGTAACCTACAGAATTCGAAAGACACCTAGAAGTCCACTGAAGATCGTTCATGTGGATAGGATAGCGGTATATCATGGATCCAACAATGCTCGGGACGAGCATGTCTTAGAGAGGGGGTAGTGTGACGGCCGGTGTCATGCCAAGCTGTCATCACTACCGTTGCCAAGGTCTTCTGACGTCTACACGACAAACTATCCGGTCATCAAACACAATAATTTATTAGCAAAGAGGTTTGAAGACTATTTTATTATTTGGAAATGAGTTTTTAGTTCGATGACGTATACACTCTGTCAAGTGTTCGCCAAATTCACCAGTCATTGACAACAAGGCGATGGCCGTGCGGATAACACATTCCGTTCACGTTCTGAAGGCGTGGGTTCAAATCCCAGTCATAACTGTTATGTGGATTATGGTTTTTATGAAATTTGGAAAATGTTTATGAATATTTGGCGAATATTTAAAAGATTATTTAAATATTTCGAGTAAAAATTAGAAAATTCTAGAAACTTCAGGAAGGAATGGAAAGGTTAAAAAGAGACAGGAGATGGAAACACAAATTTAAATATTTCGAATAAAGATTAGAAAATTCTAGAAACTTCAAGAAGGAATGGAAAGGTTAAAAAGAGACAGGAGATGGAAAAACAATTGAATAACGAAAAGACAATCGAAATTAGTAGATCTAGAACATTCTTAGGGGTATATAAGGCGGTGTAGACGCGCTAAGCGCCAGTTTAAGTTGAAAAGTGGTAAAGTGAAGAAGAAAAGGAAGAAGTAAAGGAAGAAAGAAGAAGTAGTAAAAAAAAAGTGAAGTGAAAGTATAGTGCAGTAAAGTGCAGTGAAGTGCAGTGAAAAGTGCAGTGCGAAAGACGCTAGTGTTGGTGCTGTCTGCGTCGGAATTAAACGGCGTGTCGTGTGTCAAGTCGAATAAAGTGTCATCAGTGCTACTCGGTGTTTCCTTTCAATCCCGTTACCCCGTCCGTAACAATATTAAATTTAAAATAATAGCGTTAATAGTTACAATGAAAATTGTATTAGTTCATTTTACAGCGTTTTGAACGTGTCATTAATATATAAAGTTTTAAATAAAACATATTAAATTTGAATGTTTATTCAGAAAACTAATTTACTTTGAGTCATTATTTATATTAATAGACTTTGCAAACAATAAAATCACAGAGCGTGTTGAAAATAAAATAGTAAAATGTCAAACGGAGTGGGTATTTTCTTTGCATTATTTTGATGAAAGCGTAGAGTGCTGGTGAGTATCATGACCTAAGGATGCTTGTCCGTTTATTTGTCTTCGAGTACATAAAGCTGGGGCACAATTCTTGAGAGATGAACTATCAAGGTGGTTTTGCGATTAACGATTCGGTTTTTTTATTGCTAGTAATAGATTGGCGAGAAGTGGCTAAATATCGGGTGAAGTGGCGTTCTCTCGTATCGAAGGCCAAGGCACATTTTGGGTCGATGAGCGATTGATGTTGAGATGTTTATACGGCTCATATACATGACAGTGCGTGAAAACACATCCAAGCCGCTGTCTACCACGGAGAAATAGGAGGAGGAGCAGATAAAGGAGGAGGAAATGGGGATAAAGCCTCCAGCACTTTCACTCACCGAACGAATCACTGAGCGTCGAAATTCTGTGAGAGGGTAGTACTTCCTCAGTCGAGCCGGTCCATTCATGCTGAAATCGTTAAGACTACTCACGGAAACCGGTAGTCATTTTTACGAATTCAAACCACAGCTTTCCCTTCCAAGGAAATAAACATATTCAAAACGTAAATATCTTCCAAGAGTGATACACACAAACCGCGTCATCCACTGTCACGATCAGTTACGTGCCTAAACGCTCCCAAATCATATTACCTTCTGACGGGAACGCATTAAACAAATCGTATCGCTTAACGCGATAATATCACGCGTGTATTGCCAGGCTATTTATTTGATACATGTCATTAAGGGTATCGTTAGTCGACTATATGATTGCGTAGCTAGCTTCTGCCCGCGGCTCCGCCCGTGTCGATGTCGGTCATCGGCGATAAAGATCGACAAATGGTAGCCACGGTGCGTTTTGCGTAAAAGTAAGAATCATTCAAATATCCTCGCAGGAAGGTTGTGGAAATACATTGTAGAGTTTGGGAGAAGTTTGACAGACCACTTAACGATTATAAATATGGCTAGAGGATGCAACAAATGTAAACACCGCCGCAGTGATAAATCTCAACAATGTGTAGATGTCATTAGTGTAGTGTGTCGGGGTACGGACATTGCGAACCTAAATAAAGACCAAGTGAGGGTAGGTGCCGAAACCCGCACTTCCACAAGACGGTGCTGAGATCTCACTCGGTGCAAGACGAGCGAAACATCGGAAACAAATAGGTATATATATATATATTCCTTTTTTTATTCTAGGTATGTTTATATACTTCAATGCGTAAAAACTTAGTATGTGAATGTTGCCGTTTGCATATTAACATGACACATTACAGACTCAGTTGCTAAACAACTCTGTGAATTTGTGCTAAGCAGGAATATTTTTTTACGGCGTACGTGCTTTTATGCCGTCGTTGGGTAAGTGCGATACGTCCGCGCTTATGTTGACGAATGTACTTGGATATCAAGTGCACGATAGCTGGTAAACTTATGTATGTCGTTTTCGTTTCGGTGACAGAGAGCGTAGAAAGCTCAATCATCTTTCGGACCTTAGTCAGTTTCTGCGTGAATTGACATTGACATACAGCCTAATGTTGAGTAGGTACCTATTAGAATATCCATACCATCCATCCCCATCAAGGATTAAACTTACTGAGGCAGCCTGAAAATCATTAATAGACAAAAGTAAGGGTAGATTATTTTTGTTAAGCTGGCCGGCGTCTTTTTTTTTTTTTTTTTTTAAAAAGACAACTCCCGCACTAGGAAGTAATTCCTGTGTCGCGGGGGACTTTACAAACATTCAATCAACAGACACAAAGAACACCCAGACTCGAGACAACAATTTGTGGATCACGCAAACTATTGTCTAGTGTGTGGTCTGGTACACCCATGGTCCATTGGTGAAGAAAGCCCATGATGATATTACACAAGACACTACCAGCTTTCTCAAAAAGAAAATGGTTTTCTATTAAAACATTAGTTATTTTATGCTTGTGTAGTCGTTTTCCTGTATTGCCGAAGAACTTGATACTCGAAGCAAATTAATGTAAAGTGTGTGTCTATTTTGAGTAAATTTCTATAAACATCTTGTTCCTTCGGCGTTGAGTCGATGTGGCATCACGTTACGCGTCTAATGAGATCACAGTGTTGCAATAAACAGTATTTGTGTTGCCTGTAACGAAATATTTATACTTAATGATAGACTATTTTTATTTTAATGAGTAGTAGATATTTATAGACATTTTTCCATTTGTCTTGTGTTATTATTAAAGAAAATATTATGGAGACTAAAAATACACCCCATTAAGATTAATAACACGTAGGTATCGAAATTAATTTCAAATATAAAAATAATGTACAGTTTTAAATTTTATTCATAACAGGAAACCTCTCAGACACTGGTTTATCATGTTACACAATAAACTTTTAATAATGAAAATAAAAAAAGATTATTTACCTAATTATTATGTAAATTCAAATTAGCATAAATATTCATTTTCTTTGTCTTTATTTAGTTTAGGGACTACATTTACAAAGTAGTATGTTAGTCCCATTTTATTTATATTTTGTTTTATTAATTAGAACGGTGGTTGGCCAATGACACTAATTAATTAATAATATTTACAAAATTAGAGAATTACAATAATTATAAATAAGGATAGGATAAAAAAAATACGATACATGCAAAAAAAGGAAGTTAACATAATTAAAATATTCAGTCAATCTCACAAAACTTCGTATTCGAAGTAATCATAGTACCCTAATTTCATTATGAAGTTTCATTCCAATGAATCGAAATGCCTTCATTAAGTTGACGCTTTAAGTTCTTTTACACAGTAAATTGCACTTGGAAATTATTTAAATTAGTTGCCATAGTGTTGCGTGACTGCATATTTATGAGATGTCAGTAGTAAATATTTCGATTGATAGATCTTTGAGCTGCAGTAACGTTGATGATGGAAGAACATTAATAAAAATTAACTTTAAAATTGCTTATACGCATTGTCTTCTATAATATTTAAAATATTCTAATATGTATGCTAGAGGCACAACTGTAATAGTTCATAGCAGCCAAAAATATAGCATCATAAAATCACTCCAACCATAACAAGGGTAACCAGTTCAATTGCTTTGAAGAAAATAATAAATTTTGCCGAAAAATAATATGTATCCTGTTTCTTTGGTAAGAGGGTTTACTATGTTCACTCAGGAAATGTTATGTTGTTAATCATTTAACTCGTCGAGTGGCGATGCACTGATCAGTGCGAGACAATAGATTTTCTATTGTGTCTGGAATTGCGGCGTTCAAGAAGTTAATAGTACACACAACATTAATTTCTAAAGTAAATAAAATATTTACGTCTTGCGTGCATAGTTTTACATCAGCCATTTCCCCTCGCCTTATTTCAGTACTAACCTAGTTTGACTCGGCATTAACATCTAATGAGACCTCAATGTTGCTATTAGCCGTGTTCGTGTCGTCACTAACGTAATTAGGTCCGTGATATCAGCTGAAAAGAAACACCTCGCCTTCTTTGAAATATAAATCTTCGGTTGTTTCCGTTTTCAACCCATGTTTTCTACCCACGAGCTAAAATTAATAATAAACATTCCGTTTTCAACCCATTACATAATTGTACAAAAAAGATGTTTTCGAATATTCCGTTTTCAACCCGGTGGCTAATTTAAGGTAGAATCAACAAAAATAAGTTTTGACGTTGATAAAAATATTTATTAATGCACTACAGAAAGTGAGTAACTGAGCTTAAGATTATCTAGAATTAACAAATTAAACAAAATATAGATAACAATAGGAGTCAAAATCGTTTAAAACTTTCTATAAAATATGAACCACAAAATCTTTAACAGAATATATCAATATGAAAAATATTCCATGTATGCTACGTGGAATATTTCCGCATAAATTATATAATATTTATTATTGGTAATAAAAAATTGTAGAAAATCACTCATATATTTAGAAGAAATATAAATCACATCATAGCTTTTAAAACACCACTAATGTGCCAATTATTTTAAATTTAATGTACTATTCTAAAGTATAACGTATCAACAACGGAAAATCACAGATTCGTAGAAACTATTATAATCTAAATGCAAAAAATAGCCATAGGTAACTTGTAAAAAATCAAGTTGTTTCAAACTTTCTATAAAATATGAAACACTAAATCTTTAACAGAACAATTATCAATATGAAAATAATTGCATGTATGCTACGTGGAACGTGTTCTCAATATACACTAGAATTTCGTTAAGTCGAAACTCGATAGTCGAAAACCTCTACAACTCGTAAAAATCTCGTGTTCCCTTCCCTTCAAGTCCCAAAACCTCCATTACTCCAAATAATCAGTACGTCCCTACAAGCCAGTTCAGTATATATTTTAGTTCTAGATATAACTCGAAAAAAATCATCGGATCTCTGTAACGTGAACATAGCACATGTTTGTTTTTAAAACCTTTATATCTCGATCATAAGAAACTAATTACCTTCAGAGCTCGAAAAAATTTTGCTACCGTCTATAATATATTCCGTCTATAATATAATATACCGTTTTAGTAATCACACTGTCCAATGTTTTTATTATTCCAAAGCAAGAAGGTGCCTTTGCACATCGCCATGTAATGGTATTGTCCTTATTGGTTCTTTTCTTATAGAATTCTCTACCACCACAAACTAAAACTGGCTTGTTTCTCTTTGATAAAGCAAAATAAAAATTTTCACCGACTGTATTAACATCTTTACTAGTACTCGGATTTTGCATTTTTAATGTTTTAATATTATCTGCAAAACAGATACCACTACTATCTCGCACTTTTGGGTAACTAAGATAAAAAACTAAAGGCATGCCAGATTAGCCGTATTCTTTACAAATTAGCTTTCTCTTTCACTCCCTACTGGGCCCAATGAAATAGAAAGAGACAGCAATATCATCCATTAAACTTGCTTTTTGATTTGCCAAACGAATGACGCCACAGGTACTCTTGCACTAAATTACAAGTAACGATATTAAAGAGCTAACGATATTTTTTCTGTCTGTACAAAATAATGATAAAATGTAGTGGGTTGAAAGCGGAATAAATTTTAGGTAGAAAACGGAAAAAAAATATTATTTCTATTGCGGGTAGAAAACGGAATAAGAATTGGGTTAAAAACGGAAAAAAATATTCGTGGGTTGAAAAGATGAGTTAAAAACGGAAACACCCAAATCTTCTGCAAGCTTAAGTGTAGGAAAGGTCACGGCTCAGATTTTGAGTGGCGAGCAAAAAAAGATGGGTTGTCCAAGGATAGTACTTACTGATGTTCTGTTAAATCTGATTACACCAGTAAGCAGACATCGGGCTCCAGGGCAAGCCTTGGATGCAACTGCAATAACGCGAGGATAATGCTTGTTTCTAGTACATATGCGATTGTCGTACTTTAAGTTATTCTAATTAAACAATTATAAAGAGTTGATAATGTTCCGTTATTATTGTCACATCAATCATTTCAGCGCCCTATGCACATCGCTATTTCAATAAAAGGATCATTCTGCCCTATGTTATGACTACGAACTTTGTGTTACTTCTACTTCTCATTTCATCATCACGAATTTATTAAGCATATATATGTAAATATAAATAGCCTAGAAATAACACGGTGTGAGATGCCTTTTATCAACAAAAGCGAAGTATACGCGTGCAAAGATGCTGACAAAAGTTAGTCTTAGATGTATACTCTTTAATAAACTTTTAAGGTTTGAGTCGGTTCACAAATTACGGAGAAATCGATGGACATACGTAGAAAAATAATGTATTATCGTGGCATTGAGAACCTCTTCCTTTTTAAAGTCACTTGAAAATAAACTGCCGACTGTTTCCCGTTTCAAACAGATTGTTAGGATCTGTCTTTCTCGGTTTGTTTTATTAGTGTAGATATACATGACCTACATAGGACGACGGCTGCATACCTTATTTCCGGGTCACAGGATTTGAAACGAGGGTTGGATAAAAGGTTTCCAGACTTTTGTTGCCACTTTTAAAACGTATGAAAAGGGTTTCAAAGTATGTGGGATTTAAAAACTTTTAGCGTTATTATAAATAAATATAAAATAAATGATAATTTTATTACCTTTCGCCTGCAGAATGGTAATTTTCTGTTTGATTTAGACAAAAAATTACGCCACAGATCTATTTCACAAGAACTGTAAGAGCAAAGAAAATAACTGTGTACTTTTCGGCTAGTTTTATGATAGAGAACACTGAAAGCATTTTGAAAATCATGTTTCGCAACGACGCATACCATCACAAATCACAGATGACCAATGCTAAAGTGGGATTAGTCAGTAATATGAAGTGATTCGAGATAGTATCAGCTGTCAAGCTGCTATAACAAGTAAATAAGATATTTGGTGATTAAAAAGAGTAGCTCTTTTTCAGGATCTTTTCATAACTACACTGTTTAAACGAACCTGGATGTAAGAAAGTAAAATATCTTATGAACTGCGCATTATACTTAGTAGCTGCCACATATATGAAAAATAACTTTGAATTTGAATTCAATAAATATTACACAAATCACTTAGCCACAGCACGGGTGTTTATTAACGGCAATCATAAAACGCTTAAAGACAAAGAACGTTTTAGATTCGTTCCAGCTCTGATCTTTGTAGTACTGTGTCTGTGAAACATTGTGGCGAAATTGAATCAATATCTGACCGGTGCTACGGAACGTCATTTGATGTGGAAACGTATCTCTACGGCCATTAAAGCTATTCGATATGTGTGCGAGAAGTAAATGTACTGCAGTAAAACCGTTTAGTATTTATGTGGTGACTTCACGTTGGACTGTGTAGCAGTAATTTCGGTTCTTAGTATGCCAGTTACAAACTTCTATACCGATAAATAAATACTTTATTAGTAGTCACAACTGTATTACTATTAATAGACTATACCGCGACTACTTTGTTGCTTTATGATTATTGAAGTAGTAGCTATCAGTAAAATCAAAATTCTATACATAGGCCTCTCCAATTCAATTTAGTATTTTTCCATTTTTACACATACTTATTTAAAGTAACGGGTCTAAATCTACGTTGCCACTTGTGCAACCTATGCCCTATGCCGGAACGGTGATTGTGAAAAGAATGCTGGAATACCTAGAAGGTATTAGTACTTTTTTAAATGTCACTTATCTGGTAGATCACGTTTAGCCGTTGATTCTGGCTATTCAAATTATTTACTGAGAATCAGGGTCTTCGAATGTCCTGACACTAATCTTATTACAGAATATTGCTTTACATTTGGGTTGCGCACTCCAATTAGCAGTTATTCCGAGGGAAAGCTAATGGTTATACCGAATCTTGTAACACTATGAAGTGAATATGGACTTCAAGGGTATTAGATCACAATTAGAACACCATTACGATAGTAATGCTTCTTGTGACACTAGTGACTTTTGGTGCAATAAATGGAAATTGTTACCATCTTGTTTGTTTCACAAAGTCTACAACATCAGAGGGTCAATTCTCGTAATTATATTTGTTCAAAATTCAGTTTCGATCTAATATCAGTGTCATATTTAGGTCATAAATGGTATTCTTCTAAAGTAACTGATAATTAAATGACATAGCGAATAGATTTTAAATTTATTTAAATGTCAAACTATGTGTCAACGTCGAACTATACATGTCAAATTAGACGATAATGGCATTAAGCTAGCAGAATATCTTATCGCATTTCGTTCAAAACAGTGTCTATGTCAGATAAAATACGAGAATTGGCTTTCAGGTCAACATGCAGCTGACAGGACGGGAAACGCTAGCACATTTTCTACTTAGCTTAAGTCACGGCAGACATGAATATTTTTTCAAATTTTCTACTTGGCTTTAGCTTCAGCAGACATGACATTTGTTCGTTTGATTGTGCGCAACGTGCCGTCACATTCATCCGCGTCGTATCATGACGTGCCCCGTTTACGAACGAAGCTCGCGCCCTCAGAATATTAAGTATGATTAAGCGCTCGAATATCCTTTTATTTTACTTTTTAAGGGGTGCGACAAAAATTACTTATTTGACGTGCCATGTATTTGACATTATGCTCGTGTAAGATTTTGAGTTCTCAGGGCCGAGTATGCCTTCGGTTTCGTACTTTTTTAATTTGTGGGGCTAGTTTTCCGTTGGACAAAGAATTCGGAATTTAAGAAATTTATATGAAATTCGTTCTAGTAGGATTTTAAAAATGTAACCGGGTATATGGTTATCTTAGGTTTGCTCCATAGTATCAAAATAGCTGAAGTAAAACATTGCAATATAGAAAGAAAAGCAATACATGGAATAGAAGTGATTTATGTATGTGGAGTGTAACTTTACATCCGATGTAATTACGACTAGATGTCAATCACAGTAAAGTAACGTATACCCATTGTTCTCCTAGATATACTTTCTCATGTTTTAACCTAACATAAGTCCTAACCTAACACGTAAAGTCCTAGACACACAACCATTAGTCTGATAGGATTTAAGTTATTCTAATATACATGTATATGGTAAAATAACACCAATTATAATGATTCGCCTTTAAGGAATTAGTAAAACTTTGTTCCAAACCTTTTAGTAGTCAACGTCATCGATTCTTCATGTTCGATCAGCTGATGGCGACACGGCAAAGTTCTTCAAAAAGTTGTGAAATATTCGAACAAAGTGCAAAGAACTGAACTTTATTCCTAGCCAGTTCTCTGAACAACGTACTATAGTAGTACGAGTTTGGTTGGGAATTGAATTGGGTAATTCTCAGAAGCGGTACGAAGTTTGCGAGGATTCAGCGTAATCTATTATAATATCCTAGTATACACAGTCATAATTATGATCCTCAACTAAGCAGAGCTTATACTAGCTATTTATCATAAGCTCTGCATAACCATATCAGGCCACTAATAAACTTAATTATATATTCTTAAATACATAAATTACAATATTATAGATAATATAGATAAATTACACATCAGCTTGACCTCCTTCTTATTGAAAACGCTGGAGAGACTTACGGACCGATACCTCCGTGAGGGCGCATTACTGCGCAATCCACTACACCCACATCAACACGCCTACAGAAGTGGCAGGTCAACTGAATCGGCGCTGCATTCCGTTGTGGGAACCATTGAAACAGCGCTTACCAACAAGTTAATGACACTGGGGGCCTTCATTGACATAGAAGGTGCCTTCGACAAAACTAAGTTCAACAGTATCAGCCGGGCCCTCGAAAAGTTCGGAGTTGAGCAAACCCTTAGTGGCTGGATTGATCAACTGCTGAAACAGAGGGCAATACAATTCACGGTAAACTCCACCACAAGGGGCATAGTTGCAAAAGGCTGCCCTCAGGGAGGTGTACTCTCACCCCTGTTGTGGAACATTGTGGTGGACGATCTGTTACGGAACTTAAACGACAGACGATTCTTCACGGTCGGCTATGCAGATGACATTACCATCCTGATCAAAGGTGACTCAGAAGACACGATCCGAAATCGGATGCAAGCAGCCATCAGGATCTTGGAGCAATGGTGCAACCAACATGAACTGACGGTTAACCCCAACAAAACGGAGCTAGTACTTTTCACCAACAAAAGGAAAACCCATATGTTCAAAACACCAAAACTCTTTGGAACAGAGCTTACCCTATCGAATGAAGTCAAGTACTTGGGCGTAATACTTGACCATAAGCTAAACTGGGGCAAGCACATCAGCACAAAAACAATAAAAACATGCACAATCTTCTGGCAATGTCGGAGAATCATAGGCAAAAAATGGGGTCTCAAACCATCAATTACCCTGTGCCTGAGCCATTATACGCCCCATGCTTACATATGGTGCAGTAGTGTGGTGGCCACGCACGCAACTAAGCACAATCACAAAAAAGCTACAGAGCCTTCAACGCCTAGCCTGCTTGGCCACAACAGGCTGCTTGAAGAGCACCCCAACAGCCGCCTTGGAGATACTACTGGACCTAAGACCGCTGCACCTAATGATCCAACAGGAAGCTGGCGCTGCAGCAATCCGTCTAGACAAGCTTAGGCTATGGAGAAAGGATGATCGAATTACCCACGCACGCCTAAAAGGGACCTTAACCAAAGAGATCCCGATGCTAGAGGCCGCTTGCGATCTCATCCCTGAAACTTTTGTCTTTGACAAAAAATTTCGCATCCAATTGCAGGAGGAACATAAAGACAGCTCTGGTATACACGAAGTCAGAGTATACACAGACGGCTCAAAAACGAAGTATGGGACAGGTGCGGGCGTATTCTCCCATGACTTAAATTTATCAACATCTCAACATCCCTTGGCACCCATAACACCATATTCCAAGCCGAGTGTGTTGGGATAACAAGAGCCGCAACAGCAATCGCGTCTAGGAACGTAAGTGACCTGGCTATACGCATTATCACGGACAGTGCCTCTGTACTACAAGCTCTCGGCAGCAACTGCTTTAACAGCAGCCTCATCATGGAATGCCACCTAGAGCTGCAAAAGATTGCAGAGAAGAATCGGGTTACGCTGCAATGGATTAAAGGCCACAGCAACTCCGCAGGCAATGACGCCGCAGACCAACTGGTACGGCAAGGATCGGACACAATGATAATGGGACCCGAGCCGATTGTACCGATACCAGCAAGCCAACTCAAAACGTGGCTACGCGAGAGAACCGCACATGAACACGAAAAACAGTGGGCAAACATAAAAGAATGCAGACAAACAAAAGATGCTATCCCCTGCTTGAACAAGCGACTCTCACACAAGCTGCTGCATTCTAATAGAAAAACACTTAAGCATCTGACGGGCATAATAACCGGCCACTGTCCACTCAACAAGCACCTATTCAACATAGGCGTTACGGACAGCCCACTGTGCAGGGGCTGCATGGAAACCGAAGAAACACCCGCTCACGTCATTCTGCACTGTGCAAGTGTGAGCGATCAACGGGCAAAGCTGCTGAACAACCTCAGAACCATGAGTGAAGCTTTAAACGACACCAGCCAACTAATGGCTTTCTGGAAGGAGCTAAGGTGGTATGAGTAGTCGGCGTCAATCAAGTCGCCACATACGCACAATGGCCCAAATAAGTGGCTAAGTGCGGAAAACCCACGACCAACTATAACTATAACTATAGATAAATTACACGTACAAACACAAATTCAAACTCACCGAGGTTAACGAATGACACTTGTGTGTCAAAATAAATTCTTATATCCAGTTTCGTAAAGCTAGTGAGAAGAACCTGGAAGAAAACCATACTTCATTTTTATCGCCACATTAAATAAAAAATATAATTAGGTACCCAGATTATAGTAAAAAACGACTGGTCCGTATAATTTCACGGGCTTTTTTAGTGATATTGTAATTTCACTGGCCCGCAATAGTGATTTTATAATAGATCTAGGTTTATTATGAGTGGGTGCCCCGCGTATTCTGATTGGTCAATTGACTTAACCAGACGCACAGACTTCCGAATGTATTACAATGACCATTCTGATAAAACGAAAAAAAGCGGCACTTTAACGCTACTTTAGGCTAAGTTGGTGGAGCTCTGCTTCGCAGGGCTCCTATATTTGTGTTCAGGGTCACAAAGTCACAAGAATACCTCACATAACCTATTAAGTTGAGAAAACCTTCATTTCGAAAATTATGATCTATTTATTTATGAAAAAGTCTCGTTCACTCGAGAAACTTAATAGGTTATGTTAGGTTTCCTTGTGACCCTTTATCCAAAAATAGGAGCCGTGCGAAGCAAGGCTCCGTCAAGTTATCTTACTTGACATTGCTATATCTAGTTAGAACCTAGTAACAAAATTTAAAAATTGGTTTTCAATAACCTGTCTCTTGTTTCCTAACTCTATGTTTAGTTGAGCTGGTAACAAAAACGGATCAATCAGCGATCGCCCTGATAATCTAACGGCTTTCTTAAATCAGTGTTATTGCCAAAATATCACTGCCTTACAATGTCACTGTATGGGTCTAGTGATATTATAATGGCACTGAAATTAGCCCGTTAAATTGTAAGTAATACAAACCATTGACTATAATCTGTGTAATTATAATATCACTAGTGAAATTATAATAACCTGCGACTATACAATTGATGGTGAGACGGACAAGTAATTGTGCTTTAACAAAAAGATTTGTCTTGAGTGAGAATCGAACCCACGACCTACATAAAGGCCAAGGACACTCACGTTTCACGTTTGAACCGATCGTTTTGTCAACGAGGTTTTGACACAAAAGTGATTGATTATCCGCCAAGTCTACCATCAAAATCGAACATAACAAAGTAAAAAGTCTAACATGTTCTATAAAAACGTACGGCTCGTACGTTTTTATAGAACATGGTAGACTTTTGTAGTGTAATCAAGAACTTGTACTAAAAATATATAGGCACGGGTGAAGCTACCAATTCGTCTGTCTCTCTTTGAGCGAGCTTTGATATCAAAGCATCGAATCTAACGTTCGTGTGACCGCAACAACAACCTCAGTTGTGGTTCTGTTCTCCTGGTACCTTTAGTTTTAATACTTTAACTTGTCAAAGGTAATACACCTATTTACTTTTCTTCTTTGGCTTTGTATGTATAGTCGTTGGTGGCAGGTATTTTCTTTTCTTTTTTCATGCAATATATAATTTAAATTAAACATAAAAATATCCCGATCCCGTCGGCTATCCCGATCCCGTCGGCTTTCAAACAAATTCAACACATCATAATCGGTACATTCGTTTAAACTATGATAAATGACACACATATGTAGTACATATATGTGTGTCATTTATTATATACAGTAACACAGACGCGCCAAACATATTCAAAACAATTTGCTTTTTGCGTCTTGGATTATAAATAGACTGGAAAACATGGCGAATCGTGAAAATATGATACAAGTACTGTAATATTACTAATTAAACACAGCGGTTAATGGAATAGAAAATTATATTTGAACGTAATATATCTCTTGGGATTAGAGTCATTAATGCATTCGGTTTTTCCGCATAATGAGAGACGTTTTTCTATGAGATCCTCTCCAGAATAAATTACAGCCTCAATTCGTGTTATATAAAAGATAAACGCTAACATTAAAAATAATCCTGCTGATAGATACCATTGTTTTTTCGTCGTTTCAAAAATGAAATATTTTCTAAATTAAGATCCACAGAACAGAATAAATTGTGAGTTATATTTGAAGAAAACATAAACATAAGTTATGAAAACCATCAAAGTTAAGGGGTTAGGAAAAGGGACGGGAGAAGGAGTGGGATGAGGGAGAAGGAATAGGGGATAGGGCGTCCGGCACTCTCACTCACCGAACGAAACAGTTTAGGTACTGTTACTTTACGTCGACCTTCTGTGAGAGGGTAGTACTTCCCCGGTCGAGCCGGCCCGTTCATGCTGAAATCAGCAAGGCTCTACTACCTTGTATATGGCAAATGGCATTCATGTTTCCCTATGGCATAAATTTGCACTCATAGTTTAATCTATAGTGGGCCCAGGTTAGATTCAGGTCATTCAATCGGCCTGAAGATATTGGGAATTTCTATTAAGAAATTCTCAGAAGCACAAAGCAATTTGGAAAATATGTGCGGCCAAAGGCGATAGGCTTCTATTATCTGAATTCAAAAACAGGTGACGAGTTTCACTACCTTTCAGTCTGTGTATATGGTGTAGTTGTTTAAGTGTTCGACTTACCACCACCAATGCATGCGTGTCGTAGTTTCGATTCCCATACGGGACATCATTTTTGGTGACTCACAAATTATTGCTGTTTCGGCTCTGGTATTTTTTTGTATTTGTTGTTTAAATGGTTGAAGTGCTTCGTGATACAGGGTTTACACAAGTACTGCAGTTGCCTTGAAAATAAAATATGCATCTATTCTACCTATCGAATATATTAATTGCATGAGAACTTTTTATTAAAATGACGCATGCTTTAAATTATGAGAAGTTGCGGTCCGATACTCACATTGCATTGTAAAGTACTCTCGTAATATGGATTTTCACTGAAGAACTTTTGCAGTAATATTGTTATATTAGTCATAACATTTGCCTGTGAATATATCTGCCTACATTGCATGATTTAATGTTTCTAGTGCCTGCCGTTTGTGCTATACGTCTATTACGTCTAATATAACTATAATCATATTGGTCGAACTCTCTAATGTATAGCGTTAATCGGTAGACCAATTTTAATAGCATTCATAGTTGTTTTTATTTATCTAAACCTTATGATTTTAAAGACTGAAATAAAAGAAAGAAAAGGCCGCGGTAGCCTAATAGCAATAGACTGTTATGCTGAGGGCATCGGGTTCAAATGTCTCTAAGTCCAGTTCCGCGTATACTTTTTCTCTTCGCATTTTGTAATAATACTTAGTGATTAATTTTCATTCGCTCTCATTACACTTTCGGACAGTTTCAACCGGTCTCTTTTATGGTATTCCTTCTAGAGTTGTGATCAATCAGCGCGACAGCGCGCGGCTACCGCGCGAGGCACACCCGCATTGCGATTGTAGCGAGCGAACACTTCTGTCTTCAATCACAGCATGATTTGGTCACATCTTCATTCGCTTCCAGTGTGGTCACACCTTAATTCGCTTCCAGATACAGGACTGCTTTTTCTTGAACACTCCTGCACTAGGACGTCTAGGATATATCATGTATTGGGGGAGACTTAACTATAAACTTAACAGTGCAATAAATACCGCATACAATGAACACCCAGATTCGAAAATTATATAAAGACAATTTATGAATAAAGAAAACAAAGCGTTGTCTCTTGTGGGTTTCGAACCCACATCTACACGGTCATAGGTATAGGCAGTTATTGTTTTTATTTTTTGGACCCTTTTTTATTTTAATTAAAATGTTTCCAACTTCACATCACGAACATGATGGACTTCATAAAACATTTCGTACTCTCCAATTCAAACGTCAACTTTGTTCGTAATTATACCTCAAGTTTATAGCTTTGGCGGCAACGCACTTGTGACTCCTCTGATGTTGCTTGTGTCCATGGGCGGGGGTAATTGTTTACCATCAGGCGATCCATCTGCTCGTTTGCCGTCTATTACTATAAAAAAAATATATATATAAAGGTGAAAAGTTTGAGGAGTTTAGAGGCGAGTCCATTAAGTGTCAGGATGTATCCACACTTATATTACACGTGTTTGTTTATTTGTTTGTTTGTCCTTCTTTCACTTCGCAACCGAGTGATTTTAACATAACATAACTTCACGCCTTTATCCCCGAAGGGGTAGGCAGAGGTATATTACACACCCACACTTCACAGTTTTGATTTGATACCAATGAAATAAGGGGCGAGCCTATTGCCATCTACCGGGCACATAACGCCATCTACCGGGCAAATTAAGCGAGCGTAATTAACATTTTTAAATGCACACAAAACTTCGAGAAGTCAGAAGTGTGTGCCCGGCGTCCAAGTCTCGGCAGACCGTTTCGTACACCACGGGGATATTTATAATATACATACATATGTATAGTACGAGATCCCGCGACAAATTAGTGCAGTCATCGAGTTTTCGCTAAAAACCTATTTTTTACGTATATTTATGATTAGGAGAATATAATATCTACTATGTTGCCTATTAAAATGTGGCCGCAAGTATTTTTAAACCATTTTTTTGGTAATTAGTTTTATGGGAAAAGTTTCGTTCACTTGTTTTTTTAAATAGAATATCGTCTACATTACGGCAATATACATATATAAAGATTCTGAAAAATCACGGTTGCCGTTTGTCACTTGGCCGCACCTCTTCGCAGCCAGGTGTAAGCAGGTATGATTTCGGTAAATTTATACGTTCATAACGTTCATTTATGATTTATATAACAAATTAAAGCTATGTTTTATTCTAATTATGATTATATATGGTTGCCTAATTGATTCTGGCCGCAAATAAGGGTTGCTGGCTGTTGAAGATGGTAAATATTTAAAGCAGAGTGAAAGAGAGTTATACGCTTAACATCATTTATATTGTCAGACGAGGATAGCGATTGCCAGCTCTGCGACGGTTTTGAGCCTTTGTTTCTATGTATAATACCTAAGTATGTATTTACAAAAATAATATATATGTATGTTTATTCGTTATCTAGTATCCATAGAACAAACTCTGCTTAGTTTGGGACTAGATGGCGATTGCGCATGCGTCGAATGCTAGTGTTGTCAACAGAACAGCTGCGGAATTTTTATCCTAACACTAAAGCATGCCTGCAGCTACGACCGCACATTTAAGTACATAAAAAAGGACAGTTAAAAAAAAAATTAAAGAAAAATAAAAAATATATGCCACATCGTAGGTTCATCTTAATTCTGGAGCTAATTTGGATCTGGCTTGATCAATGGATTTCAGCTCGCTGCGAAACTCGATGAAACTTCACCATTGACGGTATTTGTCAATTGTCACTCAACTTGATATGCAGATAATTGGTTTCACCGAGTATCGTTTGCTGGTATCGGTGAGAGTTTGCGTTTTAGTTACTTGATATTGAATTTAAGGATTAATGAATTTGTGATGTGGAGTTGCTTGATAAAGTATAACTTAGAGCTTGACTATAGGTAAGATAGATATGAATTTTATTCAAGCAATATTATATGACCTACATTTACCTGATGTTTCTAGTTCTTTAGTATCTGTTTAGTATACTAAATATTTACTTCCCTCAGTATACAGTTACTATGATGCCTGTATGCAAACACAGTGCTATTAACTAAAGCATAAAGATAAATCCTTAGATGCAATTTCAAGGAATATGTGCGAGGGAGTGGAGTTAATTGCAATGTTTGCTACATTAAATTGTAGTTATAGTTAAAGGTCTTTAGATAACACATGCAGAAAGCTATAATAATAAAAGTTGATAGTAATATTGAAAAGACTGCCTCGTTGGTCTCGCGGCATAGATGTGCGCGTGGGATTGGGAGGTCTCGGGTTCGATCCCCGGCTCGGGCAAAGTGTTATTGGGTTTTTCCGTTAGGAAATTCTCAGTAGCAGCACGGAGTCTGGTAATGTGCCCGTACGGCAAAAGGCTCGCCCCCTATTACGTGGGACTAAAGTAAATCTGGTGAAAAGTGGGTGTAGCAATATACCTCTGCCTACCTCTTCGGGGATATAGGGGTGAGACTATGTATGTATGTATGTAATATTGAAAATGTAATTCACAACATGTACTTGTGTATTGTACAATGTAGTGGTTTTAGCGGTCATTGCTGCTCTTAAGTTCTGCGACTGGGGTTGTGGTTTCGATCCGCACATGAGAAAATGATACACCAATATTTTTCTCTGGGTGTTCTTTGGGACGTTGTAAAGCATGTTAGGTTATAGGTAATTAAATAAAAAAAATCATACATACATACATACATACATACATAGACTCACGCCTGTTTCCGCGAAGGAGTAGGCAGAGGCATATTAAACGCCCACTTTTCGCCAGTGTTTTGATCCCACGTAATAGGTGGCGAGCCTATTGCCGCTTATTGGGACATTTTGTTTGCCAGAGCCTCGTCCGTTGATCGGCAGGTGCACCACTTGTAGGTGAGGTTGGCTTGGGACCCTAAGTTCTTGGTGGGAACCCTATGCACAAATAAAAAAAATATATTCAATTAATCGTAAAAAATACCCTTATACTTAAAAAAACGTTACAAATTCCTTTAAGCTTAGCCGTAGTCGGGTACAAAAAGTAAAATGTATTCATGTGACAGTGAATGCCAGACAGATTTTTTCGTTCTAAACTGATAAGCTGTAAAACGGCTATCAGAACGTAAAAATGATTCACTGTATGCGACGTTTGTTTCCCGGTTTGGATCATAAATCAGTCTCGTGACAGTTGCGAATGGTTTCGCGGGCAATATGAACACGGCCTTTATTCTATATATTTTTTATTTTTTAGTCCCGATGCAAAATCAGGGGTGTAACCTATAAGTTTGACGCGGCTCTATGTCTGTTTGTGGCATATCAGCTCATAAACGATTAGACTGATAAATAATCATCATTAGATCTCGAGTGTCTTGTTCGTACGTAAGTACTCATATAAGACTATGAAGTATGTTTTTACTTTTCGTAAATACATGGATTTGTCAAAGCATCTCGAAATATTTGCCAACAGCTCTATCTTAAGTTCTAAAGTCGATTGCCAATATGCAATTGGATATATCCACAAACTGTAAAAATAAAGGTCTTATTTGCTCTAAGCGTAGATAATGTTCTACTACTTTTATTTCTATCTATCACACAAACATTTGCTATCCTCTCACTGATATCACTTGAGATTTCGCTTGTTTACTATGGGGTCAATGACAGGCGCTTCCATTATTTTTATTGTCTTTGGTTGGTATTGTCTTTGCCTTACGTCAATAGCTCGCGTCAAAATTAATGACTTGGGACGGATTTTATTACGGTTTCCCAGACGTCTCAGTTAATTTTGGCAACCTTAGCCTAGAGAAGACTTTGATGGAGTTTTCAATGTGAAGGCAAAAAAGCATAGTGTAGCGAAATAGTGTATAAGCAGCACTCTCTTATACATTATTAATGTACATAAGTATGTTATGCAATGAGCTTAAGGGTCGGAACATATCTGACGAAAGATGCGTCGCGTATTATCGGTCGCGTAACGCCAAAATATACAAATATATAGAAAAACATTCAACCTTTCATACCTGACCGATGATCCGTTAGTTCGTCGAGCGTACAGCGTCTGTTCCGTTTCTGTCAACGCATTATTGGTCGACGTCGCGCGCACCACGCACCACGTGAATTTTGACAGACGCGTTGGGCGACGTTTTAAAATTAAATGTCATACAAAGCAACCGCACTGTAGTTGCTGAACGCAGGAACTGACGAGACGCGTAATGTAGCAGGTCTAATTTGACGGAATGTTTATCTTGATCTTTGCGTTTCTATGAATAATAATAATAGCGCAAGCTCTGCTTAGTTTGAGACTAGATGTATTGTGAAAAAGCAAATATAATTTCTATCGTATTTGCATCTATTTTGTACACATTTACTACCATAACGTGAATAATATGAATATATGTCATACAAAAGTATTTTACCTACGTGTGTTACCCACATTCGTTGACAAACTTTGTGTTTGTCAACTCGGTTATGGAAAAAGTTTGGTCCGGCTTCGCCCCAGTGAAGATTCAGAGGATGTTTGGTAGCTCACATTTTGTATGCAAAGCCGAGCAGAGACAAAAGTTATACTGCATTCTGCTCTATGGAAACGGAAAAGTTTTATTTGATGTATTTGGTTTAGTTTTGTTATTCAAAGGTTTTTGTGTGATGGGCCTCGAAAATATATCGAGGAGAAATAGAGCGTGAAATATCAAGTAGAATTTCGAGTGTTGACATACAGGGTGTCACAAGACCCATCACCAAGCCGAAGTCTACTCGTTTTGGACATCATGCCAAGTCATACTAAAGAAAAATAAAAAAAAGTGCCCGCGTGCCATTTTCGAAAAACCTATTTATCCATGGGTGCAAACTTTGAGCCTCAATATCTCCTGAACCAGTTATTTACCAGGTATGGTGCCGAAGTGAAAAAATGTTCGTAAATATTGGTAAAACATAGGGTTTCAGTTTTCGTTAAGGGGCTTTTTACGCCCTGTATTTTCGCGATTTGAATAATAGACACATACTAATTGTTATGTATCCCTCTCAACCGCGAACCATTATTTGAAAAATTAAGGTGATAAGTGATAGCCTTCTATTGATCCTTTTTCATCTGTGCCACATATGAAAAATGATAAAACCCACATGCGATGCCCAAACAGAGTCCATAACCAAGGTATGTACACATATTTTGTATATCTGTAAGTTCTGCAAAACCTTCACAAACATTGGGGAGTGGCAATCAAATACTCAATACTAGGAGTGCATGGAATTTTGAAGTTAGGTTACTTTATAGTTCTTTATTAAGTTCGATTTTACAGAGTTGTAGATTATGCTGTTTATCTTTATATACAATGTGAATTTACTTTTTAGATAATTCGAAGTAATATAGAAAATAACCGGGCGTATTTTATGCATAATGTATTCATAATTCATCATTTTATAAAAAAGAAACTTTAAGTACACCAGTTATAGTATAGGTGTACTTAGAGTTTTTTTTAGCGTGTGCGAAGAGTAGAATCGCGACTGTAATGCAAAAAGTAAAATTTCATTTGTGGGTTACATCTACTACGGTCTTACCCAACGCGTTAGCGACCACATCTGTCTTGTAAACCTGTATAAATCCAATAATACCAGCTGTAGAACGGTACGAAGCCACCATTGCTCCGAAGGGCAGCTAACTGTAACCAAATGTAGCAGAAAATCACATTTCCGTGTACAGAATACACAGGGGATTGTTGTATGAACATGCAGTTTCGCTGTCTTTTTTTTAACCAGACCGACAGTGCATTTGAATAGTAAATATTTGGATAAATTTTAAAGCTTTTGTGTTCTCTATTCGTTATCGTTACAAAAACGGTGGGTACAGTATACTTTTGCTAAACAAAATTTAAGAGGATGTGACTTAAAACAAGTACAATAACAATAATTAGGTATTTTTTTGAAAGAGCGGATGATTAAAAAAGCACTTTATTGATGTTATGTTTTTTACACGGTTTCCTTATATTTTTTTATCAAAAGGATATGTTATAAAGGTATATAATTAAGAAGGTATATTTGTGTTCTCTTTTTATTCCTACATAATTTTTAAAGGCCTGAACAGTTTTGGGGTATTTTTGAAATGAAATGAAGTTTTTAAAAAATATCGGTGTGGCTGCTGCATAGTACAATTTTTATTTCGTATTTGTATTTTAAAAGTCAGCTCCCGCGTTGGGACGTAAATCCTGTATCGCGGGGGACTTAACAAGCATACAACCAACGAACACAATGAACACCCAGACTCGAAGCAACAGACACAATTTATGGATCACTCAAAGCCTTACCTCGTGTGGGAATCGAACCCACAATACTCAGCGCAGTGTCAAGCGGTGAGGCGAACGCTTATACCATTACGCCAACCACGCAATCAATGTTTTTTGTAATTCATGTTCCTTTTACATAGGAGCGCTTCCTTTCAAATTCAATTATATAATATTGTATATAATATTCAAAACTGAATCTAAGAAAAAGGTTTGCTGCATTTTCGCCATTACAAGTTACGTGCAAACTTTTCAGTTGCCATTTTGAAAGCACCTAGCCTCTTTACCACCACAATAGCACAACCACTCAACCTGAACGAATTTAAAAAGGTATACACTCCAAGTGTTATTGTCGGGTAGCCTCCGTGCCACAATACCACATATTACGTCTCTGAACGGTCCCTGAGAGCCGTGATTCCGATTCGAAACACCCTCACAAAGCTAGCATATGACCCAGTTTAAAATTAAAAAGAATCAGGCCGTTGTATTCTCTAGATATTTTTTGTAAGATATGATTTAGAATGTGCTGAGTACTATTGTACTTATACAACGATTATTGTGTTGGAAACTTTCTATATGTGTGTGTAAAATCATTTGTTTTAGGTACTTGAATGTGTGGGTAAAAAAGTGTGCAATATAGTTGTATATTGTTACGTGCAGTATAAAAGACGTTAAGGAGTGTTTACATAAAATAGTCTTCGTGATTAAAGAAAAGCAGGTGTAATTACGTACTCAAAGATGAGGCACCGCCGTGCTCATTCGCACTGTTACGCAGCTGGAGCAAACTCATGGCTGTGATCAACATTCCTTGGTGCATCCTTCGGGCAAACGTACTAGGCTATAATAACGTTTGCATTGTTCGGATTTCGTAATGGTTGAATCTTGAATGTTTTCATATTGCCGCATAGGGTTGTGGGTTTAAACACCAGTGGTGGGTTATTCACATTCATCTGTGACCATTATGCAATGTCATGCAGAATGAGGCTGACCCATCATTTCGGTGGTCATTTTTCACCACAGTGAAAGACATCACTGTCCTCTAATGTATTCAAAGTACCATATTTACGCAAATGAAGGATATATTTTATACGGTCTTCTGTGAAGTTCTTTGATAGGCAATGTGAATTCCACAGAATGTAGAAACAGCTCATTAAATGAATGAGTTTTCATGAATTACTCTCGTAAGATAAATAATACCTAAATACTAAACGACCACAACAAGGATCATATAACTTCATAATTTCAACCAAAAACACCCACTACGAAACATAGGTCAAAACAAACTTCACGAAACTAAATTCTTGCTATCATAAAATATCGTAAATTTAATCCTAAAGTTCAACCCGCATCACTTCACAGGAATCGTCTCCAACAAGCCAGTCCTTTGATCGCCTTACATAGTTATTATTCGTCTGACACAACTTCGGTTTGTCTGTAGGAACCTTATAATCCACTTAGGGCGGTTTCGGATTAGCGTATTTTTCTGCGCGACTACGGTTGTTTCAGCATATGCGCTTACACGCTCGCTACATTACGCGCTTCCAAAAACCGGACTCACCGAAACGAGCATATTTCGGGGTGTTCGCTCGAAATGGTAGTGATATTGTGTCAGTAGCAACATGGAATTCGCGTTTATACGAGCTTAAAAGCGCGTCAACGCTCGTACGAGTTAGGCGTGTGCCAAAAGGCGCGCCTATATGCGCCGAAAACGAGCTTATACGTGCGTATAAAACGCTAGTCTGAAACCGCTGTTACAAAGGGACGTTTTATGCTTCCATAGTTTCATTCAGGCTATAGGCTATATAACATCGAGCTATGAGCGACGGGAGCAGAGCAGTAGCCTTAAATAACGCGGGTGTAACCGCGGGCATCCTCTAGTATAGAATAAATTGAAAAAGTAATTAAAAAGATCATTAAAATAGGGAAAATGTCACAACAGAATAAAATAAAAATACAGAATGTCAATCGATTTCATAACATAAAATAAATTAAGTAATAATAACAATTTGAAAATAATAAAAATTATAAAAACTCGGTGTAACCCTATTGTTCAGTTGATGGGACAGTTACAAAGGTTATCAAATTGCGTGGCAAAATATGTTACGTTATATATTCTTGATTCGCGAAGGTGGAAAACTTTTGGTAGAAGGATATCATGTCGATATAATAAGATAGCTGACTAAAATATTTTATGTCTAGAATAGAAAATACAATTGGTTTGGACTAACCATTCTCGTGGTGACAAGACCGCGGGCAGTGGGACCGCGTATATACAGGGCTGATGATGATGAGAGGAAAAATTTGTATTTTTGTTTGTTTGTTTGTAATGGATAAACTCAATAACTACTGGACCGATTTTAAAAATTCTTTCTTCATTTGAAAGCTACACTACATAGTAAAAACAGAATAGTAAGCTAGCTAAGGCCGCTCGGCGAGTTAATTGCCTACTCTTGCGATGACGCACGGGTTGTCACGTGTTTACACCGTGGCGCCGCCGGCTTTGTCGGTGCGCGCTATTTCGCCGTTTTTTTAAGTGATTGCGCTGAATACTACAGAATTTAAGCTTGCATATATTTTTTTTCAAATACCTGCTGACTAGCTAAGCGTTATATAACTATCTAAATGCCCTTTATAGCGAGAAAAATGTAACAAGTTTAATTTACTGTCGTTTAACACATTGTATAATATTAATAACGTTTATTACAAAACTGAATGTACATAAACAATGGTCGCGGGCGAGCAGTGTAGTAACTACATCCATGCGCGCGATCAGACGCGCGGCACATCCCGTACTGAATCCGCGCCGAGCGTTCCGCGCTCGTGAGATTGTGTGCGTGAAAAGTGCGTGCGCACACGCCGCCCCGGCGACTCACGCATACATTCACACCAGCGCGGCGGCGGCGGCCGATTTGTATGAAGCTATCCTACTATTCTGTTTGTACTATGTACACTATCTGCGAGTAACATAGGCTATATTTTATTTTAGAAAAAATGGGGGTCCGTAAGATATTTGGGTTTTTCGGGTACGCGAAGTAGTTCCCTTAGGACGCGGGTGAAACGGCTAGTAACATATAAAAGCAATACAGTAATTTCATATTAAGCTAGATATTAGAATTTTAACATTGCTTATTAGATAGAAAGGTACACAGCACAAAAAGGTAACAACACTATCTTTATATTGATCTGCAGATGCACATTACTGACCACAGAACGAGAGCTGTTCCGCACCGTTCATAGGCTCGAGGAGCGTCACACGGCTGTCGCAGGATCTTACGTCAAGTTCTTTTTATGAAAAACTATAAAAACTCGGTACGATAGCCGGCCCGTAGTAGACGACAGCAAACCACCACCAACCATCGAATGTACAAGCCCCGTAACTCAAAGTACAATACACGACAAAAGTGTCTGCGTGTTTCTAAAGTTCAAACTTATAAATGAACACCCCAACGCAAGTTAGGTATATAACAAACTTTAACATTACAAATTCAAATATTCAAACAAGAGTGTTGAAGGTATCGGCTTGTGTTCGTAGCTCGCCTTCACGGTATAACGCTCTCGTCTTAATAACACCCCTAATTATTAAACTTCCAATCATTTTGTCGACTCACTGAACTGTTTTCCATTAATGATTCAGATTTTGTTATTTGTAAGGGTAACTATACTTTACTTTGTAACTATACATTAGTTACTGAAAGTTGGGTGCGAAGTAGTTGAGGCAAAGTTGTTGCCGAGATAATAATGTTTTATTGTAAGCTGATTCAATGCGTGTATCTTCGCTCCAACGCGTAGCTTTCATTATTAATGTACTCTGTGTTGTACTAGTATATTTTACAATCAAGATCATAATCTCGTACTCTATATTGGCGGGATCGAAATAAGGTGCTTTGCGTCCACTTACTCGGCTACCTGTTATTCGAGCGGGCCAACAAAATGATTATCTAAATTGTCATCATCATCTCAGTCGGCAGACGTTCACTGCTGAATAAAAGCTTATATTGTCGCAGTTTTTCCATAGCAACTGAGCGCCACAGAGTGTCGGTTCATCATGCAGCAGGCATACCCCTCAAACATAACCTAATGTATAAACATGAGCTATAATTTTATTCTTTCTTTGTGCCAATTTGTAATTTTATGTATAACCATACATATATCTGTAACTTTGCTCTATTTATCGGTGCAGTGAGTACCACGCCTTTGTCAAACTACATTGGTGAAGAAACGTTTTGTTTAGTAGAGATGTCTGTCCTGATACTGTTTTGGTTTGGTCGCTGTTGAGTTAGCAGTTATGTAGAAAATGTAGCGAAATTACGAACCAAAATTGTTGATATTCTGTTCAGAATCAACAAATACATACAAGTCAGTAACATTTATTTGACAAAGCCTAGCTCCGATCTCACATGGCTCACATATCAAGAGAGGTGTGAACAAACATTACTTCAAAGCACTTCACACCTTACAATGGCGTGCAGTTCTAATTGACGATGTTGACAATCCAGGTATAGTTCGGTGTTGCTGGAGCAATTCTGACGTGCATTGTGGCATGTCTTACTTCAAAGTAATAATTGTCGTTGTAATCGATTTGTTTGTTTTATTATTAATTATTTATATTATTTTGCTGTGTTAATCTTTTGTAAGTATTTTTAGTCTGCGCGAGTGACTTTTCGACACTTCTTGTTGCCTTCACTGTAACGGTGGTCCAACCGAACCACAAGTCACTTGAGTGGGACATTCGCAATTAACATCATAATTATTATTGTATCATTTTGGAAAGAGCTTATTACTACTGTAACGATACAGTAGTAATAAGCTCTTTCCAAAAGTATTGAAGGTGTAAACTACAAAATTTTAGACTCTACCAAAGAGCTCAGATATTTACATAGATGCGCATTTCATATGGGCGCTTTGAAGACAAAATTTCTGCCACTCAAATTTCCGCTTGACGGCCTGGCAGTCGTGCTGTGACGGCTGTCTCCACGAGAGCAAGAGAGACGAACTTTCTTCCTGTGTATCTTAACTACGAGCGCAAGGGAGACGGAGAACGACGCCAGCGCCGCCAACGGTGCGGACTACGGACAAAACTGGAGATAGTCTCCACTTGGAATCGGCACACGATATCCTTAAGAACTGCGCTTCTATGTAAATCTGTTTTCATTGACTCTACATAATAACGTATTGACAGCTCGAAAAGATCGTTTCATATTTGAAGTAAAAATAAAGTGCGTACCCATTATAATACGTGCCAGGACAGGACACGTGACCGCGGTTGGTCGTCAGTGGTCAACCATGTTTATAGAACATTGACCCCTATCTAGAAAATTATTAACTACAGAGTCTACCTTTGTGAGGCATGATGAATGATTCAGATCTGGACTTTGTAACCGCCGCTAAAGCCTTTGACTCCCAAAATTGTGACTACGAAACCAACGAGGCGTCCTATTCATAATATTCAGTAAGTATAATCAAATGCTCAAATGAAATGGGTGTAAATACCCATAATCTTTTAACTTGATTAATCCCCGGGGCTACCACAGTCTTAAATTGTATTGTATATATATAAATTACAAGGCTTTCACAAGCGTTGGCCTTAAAAATAGGGCTTTAAACACACAAATTAATTGTATTACCATCTGCTTTGCAAATAAAATAAATATGAATGATTTTCTGAGAATCGTGATTGTATTTTTGCTTATTGAATATGTATAAGTGTGGAGATTAATTATATTAATGCCTGTGGCCAAAGTCCTTGAAAACCCGTGACGCAACAAGGAGATCGAGTAATATTTTTATTTTATTGTTTTTTTTTGTTGTCCATTTATAATACCGAACTATGATTTAAGGTACAGCTATTTTGATATACTTTTAATGAAATAAACTGTAAATACAACACATATCTTAAATGAAGAAAATTCGATAAAGAAATCGAAAAAAAATTTACTCAAGTTTTCACAGATCGTATTTCAAATTTACTGGTTGATTATAAGCAATTAGTTAAAATATCCTGCCTACTAAATCGAAACTTAATATTTATAGAAAAGTTATAATTACTTAACAACTGAGATTTTAGACAGATTGATGGAGGTGATGTAATAGAAATAAAATTTAATACAATAAACAAAGCTAACTTTTACATTATTACACCACACATAATATTATGACCTAATGTTGGCAGTAATGGACGATTTTTGGTCGTGTGATCGATTCCCATCCGGGTCAAATTCTTGCGATGTCCACTATTATTTTTGTTCTGGGTTTGGGTGATATTTATTTCTAAATTATATGTAGGCATTTATGAAAATATGTTCCTTTGACAGTTATCTAGTTACCATAGTAAATGCTGTCTAGTTTGGCATCAGATGGCCGTGTCAGTTGGCCTAAGAGAATATAATTATTAATTACGGTAAGTTGTCTTAGAATATATAATTATTCTTATTAGACTAAACCTGCGGCTCCATCCGCGTGAATTGTACATCAAACGCTCCTCAGAAATCACACTATCTATTGGTGAAAACCGTACAAAAAATCGTTCGGTAGTTTTTAAGTTTCTCGCGTTCATACGGGAGACGTCACGAAATAGGGACTTTATTTTATTTCGTATAGATTCGCACGTTTAATATTTAAAATTCTTACAAAATATATTAGAATAATAAAATATCAGACACAATACTCTGTCCCTTTAATAAAATAAACTATATTCGTTCACCGTGTTGGCAGGAGTCCAAAGGGGCTTAAGGGTATAGGCGACCGGCGCCGCGCCGGGACGACACTGGGGACCGACTCCTCAGGTGAACGGGCTAAGGCCGCTTACCCAATAAATGGGCGAGGCTAGGAGCTTATCCCATAACCACGGCTGGCGTAGCGCGTGCTTAGCTGTAGTTTTATAAAAAAGAAGTTAAATTTCTTCTGTGGTTAGGTCCTGATGTTGCGGACTTATTTAGTCAAAACAAGTAACTTATATAACTAACTATTTCAAACTAAGACAAAAAGGGCAAAAGACAAAAATACTGGAAATTTTAAAAACTTGTTATATTTTCGAAATGTATAGTAAATTTGATAACCGAAAGTAAAGTGTAGTATGTGTATAAATAGCAAATTTTGAAATTATTTATCCAACAGTATCAACTGCGCTAACTAGTACACTAGTACTATTAACGATAATATTATACATATCTCTGCTCTGCACATCTCTTTCGGAAACTTAGTCTTAGAGGCATGCCCTTCAGAGTTCACGATCTTTGTTACGTGGTGAAATTTAATTGCTTGTTTTTATAAGTCAAATATTATTATTATGAGCCTAATTGACGTCCCACTGCTGGGAAAACGTTCAACGTTTTTATGTGTTGAGAACGTGGGGAGAACAATTTTTCCTTTTACTTTAAAAGGAAAAATTGTTCTAGATACGTTTACGTTTCGACCCTAAAATTCATTTTAAGCATTCATACCCAACAAAAATCTTTTTATAGCCCGACCTCTAATACTGCTAACGTCATAACATTAAAAAGATATATAATATAATAGTACAAAGGGCCGCCCTAATCCGACACGATTATTTGCACAGTTAAGATATAAATAATTGGATGAATAAATTATTGAAGATATAATGTATTCCAGCTGGTACTAATGGTTTGGTGCGCGCCTTTTATTTATTTATTGATATGCTTGAGATCTACGATTTCCTTGGTTTTGTCGAGAATTAAAAGAGCGAGTCGTGTAAGTATAAATAATTATAATGAAGATTTGTAAGTATTGTATTACATGTAAGAACGATTTAGATTTTTGCTTCAGGTAGCTGAAGAGGTTTTTTCTGTATAGTATTTTTTTTTTATTTACGGTAAAAGAACTTCAAAGAAAAGTAGAAGCATAATACAGTTTCAAGGCTGTGTAGGCTTTCCAGTGGTTTAAGGGATACGATATATTTCAAAGAGGTTTATTCCTCGGGTCTTTATTGCGTTAACTAAGGTATTTGAGGTATAATTACCTCTTCATTCCCCGACTTTTCCACCGAGTGCCTACGACGATGTTAGTTGGTTTTTAACCGATTTCAGAAACAGAAGTTGTATTCAATTCGATTATAATTTTATATGAGTTTGTCTGAGAACTTTGTAAGAATTGAAATTTTGAATTTGAAACCAATGTTTTATTAATATTTTATAGGATCATAATGTGGTGTAGACAAATCGTGAAAACCTGAAATCACTATCTGAAAATAAAATGACCTTTAAAAGTTTGAGGTGCGTGTGTCTTCGAATCCAAAACTCTGGCGGTTGCTGTCTGTTGGTCTCAGCACTAGGCTATCGCTCTGTCAGTTTGTAAGTGACTTTTATTCTTCTCTTTATTTCAGGGAAGCTTTTAAATACTTTTTGAAATTAATGGGTTTTCGTTATCAACCGATAGGATAAGCTTACAACTTATTATCAGACGCAGTATAGGTATATAGCACCATGGTTTTAACGTACTTTGTTGATGCATGATGCATAAAAATAATATTGTACCCTTTACGAATTTAATAAAGATAAAGAGATTTTTGCTTGAACGCGCCAAACTTATGAACTAATAAGTGGACCTGAAAATTCAGCCCATTTATTTAGAAAAATTCTAAGCTATGTAACATTACGACTCTTGGTGACCAAGTAAAGAGAAACCCGCGGGTCACAGCTGGTCTAACAATACAAATAAGTATAAAAACAAACGAGATTTTTTGCTTACGGCAATATCAATTTGGGTTCAGTTTGAAATTATAATATTATAAATGGCCCATTATGAACTGTTTTCGCTGCAATGCGCCGAAAGTTGGGTTTTAATTAAACAAATTGTAGGTCTGCAGGCGTGTTCACGTATTAATTTGTATCAGTGTTATGCCTTTGTGTTCCTTTGTCGGTCGTTCCTCGTTCCCTCCGTTTAACCCCGAGTCAAAAAATAATATTGGAATTCATCGCTGAGATATTTTTCGATGGAAATACGTTAGTGTAGGCAGGTACTACGTATGCCTTTGCTCCACAAAGAAGGATGCAATACTAGTACTACAAAAGTCTGCGATAGAAGTTTAAAATATGTAGCAACTTTATCGTGTGTTTATAGTGCCTCTAAACGTGACGGAAAAATACTTTGTGTGATCCACACTTTGTTGTTTCGAGTCTGGTTTTCTTTGTATGTAATGCTTTTATGTTAGAAAAATTCACCGCGATATAAAATCTATTCTTAGTGCAAAAGTTACCTTTCTTTTACATCATCATCACGGCCAAAAGACGGCAACTGCTGAACATAGGCTTCCTCCACGTCTCTCTACATTGACCATTCTTGAGCCACTCGCATCCACCCATTGCCTGCGATATCAATAAGGTCACATTATCTTTTCACCTTTAGGAAGGCCTAAACCTACGGCCATGTTATCTGTTTAAAACCTAACAACGAAAATGTGCTGCGTTTCTCGAGAGCATTAGGTAGCATTTCTGCGTCGAATCGCATCGCGTCATTTCATCCGCCTAGAACCGTAGCCATCCCTCACGTAAAACACTACGTAATAGTGCACATACCTATGTGGGTTAACCCATACAAGTAAAGGTTTAACCAAGGTTAAGGACCGTACACATTATGCAGAGTGTTCTAAATTATACGCAACTTGAATTGAGTGATGGTTTACATAGCTGCTGTTTCGTAAGTGTATTGGTAGTTTGATTTGTGTACAGTTAACTGATTGGCGTAATCCGTAGATAGTTTTACAAGAAAAGTGTGTTGCCGTGATAGTACGAGGTAAACATACTAAATACATGTTTGTGGAGAACTTCTAAGCGGTCATTTTGCTTGTGCCAAGATTGCGGTTTCAAAGTTCACACGTATAAAGTCCTAAAAATGTCTTAGATAAATAAAAAATCCCTTTCCTACTTATGTGTATTGGAGCTTCCAGTAAAGGTAACATTTAAAAAATGTTATCATACCGTTCTTTTTTGCGTGGTTAAAATGTATAATGTTTCAGCTCTCTCCTGCTTATAATTTTGCGTACAGGAAGACGGACGGACATAGCGAATCTATAAGGATTCCTTGTAGTTTATACGGAACCCTAAAACGCCTATAAGGTCTAAAACAATGTTTTATGTTAGCGTGGTTCACCGTCTATAATTCAAGTTCCTTAAACCGTAAGCAACACGCGCCTCCGTCATCTAAACACGCCCCACCCGAAATCTTTGAGGCAGTACTTTTACATTTAAATAATTGTTGCCGACAATAACTACAATGAAAGCGTTTTATGTTTAAAACATTGTTGCTTCAGCTTGATTTCCTCTGTTTGTTTAGTACTGAATTTCATAGAAGGCATTTTTTACATTCAGTGAGGTAGTCGACCTCTCGGAATCATAATCGCCTAGGTATTCACTTTAGGTATAACTACCTCTCTTTGTGATGACGTTTCGACTGGTGTTACTAGCAGGAAAAATCTATTCTAGAATTGGCTTTGACCGCAGACCATTGCAATGTGAAGTCACATAGTGCTAATTAATATCCATAAAGACTCATGATCGTACTAACTTTATCCAAATTGGATCCAAGACTTTCTCATCGTCCTCATTGCAGCCTTTCACTCCCTACTCACGTCCACTGCTGGACATATGCCTCTCGTAATTTGCGTCATTATAGTATTGTGAGCAAATTAGGAGGGCTTGGCCTACTATACCGCGCTGGCCAGACGGGTTGGTATAGGGTTCGATGTCTAATTTTCTGTCTCTACGTGCAAAGGCGGTATTTGCATCGTATTATCCCTTTGTCGCCTCTTACGACACCCACGGGAAGATAGGGGGTGGCGACACTTGTATTCTGTGCCATCAACCACACGGCGAATCGTCCTAGCTTTATCCCAATTACGTCCAACACTTTCGTCTCGAAGCCCGGGGTTCACTTACTGATTTAACCAGCTTTGATATAATATTAGCTTTTCCACAGAGCAACTGGCATCTAACCTCTGCAACTGAAAGCAATATACCATGGCTTAAACCAGTGTCAATATATGCGAGGGTACTGACTCGCCATAGCAACTGACATTGACATTCATGACAGCAAGCACCGAAAGTTTTAACAATTGAATACAATTAATTGATTACAACCAAGTCAGTCAGTTATTGACGACCGGTTGGCGCCGCGGGAGTGTAAGCGACTGCTACGCTGAAGATCGCGGGTTCGATTCTCGCTCAAGTCAAACATTTGCGTGCATGAACATGGATGTTTGTCTTGCTCTGGGTGTTCCTATGTATAATATGTATGTATTTACAAAAAAAAATATTTATGAATGTTTATTCATTATCTAGTACCCATAGCTATACTAGTTCTACTTAGTTTGGGACTAGATGGTGTTGTGTGAATGTGGTAGAATATAATTATTTTTATTATAAAAAAGTCAGTGGTTCGTACCGTGGGTGCGAACCCGATACCCTCTACTACATAGCAGTCTGTTATGATCTGGACTAGATTATCCGTGCCTCATTACAGTCGCCAGCCAAACAGTACTAAAAAAGGCAACAAAGGGTGTATATATAATTTAGCTTCCTATAGTGCTTTTGAACCAACAAATCAGTTGGTTAAATTGTGCCATCTCAGTTCTTTTATTCGTGTAGTAAACCAATAACTCAAGAATCCGATTACAGAGTTCCAACCGATGTTCGGGGAGTAAAAACTTAAAAAAATCAGCTGATAACTCTCTCGGAGCTTTTAAAACTTGTTCAGAGTCGTCGACTTGTAACCGCGTAGTGCTATGTTAACTTTAAAACGATTTATTTGCTCTATTCGTTGCTTTCCGATAGGGTTGATGCACACTGTGATTTCAAAACGACTGGCAAAAGAGTGTACAGTGTTTTGGTTTTCTTTTTACATATATACATACATAGACTCAGGCCTGTTTCCCGCAGGGGTAGGCAGAGACTACGGAATGCCATTGGCAACGATCCTGACATATGTATCTCTCTTTCTTCATTCACTCCCATCAGATTCCTCATGCTTGCTCTTCTGTTTTCTTTTTGTTATTGCCTATTAAATTAATATAGCTAGTTTAAGGTATAAATATTTCTTTATGCCTCGAGGTAACAGCTATTCATAATGTCATACTTATAACATAGACTGCAATGTGTTAGAATATGTATTGTACTGATTGAAATCCAGTTGTCATGACGTCGATATTTTTCAGGCATAGTCTAAATCTATTTTGTAATGTTTTGTCCTTCAGTATATTTATAATAATAAAATTATATTTTTCGTTACAGGTAAGTACTCTATTGGGCAAGTTTATAAAGACATCAAAAGAGCTCACCGGTAAGTATCAAATCAATATATATTCAAAATTTTCTTTTGAATTGTGAATAAAATTGCAGACGAAAGCGCGTCTTAGGTAATTCTAGGTAATTGTCAAAACATTCGATTATTTCTTATTAGATGCAAATATAAAAAATCAACGTGTAAAATATTAATTAAATAAATATTGTATTTAATTCACTTGCTTGCACTTGCTTCTCAAGCCAATAACTGCCATATGAAGCAATTTGTTTTGTTTGTTTTGTTTTTCGTGTGAGTGTGTGGCAAACTCTAGTGTCGCAGTTTTTCAGACCGCCCGAAGGCCTCCGACATGACCTAACGATTCTTATCCTGAGACGAGAACCGGGAACGACAGCTTTTCGTGCCCTCCGAAGCACGGTAGCGTTCAGATGTAAATGCCACACACGGTCACCCATCCAAGTGGCGACCTGTGCAAGCGTTGCTTAGCTTTGCTGATCTGTTATGAAAGACAAGCTAAGTCTCAATGTGAGCGCTACAAAGCAAGAAGCAAGTACAAGAAGCTTTAAACTTTTCTATATTATTATTAAATTTTATCTGCGAATTGTCGCAAATAAGTGATGCCGCACTATCATCGTTCATAAAACAATATTTGTTTCGACCTCGAGTAGCGGAGAGGTGGCCGCCATTTTGACATTGTGTTATAGTATATTTTCCGGAGGGGTAGGCAGAGACTTTGGAATGGCATTTGCAACGACCCTGACATATCTCTCTTGCTTAATTTACTCCCATCAAATTTCTCATGCATGCTCTTTTGTTCAGGGTACTTCTAACTTTCCTACTATACCTATATTTTGTAGTTATGACATAAAAAATAAATTAATCCAAAACCCTAATATTCTTTATAAATTGATCCTTCAATAAAATATATTATTCTTCAGCTTTAAAAGCCTCTCGGTGACTGATGTTTGTACTTTAGTTATCTGTGGAGCTTTTAAATCGCGACAGTGAATAATGCTCGCCATTTTACATTGGCGACGAGAACTTATTGTTCTTCAATAATGAGTACGGTGCCAAGTTTTATTTTTTAAGCAATCATTCATTTTGAAATGCTTAAGAGTAGTGTATTTGGGTTGTGTGTTTGTATTTAGTCTCGAGGCGAGTAGGTATCGTATGTTAATAAGTAGGACCGGGATGCATTTCTCGGCTTAGATATTGTTTTATTAGTTTTTCCTATTAGAAATTCGTCAAACTACAGTCTTCAGAAGACGCGAACAAAATTCGTCCAGTATGTAAAACTTAAAACAATGCAAGCAAAATTATAGTTTAATCTGCTTCCTTATTAATTGCTCTTACGAGTAGGTACTTTCAATTCGTATATTTGTCTTGGCTACTCGTCTCAAGACCAGCCAACAATGCCAACATTTGAACCAAAGTTAACCAAACAAATATCGTGGTCTAGGATTACAAACATTTGGCGCCAATGTAACATAAAACCATATTTACGATCGTTCCCGCTAGACTGTCAACTGTCAATCAATCTGGTTCTAATGCCCTCTTGGTCCTGGGAATGGGAAGTTGTAAACTCGTTATATTCGTGATAGAGATGTGCTAGATTTCATACTGGCGTTTCAGTCACAGTAAAAATGCTTTCTGATAGATATAATATACGAGCCATACCCTGCGGTTTGACCCGACACGCAAATGTGAGCCTTGTCCAAGGAATCGTCGAGTTGTAACGTATCGCTCACCCACGCTGTTCCATCCTTTTCGGCTTCTTGTTGTTAGGTTTACAAGGGTTATTTAGTTAGTTATATAGCCTCCTTCATTTATGAGGCTATCGTATTCTAAAAGGATACCTTTATGCTATTATTATAGTCTTGCTCTTAGCCTTGACCGAAGCAATATTACTGTCAAAATCAATTTTACACATTCGGAACATTGCTTTAGTGTTAAACAGAGTTTCTATACTCTTTATTTTACTATACTCTAAACTTAACTACGATTATCGTTAACGGTATCTTATTTAGGAAATAATTTTATTTGGGATTAATTATAATGACCACCATAAAATGCTTTGATACCTACCCTTAGTTCTACATACATACATACATATCGCCACGCCCTTTATCCCCGAAGGGGTAGGCAGAGGTGTATTTTAACACCCACTTTTCGCCAGATATACTTTAGTCCCACGTAATAAGGGGCGAGCCTATTGCCGTACCGGGCACATTTCCAGACTCCGTGCTGCCACTGAGAATTTCGTGACAGAAATACCCAATAACACTGCCCGACCCAGGAATCACTCCCGACCCCAGGCGCACATTTATGCCGCGAGACCAACGAGGCAGTCGTATAGGGTTTGATGTCGAGTTTTCCGTCTCTACGCAAAGATGGTATTTGCATCGTGTTATCCCTTAGTCGCCTCTTACGACACCCACGGTAAGATAGGGGGTGGTGACACTTGTATTCTATGCCGTCAACCACACGGCACTTAGTTCTTTAACCAAAAATATATACTTAACAGAAAAATAAAGTCTAAAATTACAATAGTACTAGCTATTTTAGTCACGACTGCACTTCAAATTGTATTCGAACACCAAATGTAGTAAATGATCACGAAATAAATAGATTATGTTAGGTTCTCCTGTGACCCTTAATTCAAAAATAGGAGCCCTGCGATCCTGCGAAGTAGGCTCCGTCAACTTAGTTTATTAAAGTAGGTGGTGTAACCAAATCCAATTTATGTGTTGGTATTTCATACAACTAACAAAAACACTTTTGTTATAATTTTACATTAAAATGCTGCTTTAATTTTGATGATCATTTACTACTTTTGGGTTAACAATGATTTATTTAGAGTTATTTTGTTTAAGTAGGATAGCGAAATGTTAAAACTTTGGTTATAATTTTACATTAACATGCGGGTTTAATTTTGGTGATCATTTACAATTTTTGTCTGTTATATGTTACTATATCTGGTGGTAAGTTATACATAAGCCATTTTTTTTCTTGTATAGAGAAAAATCTATCTCTATTACTAAGTACTTTTTCAGACTCTTGTAAGTGATAAGTTTTAAATCGTCCTAATATAATCATATTTTTTTAATAATATCTTGTATATAAGTTCTACTATACTCTCTCTCACAATTATACTCTCATATTTATTCAGTTACCTAATTAAGATGACACATTGGTTATATTTCATTAACATAATTTCTATAATACTCTAATTTGTAAAGGTCTTTCACAAAATTAATGAATACAGTGATCACTTCAAATGTAGGTACATCTACAAGTTTTGCCGAGATCCAGACTGTATTATTAATAAGTTATACCGACCTAACTATCTTCTATCAAAACTAGTTAAAAGCAAGACAAGTAACATCAGGAGGTTGATGACAGATAAATTGGTTTCAAAGTTTACTTTTGTTTGTTTTCTGTTTGTTTCAGAAGAAATCATTGTTTTATTTCTCACTCTTAGTGACAATTTAGTTTTGAAACCAATGCCATCTTGGAACAAACCCTCTGTCGCGAAACTTTGTGAATCAGAGGTCGATCAACTTCTAATTAGTTTTTAAATTGTTTGTTATCTAGAAATTTCCGAAGAAAAACATTCAACATTAGCTAAAGCAACCATTTTAGAGGAATGATCTACAATTTCTGATTTAGAGAACATGATTTTTTTTTCTATTAAGCTGCAATCAAACACGTTGTAAATAGCTGTTTGCTGCGATATTCAAAGCATCGTGCCTGATAGTTCACACATCAAGACACTGGCTTCCGTGAGGAAAGACAGAGGATGGGGAGTAAAAGGCGAAAAAAAATAGGTACTTTTGTTTGAATCTATTTCACAAATTGCGCTTCATCAGTTTAGTTCTACAACTCATCTTAGTATTATTTTAAAATAAAAGAATGAACCGATTTAACAGTTGATCTAGTAGTGACTCAACAGCGAGGTGAAGCACTACTAGACCAACCTATACGAATTAGTTCGCTGGTTGCCATGGTCTGCAGAGTCTAAGATCAGATAAACTCAATAGAGTGGTAAGGTGTGCACTCGCAATTGTCCCAGGATTTTGTTAATATTTTCTTCATTTGTACTATTATAGTACAGCTCTAGCCCGCATTCCATTTTCGTCTATGTAGGTATATTAGCGTCTGCTGTGGGTCTCGTATGTTGCTCGCCTGTTGTGTGTGTTATCAATGATCCCGTATCATCGTCTCACGCAAGTTGGTTATTTATTGTATTTAGTCCGCCGGTACACGCCATGTTATACAAAGATCAAACAACTTTCTGTATTTATGGACTATGTTTAATATCAATTTCACTTTCCTGAAGGTATGAAAAATAAAACGCACATTATAAATACTTGAATTTTTATTAAAACAGAAATAAAATTACAATATTACTCGACTACTCATTTTATATATAGAAACCCTAGTCGCAAGATCGTATTGGAGCCTAGTCGTAACAGTGATTACAATCAAGACGCGAATACTGTTCTTATTAATATTTTCAAATAGTGGTAGTTTTATCTTCCGCAAAAATTGAATTATTAATTCAAGAATTCCTACTCTACTGCAAAAAAGATATGGACGAAGAGCTCTAAATGAATTATTCGTTTGAATTTCATTACAATAGAGAGTAATAATCAATTATACGTTGTATATTTTAGTTAGGAGTTAGTAGACCCAGGAATTAAAGAGAATAGGCACTGAAACATAGTTGTCGTTTTATCATCATCAGCCTTTAACAGTCCACTGCTGGACTAGGCCTCTCCTTTGAAAGGAGGAATTGGCCTACTATACCACGCTGGCCAAACGGGTTGGTATAGGGTTTGTATCAAGTTTTCCTTCTCTTACAGTGCTGTTCTCTGCATAATATGCTCCTTCTGTCGCCTCTTACGACACCCATGGGATGATATTCACCACACGGACCACGGAGATGCGTTTATTTATAGAAATATCTGTAAAATAATAAACTGTGGTATACCAAAGCATGAGTTTAGTAAATCAATCCGCTAAGAAGCTTGTTAATACTAAATAGGATAGAACAGCTAGTCAGGCTCTCCACACGAAACCCACTCCATTAGCTGAAGCAGAGCGGATTTCTTTGTAACTAACTCGAGTAGCAATTTTACACTTTAACTTTTAATTGTACTACATTCTCTCTCATTGGAAACATTTCTATGAAATTTACTGTTTTAATTTAAACTCAGTTCGGATTGCGATTCGATCCGATCACCGGGGACCTAGTAAAAATTTGGGCATTCATCATCATCAACCCTTTATACTGTCCCACTGCTGGGCACGGGCCTCTTCTCACTATAAGAAGGGTTTGTGCACTAACTAATTGTCAAGGCGCATATCGATAGGTAAATTTTTTCGTACATTTTCTCAAAGCGCGACTAGCGGCTTCTACTGGCCGGTACATACCACCAGGGGCGTTTTTGAGACATGTAAGGGAAGTGATCAATTTGTATCCAATGTCCAGTAAGAGACTTGTTTTACAATATAACGTTCTATGTTACACCTACAACTACCACTATTTTCCTACAAATAATATTTGGTTCCATCCAAAGGTTTCCTGGTAGTGATCGCTATAAGCGAAAAGATCGACCTTTGTACTTTACACATAGATCTCCTAAGTTATGTTTCTTGTGTACAATAAAGCATAAATAAATAGAACAAGTTTCAGTCAACTCTTTTACAAAAGCCGTGCCATTGTAAGATACTTCTAAGACGGTCATACAACAAAAACATTTAACCAGCCGTAACTAAAGCACAATATATGAAGGTACGTGTAGTAATTTAGTTTTACTATCGCCGTATAAACAGACGATAAAAATTTAACGATCTCTATATAGCTGGACACAAACCACGGGCGCATCTGGGCGATTTAATTAATAGTGTTTTAATAAAACGTTATTTAGGAATTAAGAAATAAATGCTTGAACGATGCTGCGATATAGTCGTAAGATTTTTTACTGGTCTGTTTGTCTTTTGTTAACTCATCCTCCTAGCGTTATCACGGTTAGAATCTGGGGTCCGCTTTCTAGTTTGACCGGATTTGACTGAATATCAACTTTTTCACAGATTGACTACCTGTCTGACCTACGCAATCCAAACGGAGAGCGATATTTCATGGTTTCGATAAGTGACAGTTTATTCATAGGTACTGACTCCCCATAAGGACTGTCAAAGATCTCCATGACAACCTGAACCGACGGCTTCACGTGCTCGAGGCACGCGGCAATCGATAATTAACAATGAATACGAACTCCGAAAAGTCATTGGTGCGCGCCGTGAACCCGATACCCTCTGCATGGCAGTCTGTTGGTATCTCCACTAGGCTATTGCTGCTCTGATTTTGTTAACTGAGGAACTTTTTTGTTGTTGTTAGCAATGGAATTTGAATTTTGACTATAGCCTTAGTCCCCACTCTTCTCCTAAGTTAGTAGCGGTCGTGCCTGAGTCAGGTTATAGGCAGGGCCTGAACTGAAATTAGATATTAATAGAATTTCCAGGTACTCGAAGTCACTTGCGGTAATATAATTATATTATTTTGAGCTGATTAGTGCCTTAGTTTGATACCAAACGGAATTAAATATTTTTCTGTAATTATCATATCATACTCTTATGTGAAATGATAATTACGCACATTACAGCTGTGAATTATAATTTCAAGTAATAATTGTAACTAAGAACATGCCTAGTAATATCAAATCATAATTCTACTAAATTGGTTACATAAAACTTCAATCCCAAGCAAAATAAGTTCATTTCCTAACTTAATTTCTGTCTCAAATATTCAAATCAAATTTTTTGTTGGATGGAAGTTTGTGTAAGAGAGGCCTACTTTTACTGAACCCAAGGGGACCGCGACAAATGTTCGCGTACGCAATTTCAAGTTTGAAAACACACCGTCATAGGCCATGAAATGTGTCCGTCAGAATGGCTGGTTGCCTGCTTCATTTAGCATCGAGACAGTGATTAAAAATTGCTACCTAATTGCTACTATTTGCTACCTACAATTAAATAATTGCTACGTCAATAATTTTGAAAATATAAGGAATAACAATGTCACCAGCCATTCTGACGTCGGAATGGCTGGTCAGCGCTTAGTTTGAGTAAACTAAACAGAGTTGAGCTATTATTTTTGCTTCAATAATTGCTACCTAATTGCTACCTACTCACCTATCAATTTCAGCCTTATAACTATATCACTTGAAAAGTTATGATTATTTATTTACAACTTAGGTATAGATCGGTTCACGAAAGTTGACCACAAATGGCGGCCGTCGCGCATATGTACATTCGTGCACCAATGGCGTGGCTCCATTCTTGACGCATTTAGGGAATGCGTCAAAAACGGAGCCACGCCATTGGCATTCCACCCGCGCCTCACCCCGCACCTCCACGGGGACCTAAAAAATGATTACTGCGCAGCGGTCATCTTTCATGAACCGACCTATACGTGTGGTTTGCTACGGTTGGCAAAAAAAAAATTACAAACACTTATTAATTTGTTACAGAACTTTATTACCTACTTATAAGCAAGTTAATCATAACGACAACACTTAAATATTGGCTCAAAACATTTGCACAAAGCTTTATGTGCACCAAATAAAAAGTTTAAGTCAACAAAATATACAAAAAACAATTAACCCATTCACTGTCCGGCGCTAGACACAATAGAAAATCAATTGTTATGAATCATATATCATACACGGATCAGGGAAACTATTAATATTAGTTTCGCGTATTAGCGTATATTAAACAATGCGGAATAATCTTGGTGACACTTTTTGTAACCTTATTACGCATGTCGTCGTAACACTACCAAGAATTTCCACGTCTTTAATGTCCCTTACCTATAGTGCTTAGGTACTTATTTTTTAGTCTTCTTCTTTCTTTAGTTTAGTGGCCCCATCGTTTACCGATGATTCCGCCAACGTCAAGGTGGTTCGTACATTTAATTGTTTATGGAGGTCTAAATACTGTACCGGTATTGGTCGGTATTTTTAGATAGGTAGATAGTTACTTTAGCTGCTTTCTGAAATGGGACGGTACAAGGGTTAGTAAACAATTATGGGTTAGTAATAATATGGGAGAAGTACAGTTAGAGTAGAGGTTAGTAAAGAGGGAAAGTCTACATAGGCTAAACAAAAAGGTATTATAGTTTTATTTTGTTAGTACTAATAAATTTATATACTTAAAGATTTTTAGCCAAAAGTATTATTGACTGCTTAAAAGTTTTGACTGCAACATATAATAGGTACACATAAAAATTTTGCTAATAGGCGGATCCACACAGACCGAGCAGCCTCGCGAGGAAAATGCTTCGCGAGGCTGCTCGGTCTGTGTGGACGTGGCTCGGTCGACGAAAGCGCACGGCAGCCGCGGCCGGCCGCACGCGTGCGCCCGAGCTACCGAATTAGACACGTCCACACAGAGCGCGCAGCCTCGCGAGGAATTGGCGCGCGAGGCTGCGCGCTCTGTGTGGACGTGCCCCGGCCGAGGCAAGCGCGTGTGCCGCCGCGGGCGAGCGACCGAGCGGCCGAGCCATCGAGTTTGCTTTTTTGTTTTGCCGCGGTCTGTACGCTGTTTCGTGCCTCGCTCGAACATAAGAATCCCTACTAATAATATAAATTCGCAAGTGTGTTTGTATGTTGTACATTTTTTTTTATAGACTCACGTCTGTATCCGCGTAAGGATAGGCAGAGTTGTAATATTATTACATCCACATTTCACCGTGAAATGTTTAGGTCCCACGTAATAGGGGACGAGCCTATTGCCGTTAACGAGCACATCAGCAGACTCCGTGCTGCTTCTGAGAATTCGGGAAAACCCAGTAACACTTTTGCCCGACCCGGGAATCGAACCCGGGACCTCCGCTCAGCAGTCGCATACCCTATCCTTTGGTCACTGAATGACGGAGGATACATTCATCATAACATTCTCATCTTTGACGCTATTTATTGTACGAATAATAATCCTTCAGTCTGTGCTTCGGTTACAGTATCCTTGCCTACAGACATTCATTTCCTATAATTCATTCTATATTTTTTCCATGTCTACCTATTCCATCCTTTAGGTATAACAATACACACCCCTAGGAGTACGATGGTACTTACAGTTAAATATAAGCTACCTGGCTATACTGCAAGACATAAAATATAAGAGGATATATGAAACTAATGAAATACTTTTAAACCTAATGCACCACTACGAAGTTTAAACACAAACTTACACCTCACATCTTATAAATGACTTTATCCCAGTGTTAAATGAGATACTCGCCTTTGGACCGAGAACGTGTTGTGAAGCTCAAGTTACATTGGACAAGATATGGAGAGTCCGTTTAATTCGTCTTTGCCGAAGTGGGACCACAAATTCGTCAGTGTGCTTCGCCCAAGAGGCTTTATAATGGTAGAACTATCTATTCTCAACTAGCTAGGCTTTTCTTGAAATTTATCGCAATATTTTTTATAGTTTAGACCTATCGGACACACGAAAGCCGTTTAGAAAGTGTTTCGTCGCATAGAAGAATTTTAGGCAGCTATTTGTCGTAGGTACGAATGGCAGCTACATTAACCGTTACTTTTCTAGCCACACCAGTCTAATGCAGTTTAATGCCAGGTAGAGGTCTCCCACGTGAGACGCTACGGGACCTGCTGTTCCATCTTCAACAGCCAGCCACGTCCAGCTGCTCACCTCAAAGCATCAGTGGGTCTGGCCGGAGGGCGTCAACACTACGCTTACCAAGACGTGGCTTCACTTCGACAACCTGCTTTCTCGACAGACCATCGGTGCAGTGACAGTGTGGCCAACGGTTACAGCTACAATAAAACTATCTCAGAAGACTTGCCATGAATCTTATTTAATTTTAAATTCGAAAATTGCATTCTTTATGCCATTGCCATGCACTTAACTTCAATAAACTTTTTATTCGCTTCATTTGATTCTGTTACAGACTGGGATCGAAAGTCTTTAAAAGGTTCAAATTTCATGTTAAACCATGCATTAAACGAATTTCTCTCTCCTTTGTATGTTATAACTGTGAGTTTATATATTCCTTGTTTATGTTTTCCGGGAATTGTCGTCTAAACACTCATTTCGTGGTGTCCGTCAGAATGGCTGGTTGCCAGCCTCATTTAGCATCGAGACAGTGATTAAAAATTGCTACCTAATTGCTACTATTTGCTACCTACAATTAAATAATTGCTACCTCAATAATTTTGAAAATATAAGGAATAACAATGTCACCAGCCATTCTGACGTCGGAATGGCTGGTCAGCGCTTAGTTTGAGTAAACTAAACAGAGTTGAGCTATCGTTTTTGCTTCAATAATTGCTACCTAATTGCTACCTACTCACCTATAAATTTCAGCCTTATAACTATATCAGTTAAAAAGTTATGATTATTTATTTGCAACTTACGTGTGGTTTGCTACGGTGAGCAAAAAAAAATATTTACATTTACATTTTCGCACCTCGTAGGATTGCCTCTTTTGGTAATACCGTCACGATCATTTAAGCTTACAATAATTATATTAGCCAAGATATCATTGGCTTTATCATAATCATTACATTTTGTTAATTCTAGGATACATTTGATGTAGAAAAATTTCACTGTGTTGTCAGTGTGTTTGAAACAGGACAGATTGAATAAAAAAATTACAAAATTACTTGTATCGATACGTATATAGCAATCGTCACTTGTTTCCCCTTGTACTAGTTTTCTATACGAATCTTCAACATATTTTGCAGTTGAACTGTGATTTAAAAAATCCCCTACTGAATCTAAATTAACTTGGTTTGGAGCAAGATTGCAATTGGTCCAAGTTTGCAGCCATTTATAAATCGTATCCATCGTATGGTTCTCGGAGATCATCTGACACAAAGGCACAGAACTTTCGTTTTTATTGGTTTTCGTTACTAACTCATATAAAATTATTTTATGTGTTGGACCAAACGCCTTAAAAATTCTTCCGGTTGCATCAATACTGAGTTTTAATCTATTACTTTTACGAAATTTCTTTGCAATAAGTTTTTTTGACTAGGAGTCCAATTGAGGCCATGAGAACCATAGTGGCCTAACTGTTTTTTTTACAATATTGAGTTTATGATTTATTCCAGTTCAAATTGACCATTTTTATAGCACCAGAGTGGCCTAAAAGTGATACAACGAATATTCACTAGATGGCAACTTAATCACTGTTACAGTTTTTAGTCGGTGATCTAAATTTGAAGTGCCATACTGGCCTAAAAAAGATAGGATAATATTGTAAAAAAATTAGTTAGGCCACTATGGTTCTCATGGCCTCAATTAATATAACCAGTATAGCTTCATGATAAGGCATTACTTGGGTCATTTTCCACAATGATAAGATCTGATTTGCATCATAATACGAGCTTTTTTTAACTTCATGTTTTTCTTAGCACCCGAGTGAAGGGAGATGGGATGGTTCGGTATCATTATCTTTCAGGATATTATTAGCCAAAGTATTACGATAATTAATAGCAGGTTTTCAAGGTAGGCATTCAAGGTTACTAGACATTTCAACACGTTTTAATGGTGACAGTTTTATATTTTTACCAGGTTGATGAAAAATTGATCATCGTGATTTAATGTTGTTCATTAGGTGGGTCCACACAGAGCGAGCAGCCTCGCGAGGCAGTTGCCGCGCAAGGAAACGGTCCCCGAACGAGCGAGGCCATAGAATAAAGCTGCGTTCACATTTACCTGACGTGATCTCTCGTGACGGTCTCTGTCGTAATTACTTACCGTTCACATTTGTCTGTCGCCGTCTATCGCGATCTGACGCAATTTTAAATCAGCTCTGTCTTGACTCTCGTGGAGTTCACACTTTCGCAATGTTTTTGATGAATTATCCGTTTCAGATTAAGTAGATATCCAATCATATCCATAAATTATTTACATAGGATTATATTATTTCGTATTCAATTAGCTCATCTATAGGTACTGTATAAGAATAATATTTTTAAAAGGAAGTCAATTAGTTCGTCGTCCATTGCGCACAATTGCATACGCGCGTCTGACGCTTCACGACAGACAGTGGCGCGTCCACATTAGTCTGACGAGTTGTGTCGCGCGAGTTAACTGTACGGAACCCAACAATGTTAGCTTCGTCAGCACATCTCTCCCCACCAAATTATCTAGATAATCTTATTGTCATCTTAGCATTAATTTATTATAAATACCTTTGTAGATCTAACATTAGCGATTACTATTTTATATTTTAAATATACTGTTAAGCTGTTATAATTAAATAAAGTATTTTTTTTTTACAATTAATCTGAGTCCTATCTCTTAAATTGCGCTGTACCGTAATGAATGTCTGTAGGCAAGGATACTGTAACCGAAGCACAGACTGAAGGATTATTATTCGTACAATAAATAGCGTCAAAGATGAGAATGTTATGATGAATGTATCCTCCGTCATTCAGTGACCAAAGGATAGGGTATGCGACTGCTGAGCGGAGGTCCCGGGTTCGATTCCCGGGTCGGGCAAAAGTGTTACTGGGTTTTCCCGAATTTTCAGAAGCAGCACGGAGTCTGCTGATGTGCTCGTTAACGGCAATAGGCTCGTCCCCTATTACGTGGGACCTAAACACTTCATGGTGAAATGTGGATGTAATAATATTACAACTCTGCCTATCCTTACGCGGATACAGACGTGAGTCTATAAAAAAAAATGTACAACATACAAACACACTTGCGAATTTATATTATTAGTAGGGATTCTTATGTTCGAGCGAGGCACGAAACAGCGTACAGACCGCGGCAAAACAAAAAAGCAAACTCGATGGCTCGGCCGCTCGGTCGCTCGCCCGCGGCGGCACACGCGCTTGCCTCGGCCGGGGCACGTCCACACAGAGCGCGCAGCCTCGCGAGGAAAATGCTTCGCGAGGCTGCTCGGTCTGTGTAAAAAAAGCTCGTATTATGATGCAAATCAGATCTTATCATTGTGGAAAATGACCCAAGTAATGCCTTATCATGAAGCTATACTGGTTATATTAATTGAGGCCATGAGAACCATAGTGGCCTAACTAATTTTTTTACAATATTATCCTATCTTTTTTAGGCCAGTATGGCACTTCAAATTTAGATCACCGACTAAAAACTGTAACAGTGATTAAGTTGCCATCTAGTGAATATTCGTTGTATCACTTTTAGGCCACTCTGGTGCTATAAAAATGGTCAATTTGAACTGGAATAAATCATAAACTCAATATTGTAAAAAAAACAGTTAGGCCACTATGGTTCTCATGGCCTCAATTGGACTCCTAGTCAAGAAACTTATTGCAAAGAATTTCGTAAAAGTAATAGATTAAAACTCAGTATTGATGCAACCGGAAGAATTTTTAAGGCGTTTGGTCCAACACATAAAATAATTTTATATGAGTTAGTAACGAAAACCAATAAAAACGA